>OZ024910.1:75911729-76320954 GCA_964017125.1 Flabesymbios commensalis | reverse complement strand
CGATCCTATTAGTAGGGGAGCCACGGCACTTTTAATCAACCGAGCTAGTGGCAAAGGTCTGATAGTTGAATCACCTCAGCAAATGCTCTTTTATTAGGAAATCAATTTCTTACAAGTACCGGTTGGTGGGAAAAGTATTTTTTATACGTTTTTTCACTTTTCGCGACCAAAAATCTTATTATTTTTTCTAAATAAATTTTCCATTTTTTTCTACTGTCACTCATCACAATAAATCCCAGCTGACCCAAAAATATAAATGACACAACCAAAGACGTTTTGGTCATCATAAAGCCGAAATTTAGTGACAGATTCTTCAATTTTTATGAAAAAAATCAAATTTCACTATTTTCCGAAAAGTTCAAATTATTTTTAATATTACAAAACAACTGGAATAGTGTCTCATTCTGTCGTAAAAAACTCCCCATGCTATTTGATTTTAAGATAAAAATATATTTTAAAATATAGAAATATAGAAAAACCGACTGAATATGACAAAAAAAACGTGAATCTGCTTTTTTTTCAAAAAAAAAAAAAAAAAATATCTTCTTTTACTGTCACTCATCACAATATATCCCAGCTGACCCAAAAAAAATATAATAAAAAACAATTCAAGACGTTTTGATAAGCATTGAGCCTAAATTTAGTAACAAATTTTTATGAAAAAAATACAAATTTCACTTTTTTCAAAAAAGTTCAAATTATTTTTAATATTACAGAAAAACTGGAATAGTGTCTCATGATACCATGAAAAACTCCCAATTCTATGCTATTAAGATCAAAATATGTGTTTAAATATATAAATATATAAAAATCGACTGAATATGATGCTATCACCCCTACCCCCGAATTTTTAGTTTTCGCAACAAAAAATAACAAAAAAATAAGAAATATATACATATATATATATATATATATATATATATATATTGTACTTTAAGACAATTTCTCGGCTATATGGTATTAAGAGAATAGTATCAAAAGATTATATAAATAAAAAGAATAATATCAAAAGATTATATAAATATAATAAAATGGACTGAATATGATGCTACAATATTACCCATGCCCTCGGTTAGTATTTAGTTTACGCGACAAAAAAAGGAGTATTATAATTTTTCAAAAAATTAATTAAAATATTTCGTTCTCATTGTCATCATCATAATATTCCATAAGTGGCTTCCCATGTTATATATAGTTACAAGAAAAAACCCATCATGTACAAAAAATGACATAAATATAATAAAACCGTCTGAATATTATGAAATGCCATTATCTTAGGAAATGGTAACCTTTACACTTACTTATTTATTTTAATTTCCTTAAAATTTTCCCAATCGCTTTCAACAATAATATAAACTAATATATGACCAAATAAAATATTACATGCAATTAGCGACATAACATAATATAATATCCCTCATCCCACCAATTTAGAAATAATAACCTTTAATGAACATGTTGAATCGAAAACAAAATCTGTTTTTTTACATATGTACTTCTAGATATTTTATTGCAGCAAATATAGCATTCACTCGAATAAACTGAAATTATACTTCATATGTATATAACACACACATTTCGGTAATAAATGTCATCAATGCCTGGTTCATCTGAATCAGCATTGTAAACTCCATCATCATCGTCTTCACATTCTAGATTTTGATTAGTCAACCTCTCGGACAAACTTTCAGAACCCTGCTTCCGGTAAAACCAATATATGGAGTATCTTCAATTTTTCACTTCTGTTACGGGGTGTTTATGATGGAATTACACTAGGTGGAATTAATTACTGAAATAGATAGATCAAAATTTGGGAAGTAACATACCGATCCAAAAGACTAATATGAGACAGACGAGGTTGAACTGACGGTAATGATAAGAACAAAACAATTCACATTCATTGACATTTTAATTTCATGAATCATACAAACAGTACAATGTGGTATAACGATAAACTCTATCTTCAACGGCCCAGAATATGAAAAGAGAAGCAAACTTTATTACATAGAAAATATCAAAAAAGATTCCGAGTTTGACAATTACTCAAAATGCCTGGTTAACACAGATAATATTCTCATAAAATGTTATCTGTTATGGATGTTATCTATCCATTTCAAAGATAAATTTAAATAATCCTATGCTTGACAATATAAAAGAGAATTAGTTACTTATCTCGCAAAAATGTACCAACATTACTAAACTATATGAAACATCAATATCAATGTTAAAGGTGTGGTCAACTATCAAAATTCGCGGGACAAGGGCCCCCAGAATGCAATAGTGCCCGTGGGTAGGCCCAGGCCCTATTCCATAATAATATTAAATATGCGTTTCATACCCGAAGCCTCAATAAGAGCAAGTTCTCAAACCACAGCAACTTCATATATAATTGAGCGACATCTATGAGTTAATAATTCAAAGCCCTTTGCCCTGGCCCCTACTTGGTCGCTGGGTTGCAAACAAACTGACTGTATTACTGCGGGGAAACTCGTTGACCCCAAACTTGTGTTGACACCCAGTGAACACAAAACATTTGTATGACTTTATACAATGTTGGACCAGCGTCGAAGACGTTGGGCCGACGTTGTATAAATGTTATACAAATGTGTTGTGTTTGCTGGGCAGGTGGACTTTCTCTCAAACATAGTACATTTGTCCAATGTTGGTTCAATGTTGGACCAGCGTCGCAGACGTTGGTCCAACATTAAAACAGTACTGGGTCAATGTATCGTTTATGTAGTATCTTGTAATAAGTTTAGTTGATGATATTAATGCCGTCACCCTGTACAGTAGGTTACTGTATGCCTACAGCCATGTACTCTATATATGCTACTGTAGGCCTACACGTGACGGTCCCACGCATGCCCGTTTTGCAGCATTATGAATCTTTAACAATATCACACTCTCGTTAACAATAATATAGTTATGTCAATCACACATTCATCAGCACACACAACAAAATCATAAAAACAATAATACCCAAACCCCAGCGACCTGGAAAATAGACAACAGATCAGGGATCATCGTGGTGAGGTTTACATAGTAAAATCTAGAGAACACTCTCCACGATATCTCAGTCTCCTTCGTCTATCCTCCAGGTCGCACAGAGCGCGATGATCAAATGGCCTAACGACGTGAGTGCCTCAAGTTACCTCATGAGTAGTCACACTCACGCCGGAACACGGTATGGCCCCAGTTTCGAAAGGTCTTGTTCGCGAGAGCCTAAACAGAAAAGTGTTGCCTAATAATGCCGATACAAGCATATGTAATAGAAAACCTCAGCTGTACACAATCATACATTCTCTACAATTATCATACATCCCGAGTCACTCATGCTTCACTGCTTCTGCAGGTAGGCCTTCTGCACGTAGGCCTCTTGCACGTAGGCCGGCATTACCATTGACGTTGGGACAAGATTGGCCCAACATATCTTCACATGTCATACAGTAAACCAGATACATTATTATTGGCGTTGGGACAACATTGGCCCAACATATATTATATCTCTCAAACCAAGTATCGTAAACACATTACATTAACCCCTTGGGTACAAAATCCCGCAACACTTCCCAACCATTTTTTTCATATTCCACAAACAACTATGCTTGTTTATCGAGTCACGCGAAATACGGACACAGTAATTTGTTTGTTTCATTTGTCTGTAGAAGAACAGCCTTACAGGGAGGGTAGCGTGATGCTTCACATCATTTTAACTTTCATAATGGGTCTCGTCAAACTTTTATGGCAAATTTTAAAACGGCATAAAATTACTAATTTTGACTACTTCAATACATCTTACATATAAATTTCTCTAATGTAATGTGCATTGTAGGCTAATTGAGTAAATGGGCATTAAGGATAAAAATATAGGGGGACGTACGTGACATAATTGTGGCTGTTCAGATATACATTTATTAAATAATTACTTGTAATATGTTTAAAACTCCAATGTTTACATACACATATTTATGTTTAAAAGGTTTGAAGCTTTCTCATGTGATTGGAAATAATTCAAATATAAGCTTGATATTTTGTGAACATCTATTTAGGTCAATACAAATAACAAATTCATTGTGAATACAGTCATTGTGTATTCAATTCTAACAGTGACATGGCAGATGTTCCACTTGAAGCCTAATTGGAGAACATATAATAAAAATTAGGGTTCAATTTTTTTTGTATGAGAAAAACAGCCAAGTCAATTTGCACCTTACACGGATGTTGTATAGCGCTGGCCATATTACGACAAGGTTTGCTACATGTACTAGGCATTTATCCTGGATAAAACTGGGTTAAGGGCATCAATATTCCACCAACTTATTCATAAGAACAATTTTTCATTGTCAGGTCATCATCATCATAGTCTGTCAAACAGATTCTGGAGTGATGTACCAGTAAAATGCATATTCGGTTGTATCTTCTGAAGAAGTCTTTATCAGTTGCCCCCCTCCCGATTCTGACACTAGACTAATTTTTAATCAAGATGTAAGTAAATATTTATTTTATTAACATGGTGGAAGGCCAAAGTGTCCAAGTCTTTAATTATGTGTGCATAGGTTCAAGTACAGTCAAAGTACTGCATTTTTAGGAATGCTAATTAGTTTTTGGTGGGGAGGGGGACACATTAAAACCTATAGTATAGAGTTAAAATCTATTTTTTAAGCATTCAAATTAGTTTATATTGTAGGATATATGACAACAATCATAAATAAATGAATTATATGTATCAATTTATATAAGTAGGTTGTAATATGATGTCGTCTTAATAAGGGGGTCGCACGTGACGCTTATGGGGACGTACGTGACATAAAATACAAGTGATATAAAAAAGAAATGATTCTTCTTAAAGTACTGATGATCTGAAGATAGGGGGGCGTACGTGACAAAATCGGTCATTTTTTGACATCAAGAAAATTATATTTTTTCTAATACTGCAATAACAAAATTAATTCTTTGACCTATTTTGTATACTAGACAGATGTGACTCTGCTATAGATAAATATAAGCACCCTAACGTCAGGTATTTATTTCAAATTAAAGCTGGATAATCACACCACCAAAAACATGCAAAAAAGTGTAAAACATCACATGACACTAATTTGATTCTTTCTTGATATTGTTTGAAATGAACAAATGATATATACTTATTATATATTACAGGAAAACTAATTTTCTATTTTCTGTAGTTTCATCTAAGAATAAACCCTAAGCAATATATAATACCTGCTTGATATAACCTCTGAATGAAATTTGATATAAAAATAGATGCTAACACCTTACAAGCATAATTTAGTCTTTTTGGGGCAATTATTCACCGTTTTCTTAAATTTTTAAGTTTTTGAGATCCGTAAAACGGTGCACATACGTCAACTGTGTAACCCTGGTCATGTTTATTATATGTTTATTATATGTTTATTATATATTTCAGTCACATATGATAAAAGAAAATTCTTTAAAAAAAATACATTTATATATATATTTAAAAACATCTATTTTTTTGTCGCAAAAACAAAAAAATCGGGGCTTGGGGTAATAGCCTCATATTCAGACGGTTTTTATATATTTTTATATTTTAAAATATATTTTATCTTGAAACCATATAGCATGGGGAGTTATTTGAAGTATAATAGGACACTATTCCAGGTTTTTGTAATAATAAAAATAATTTGAACTTTGCTTAAAATAGTGAAATTTGCATTTTTTTTCATAAAAATTGATTTGTCACTAAATTTCGGCTTCATGCTTACCAAAACGTATATAATTGTGCTTATTATATTTTTTGGGTCAGTTGGGATATCATTGTGATGAGTGACAGTAAAAAAATCAAAATATTTATCTTTTGAAAAAAAAAACAGACTCACACTTTTTTGTCGTGAAAACGAAAAAATTGGGGGTAGGGGTGGTAGCGTCATATTCAGTCGGTTTTAATGTATTTATATATTTTAAAAGATATTTTTATCTTAATACCATATAGCATGGGGAGTTTTTTAATGTATAATGAGACACTATTCCAGTTTTTTTGAATTTTTCTAAATAATTTGAACTTTTCTGAAAAAAGTGAAATTTGCATTTTTTTCTTAAAAATTGAATAATTTGTCACTAAATTTCGGCTTAATACTTACCAAAACATCTTTTATTGTGTTCATTATATTTGTGGGTCAGTTGGGATATATCGTGACGAGGGACAGTGAAAAAATCAAAATATTTATTTTAAAAAAAAAAAAGATTTACACCTTTTTTTGGTCGCGAAAAGTGATAAAACGTATAAAAAATACTTTTCGCACCAACTGGTACTTGTGAGAAATGGATTTCCTAATAAAGGACCATTTGCTAAGGTGGAATCAACTATCAGACCTTTGCCACTCGCACGGTTGAATAAAAGTGCCGAGGCTCCCCTACTATAATGATCTTTCTACGGAAGCTTTGAAACGACATGACAAAAATATTTTTTATCTCGTTATAACGACGTATAAGTCGTTAAATCGACTTAGCATAAGTCGTTATAACGATTTACAAGTCGTTAAACCGACTTAGCATGAGTCGTTATAACAACTTCTAAGTCGTTAAATCGACTTAGCATACGTCGTTATAATGACTAATAAGTCGTTAAATCGACTTAGCATAAGTCGTTATAACGACGTAGAGGTCGTTAAATCGCCTTATTTTAAGTCGTTATAACGACTTATAAGTCGTTAAAACGACTTAGCATAAGTCGTTATAACGATTTATAAATCGTTAAATCGACTCAGCATAAGTCGTTATAACGACTTATAAGCCGGTAAATCGACCTAGCATAATATGATGACAAATTATTTAATTAAACCCTTAGTGCGCCGAAAGTCAAAATTTAAATTAAATTAGCACAATTAGTAGAATGTAGTTTTGCCGTTTCCTGTATGATTATGATAATGCTAATGTTTGTTGACTTCATTTGGTACATCGGTCATCTGGTACCACTATATCAAATTAGAATAACCCCACATTATTGTATGAATGAATAATTATGAGGTCAAAATAGTGGATGGGGTAGTCTCACTAGTCACATTCCACCCCTTGTCATGACATAATCCTCATTGTTATAGTTATAAACAATTTTAATATCACTCTGGCCCCATTTGTTCTTGGATTATACAGTATTCAGGATGAAGCATATGTGTAATATATATTTTTTCGTTAAGCGAAAACTTACTCTTAGAGTGCTGAAAGTCAATATTTAAAAAAAAAACTGAACACAGTAGCAGGTAACGTTTCCGCTTCCTGTACATTTGTATGATTATGAGCATTCTAATGTGTGCTAACATCAGCTGATACATCTGTCATCTGGTACTATTTTATCAAATTAGAATATGCTACTTTGTTGCATGAAGGACTTATGAGGTAAAAAGCCCGGATGAGGTAATCTCACTGGTTACATTTTTTCGGCAAAAAATCCTATTTTCATAGTTATAAACAGCTTTAATACCAATGTTGTCACATTTTGTCATTGAATACATTCAGGACGAAACATATCTGAATTTAGGATATGTTTTACGATATGAATCTAACCTTAGAGGTCATCAGCTACTGGGGTATTACAATATTTTCACTGTTCACCAAGACGAAATATTGCCGTTCCATGTGTAGTTGTAAGGATATGCGCATTGTGGGGCCTACATTGATATGCTTACATTCTCACCCCTCGTCTCTACACCTAATTTGTTTGCATACTGATCATATAAACTGAATAATAAGCCTCAAGGGCTGGGTACTGAAATTAAACTGATTAAATTATTGTTTTTGCTGTATTTTGTACTTGTCTGTATAATAAACGAATTGAATTGCATTGTTTCTTGTGTTTGTTGGATTTTCCGCAGCATACATTTGATATACTTATATGTCTGAGAATCGCAAACTATGACCTGTCACCTTGAGGGTGTATGAAGTCAAAAGTCAGGATGGGGTACTCTCCTAACGTATCTGTATAGTATACGAGTTAGCCTTCAAGATATCGGTGGTGTATGCCCTAACCATAAAAGGACATGGGTGGGTGTAACTCTTCTGATATAAATATGTTTTACTGGTGTATGCCTTATAAGCATTATAATGTCATCAGACATTACCTTTTTTATTTTTTTTTTATTAGTATGATTTACGAAACCACTCCATGTCAATAAATGTTGCCATAAAAAGTTTCTCACGAGTTAAACATTAGAAAATGTCAATGATTGTTGTCCCTAGCTATTTGCTGTTGGTGGGGAAGGACTTGATAGCTCACTGGATGTTTCCATTATGTGTTCGCGGTATCATATATTTGTAACTGCTGGCAAGTACATATACGTATAACTAGAAATAAATATATAAATACCTCATAAAATCTAATTTGATAGCATGAACACATTTTAATATGTACTATTTTAGTATGAACATATATTTTTTGATGTAATAAAACACTATCCGAAATATTACACAACACTTCAAATTAAAACTTGTTTGCTTGTGAGTTGTAGATAATTATTTATAAATCTTTATTTTTTTATTTATCATTAAATATTCCAAGACAATGCAGTAATATGAAAATGCCAAAGACCAGATAAACTCATTTTGATGTGTTTGTTATGAACAGGTCATATAATACCTTTATATCCAGCAGACCTTCCCTTTGTATGCCACCTGGTGGTGAATAATGTCTTTAAAACACGTTCGCTCATTTTCTAAATATAGAATTTCAGCGCTCTAAGGGTGTGTTTAAAAAAAGGCAAAGCTTGACATATGTTCCGTCCTGAATGTCATTAATGACAAAATGTGTAAGAGTGGTAAGAGTAGCTGTTTATAAGTCAAAAAATTAAGATTATGTTACATAGGGTCGAAAAAATGTTACTTTTGTGAGTACCCCAACCGTTCATTTGACCTCATAAGTCCTTCATGCAACAAGGTAGGGTTTTTCTAACTTGATATAATGGTACCAGATGATCGATATACCAAATGAAGTCAACAGACATTAGCATGATCATAACCATACACATGTAGAGCAAACGGAAAAGTTACATTCTATCGACTTAGTGAATCGTTTTGGAATTCAGTGCTCTAAGGGAGGGTTCATGTTTTCTAAAAAAAATCATAACTTCACCTATGTTTCGTCCTGAATATATTCAATGGAAAAATGTGGTATTACTGTTTTAAAAATGTGTACAAATATCCTCTGAATGTTTTTTAATGATCTATCCCCAAAGTCAGCCTAGTAAAATACTATAATTTCCTTATATACCTCACCCCCCTCCCCCCACATATTTCAGACTGCCAACATGTTTTTTCTGTTTCTTGGGATGTCCTTGACACATTTGGATGGGTGGCTTAGCATCATACAAAAAAGTACATGTATTTCATTATTAATGGTGAAGGATTGGAATCAATACAGCGACTATGGCAATGACAGCTAGTTAATTTAATTAAGTATTACTTATAATAATTAGTTCATAATCAGTGGTAATGGATTGATATCAATACATTAGCTACAAATACGGTAATGGCAAATGTGTGAGCTTCTTAATGTTAGCTAGTTTTTCTTTTGCCATTCACCATTTCTACTACTTCGGTGTTCACTGAATCTATCCAGACCACTTTCAGATAATTTATTTTGAACTTGCTCGCAATCAAACTGTTTTTTAGTGCCATTTCAAATTAAAATGAGAAATAAATAGTGAAACATGTTCAATGCAATGATAAGACCCACTCCCGGAACTTCCGACAGAGCCTTGTATAACTGTTCAGAAAATGTTAAAGATATATCTTGAAAACCGGCTGTGCCATGACAGACTACCTTTTCTTTCACGCCGAGACAGATATTATGTATCTAAATACACCATCTTTCGAGCAATTGGTTGATATACTCGTTCAAACTGGATGTGTCGTTCAATGAAGTTCGTCATCCAGTATGCCTAATGTGACCTATCTGCACGGGGTCAGTCGCACAGTGTATTTTTTACCAATTTCAGAAATGCCAAAGAATATACATACATGACAACAATTAAAAAATATTTTAATTAAATAAACGTATTAATAATAAAATTATCTATATGGTCTCACCACCCCAAATGCCAGTCCCATTTAAACACATGTGTAATGCAAACATTCTAAGGGCCGATTTCAGCCCTTCCGTCCCTAGCTGCACTCCAATGTGACACTCCATGATAAGGCATAAGCTGTCCTTTTTGAAAAACAGCTGTTCAAATGGTGTATTACAAAAGGAAATGCATTTAAAATTGAACTGTTTATGCTAATTCTTTGGTCTGTCTATACGCCGGCGGCCATCTTGAACGCCATCTTGAATAACTAAAAATACACAAAGATGTCAGCTTGAAATCATTAAGATTTCGACTCTACGCATGTGCCCCTACACTTGGTTTGGGGGTGTTTTAACCTGGTTTGGGGGTGTTTTAAGAAGGTTGATCCTATGGCTGCTGGAGCAATATATGATATTCCTATTTTGTGTATTTAATGGCCGGTCAGGTATAAAGAACATACTCTGTAATAAAATTTGCACCACTTTCAAAACCTACATCCACCCTGGCGATTACCTACACATATGTGCCTAACACCTGACTAATGTGACCGGACACGCGAAGAGGGCAGTAAGGTCCAAATTTTCAAAGTTGATTAATTAGTCGATTTGATAACCATGTTCTTCCTGAAATAATTCTTGAAAAATGGTATTAATCTTTGTTTTATTTTAAACAATTAAACCTAAAAACATGTAATCATTAAAATTAAATTTTGAATGACGTCATAAATAATTGTAGCAAAGCCGCCGGGATGTAAATTATTGCATGGCGAATCACATTATTCACTATATGGTCTCACCACCCCAAATGACAGTCCCATTGAAACGCATGTATAATGCCACCATTCCAAGGGCCGAAATCACCACTTTCGTCCCTAGCTGCCCCCCTATGTTACACACCATAATAAAGCCTAAGCTGTCCTTTTTCAAAAACTGCTTCGAAAATGGTATGCTAACTTCCTGCGTTTTGAGTTACGCTCCCATGCTGGTAAAAAGGTCCGTTTTGCCCAGATCTCCCGAAATATTCTTGCGCCCATTCCCAGAAAAGACACAAATCCTTCTCACCGCATGTGTCCATCCGGAAATCTCACATAACAGCTATACCTCATATCACAGATAGCGAAAACAGTGTGTGCTTACAAAGTAGCCACCCCCTTGGATCTCGGCTCATTTAGGGTGGTGAGACCATATTGTAACTAAATGTAAATACAGTGGAACCTGTACATACCGAACCCTGAACAAACCGGAATCCTGTCTACACAGTAATGATTCTTTGGTCCCGAATTAGTTACACTAAAATCAATAATAATTGATAACTATCTGAAACCCGGAACTTGTCTATTCAGAAAACCGCACACTGCCCTCATATATAAATTTTATTGTATTGCACCTGTCCGAACCAAAATCGATTTTTTTAGAGCATAAAAAATAAAAAATCACATGTGGTGCACTATAGCAGGTTCCAAAACCATGATTCCGTGACCAACCTTCGGCAAGTAAGGTTTGACGATTGTTTTGGGTAGATCAAGGGCTTTGTCGAAAAACAAACTGCTACATCTCTCTGGAATAAAGGTGGGCGGAATTTTGTAGAGCATAAAATCCAAAAAGGCCGGCATCGAGCACAGTGAAATATTAGCTTATTTCATCCACTGGTATCCCAGTGGACCTGATTTTGTATTGCAAATTTACGTAGAACCTGGATTTATGGGAGTTAACCAGTTAATGTATTAAAAGATGCATGTCGCGTTTGGCTGAAAACGGCAAAAATCGGCAAAATAGATATTTAACCAATAATCCCATAATCACATGAGATATGTCATGTCTGACTAATTTTGGGTCGTAGAACACATTTCTAGGCCTTATATTACAATAATAAATTTCTGTGACCTTCAAGCATTAGGGCTACAAGAAGGTCAAAACATGATCGGTATAGCGGTTATATGATGGCATTTTTTAGTGGTCCAATAGTTACATAGACTGGAGGCCATTGTCATAAGTGTGTAATCCAATAAATAAACTGTTAAAAGCAAACGACTATATTATCTTATCTCTTATGCTCCAGTGAGTCAAACCAAGGTAGTGGTTCATTTGGTCAAATATGATTTCTTACCAAATAAAACTAGGAACAAGTGTAACAAATGTATGTATGTAATTTTGATTGGACAATCCATTTCTGAAATTATTTCGCTTATTCAAATTCATCTCCAAGGTCCGAAGGTAAACTTCAGGGTCAAGTAAGAGAAAATATCATTTTTAACAAATAAAACTAAGAGCGTGTGTAATACCTCTTTTTTATTGGATTTTGACTGACAAAAACAATTATGGCATTAGTTTGGTTATTCAAGGTCATCTTCAATGTCAATTTCAATTCAAGGTCATAAAAAAGTCAATTCCGAGCTCAAAAATGTGAAAACATGATTTTTAACAAATATAACTAATAAAAGTCTAGTATGTCTTTATGATGTAATTTTGACTGAATAATTTATTTATGCTACTATTTTGATGATTAGTGTGTCAATTTCAAAGTCAGGTATGCAAAAATATGATTTTGAAAAAATAAAGCTATGAACAAGACAGTGTGATACCCCTTTTTCGTGTGATTTTGTCTGGAAAAATCTGTTTCTGGTATTATTTTTGTGATTTGTGATGTCAATTTCAAGGTCAAATATGATTTTTAACATATATGCTGGAAAATGGAGCTTGTATAGTACATAGTTTGGGTGTGATTGAGGGATGAGGGGCTGATTGCACACTGATAAGCTTCATCTCAGGGAGGAGGGGCTGGTTACAAATTGGGTGAACTTCATCTCTCAGGCAGAGTCAGGGATGAGGGGCCCAATACACACTAGGCAAACCTCAACACTCAGGAGGGATGAGGGGCAAACTGAACACTAGGTAAACCTTATCTCTCAGGTGGGATGAGGGGCCCACTGCACACTGGGTGGACCTCAAATCTCAGGTAAAAGCGAGGAAGAGGGGCCCACTGTACACTGTGTAAACCTCACATCTCGGGAGGGAGGAGGGGCCCACTGCACACTGGATAAACCTCATCTCTCTGAAAGGATGAGGGGCCCATTGCACACTGGCTGGACCTCATCCTTAATTAGGATAGATGAGGGGATGGTCTACACACTGGGTAAGCCTCATATTTTAGGCCCAGTTTGGGATGAGGGCCCACTGCACACTGGGTAAACCTCATCTCTCTAGCATGAGCAGGCAGAGCTCGCTACACACTGAATATGTTTATTTTGCGTTTAATATTAAGTGCTCCCTTACTAAGACGTGGGGTCTGCAAATGTCAGTGATGATTTCTGTCGAAGCTGACCCTATTGCGCATGTCTGCCTTAAATGTTTACTCATAAGCTCTTGGGGTACGCTAATAATATTCAGTTCCGCGGATGAGCTCCAAAAACGAGATTAACAGCAATGCATTGAAAGAACGATTTGATTGGTTGTCATTGTTGGGTTAAATAAGGGTTTTAATATTCTTGCACACCCCGTGACGTGGTAAATAGATACTTCCCTTAATTTAATGCCTCTTCTTTGCAATTGAAGGCCTCTACGTTGCTCTTTATTGCCTCGTCTGCGCCCTGAATGTCTCTTCATTGCTCATTGACTCTATGTCGCCTTTCAACGCCTCTCCATCGATTTTTAAAGCCTCCCCATCACTCTTCAATGCCTCCCCATCGCCGTTTAACGTCTCTGTGATACCCTTTAGCGCCTCTGCATTGCACTTCAATACTTCTGGATCGACCTCTATATTTTGTCATCGTCCTTTAACGCCTCTTCATCGCCCACCAGTAGCATAAATGGATTATTCAGTCAGCATCACATAAAAAATATGTACTACATTTCTTTTGCTAATTATGTTTGTTTAAAATCATATTTTCACATTTTCGCTTTTTGATGACTTTTAATTGAAATTGCCTTTGTATGAATTTAGTCAAAATCCCATGAAAAAGAGGTATTACACACGTCCCTAGCTCTATTTGTTAAAAATGATATTTTATCTTACTTAACCTTGAAATCGACACTTTGACTTTGAAGATGACCTTAAATAATTAAAATAATTTCAGAAATGGACTGTCTGGTCATAAAAATGACACGTTGCACTTGTTCCTAGCTTTACTTGTTGAAAAAGCATATTTGACCTTGTAGCCATGAAGTCAAAAGACCTTTATTTGACCTAGTGGCTTAAAATATGTTTGTTTCAAACGGACGACTACCTGGGTTTGACACACTGGAACATAAGGGATGATATAAATATAGCTGTTTACTCTTAACCATTCAGTTTATCAGAATTGATTTCCAGACCATTCATTGAATATGGCCTCTAGTCTAACATGTGATATGTCCCTTTTGGCTGATATTCAGATAGAAATTCCACAAAATAAAATTCCTGCTGTGACACTTTACCGTGACAGTAAAAATAACGTGCAAGCACTCAAATACCCCTCGGCTCATGCAGTGACTCTATATATGCCAGGTTTGAAGGCAATTAATTGAAAAAAAAACGATTTATTAAAATTGATAAAACCAAAATGGCCTCCGCAGCCTCGTTTTCAGTCTCACATGAAAACGGACAATACTAATAGACTCGCAGACCCCGAAAACCTATATATATATACCAGGTTTCGAGGGAATTCTGAAAAAAAAGTTTAAAAAAATTAGTCACCAGGTGGCGGCCATCCAAAAATTATTTTTCAAGTTATCGCGTTAACAAGGAATTATTAAATTAAAAAATCAAGATGGCCGCCATAGCCTCATTTTCGGTTGCACGCGAAAACGGACAATGCCAACAGACTCGCAAACCCTGAAAACCTATATACACCAGGTTTCAAAGGAATTATGAAAAAAAAAATCGAATTATCGGTGGAAAGCTGAAAATCTAATCAGGTGATCTCTATACTCATGGGTAAAAATAATTATTTTTCAAGTTATCGCGTTAACAAAATTTTTTTAATCTTTGACCTTGACCTTTGACCTTTGGACTATGACCTTGACCTTGGGTAAAAAAAAGTGCCCGAGGGGTTGAATGTTTGTATGAATTATGAATTTAATCTGTTGCACCTTGTTGGTGTAGTAGCCAAAAGAGTGTGTGCGGCAGCGGCGGCGGCGGCGGCAGAGACGGCGCACGAAGGGGACAACAATACCCCTTCGGGCCCAACGGGCCAAGGGCAAAAACTACTATCCGGGACGGAAACCCCAACAATTTATTCTAAAATATCAATTAGTATTGCAGAAAAAGTTTATCACTTTGACTACTATTGAAATATATTATATCTCTAATGGTAAATACAAAATATAAAGTATTTTATTCATTTTATTTGTCCTAATCCGAATTGTGATGATGGTAGTCAAATATATCACATAGCCAACATGCTAGCCAACATAAGGAGAGCCTCCATGCTAGCCAACATAAGGAGAGCCTCCATGCTAGCCAACATAAGGAGAGCCTCCATGCTAGCCAACATAAGGAGAGCCTCCATGCTAGCAAACATAAGGAGAACCTCCATGCTAGCAAACATAAGGAGAGCCTCCATGCTAGCCAACATAAGGAGAGCCTCCATGCTAGCCAACATAAGGAGAGCCTCCATGCTAGCCAACATAAGGAGAGCCTCCATGCTAGCAAACATAAGGAGAACCTCCATGCTAGCAAACATAAGAAGAGCCTCCATGCTGGCCAACATAAGTAGAGCCTCCATGCTAGCCAACATAAGTAGAGCCTCCATGCTAGCCAATATATAGAGAGCCTCTTTGCTAGCCAACATAAGGAGAGCCTCCGTGATGGCCAACATAAGGAGAACCTCCATGCTGGCCAACATTAGGAGAGCCTCATGCTAGCAAACACAAGGAGAGCCTCCATGCTTACAAACACAAGGAGAGCCTCCCTGCTGGCCAACATTAGAAGAGCCTCCATGCTAGCAAACATAAGGAGAGCCTCCATAATAGCCAACATAAGAGCCTCCATGCTAGCAAACATATAGAGAGCGTCAATGCTAGGCAACATAAGAAGAGCCTCCATGCTAGCAAACATATAGAGAGCCTCAATGCTAGCAAACATAAGGAGAGCCTCCATGCTAGCCAACATAAGGAGAGCCTCCGTGCTAGCCAACATAAGGAGAGCTTCCATGCTAGCAAACATATAGAGAGCCTCTTTTCTAGCAAACATAAGGAGAGCCTCCATGCTAGCCAACATAAGGAGAGCCTCCGTGCTAGCCAACATAAAAAGAGCCTCCATGCTAGCAAACATATAGAGAGCCTCTTTGCTAGCAAACATAAGCAGAGCCAACATATTAAGGAGAGCCTCCTTGCTGGCCAACATAAGGAGAGCCTCCATACTAGCCAAAATAAAGAGAGCCTCCATGCTAGCCAACATATGGAGAGCCTTAATGCTAGCCAACATAAGAAGAACCTCTATGCTAGTCAAAATATAACTATGTAGAACTGACGTAGGACGCGTGACCTGACCTGACCTGACATGATTGTTCAGTGCGACACATCTTCTTAGCTGCTCTGTGATTGTCTCTGGGGTCAAGGTCACAGTTATCACTCAGACATTGCCAGCATTCCAAACCCGAGCATAAACCTTCAAATATAATTATAACAACAACAACAACAATAACAACAACAATAACAACAACAACAAGACCAACAACAACAAAAACAACAACGACTACAACAACAAAAATAACAACAATCCCAACAACACCAATGACAACAACAACAACAATAACAACAAGATAATAACAACAACACCAACGACAATAACAACAACAACAAGCAAATAAAGGGTTTACATGTCATCATGTACTGCATCTTTGATCAACATTTACTCAAATTTGCTACCATATGCACTTACTATTCCATATAATTGTAACTTCGGTAGTTTTAATGTCATTGTCATGAAAATAGTCTCAAATTGATCAGTACGCTATTTTCTATTCTGTAATACAAAACAAAAATTCCGTCTCATTTTGGGGAGTCACAGTTATCCAAAATATTTTACTTTATTCAGTGGGTTCCAATTCAACATGACTAACCAGTAGATACTTACCGATTGATAAGGGATAGATAAGGAGAACAACCAACTGCATACTCCGGAACGCAATCAGGATATCAGTCATAGTGGCATACATAACACGTTCATATGAAGATAACAGGAGTATTGGCATGAAATCTTAATGAGAACATCTGGACACACTGGGCTCGTCTGTCATTTTGGCTGCTTATCATATAGTCCCAATTATAGTGTCATAGTAACTAAATGTTTAGCTTCGGTGATAATCATGATCAAACTTTACTCTATCAGAAATATAGAGCTTACACGAGGCTTTTATCTATACAATCTGAATGTTAGATCACCGCTACTTGCTCAGCACCCAGTAATCACAGTAATCCGTGTCTTCTCTTATAGGAACCTTGTTCATCACAGTTTTTTGAACCTGGCGTCTATATAGTTACTCCATTCCCCTCACAGAGACTAATGTCGTGTATAGGCCTAAATAATTGTAAGAATTTAAATAGTCAGTTTTCGTATTGTTTTTTTTTTATCTCCGATGAGATTTAATCGTTATTGTAATAATTTATGGTCACCATCAGTGAACTGTACACACCAGCTTCTGTGATTCTCCAGTTGATGTGAAATGCACAAACATGTTACGCGAACAATGCTGATGATATATTTATATCAGGATATTTTGTCTGGTCTCTGTCTTCGTTGCTGGCCTGCAGAAGGTGTGTTCCTGAAGTCCTATTCAAGTCAGTCTCACCCACATGGACGTGAGTGATCCAGATTAGACAAGTGATCTCTGAGACAGCATGGATCTGACTGGACAACCACAAGCGGCCTTACTCACCAGCATCCTCCTGCCGGCAGTCAACCACAGCAGCGACACCTGCCGGCAGTCAGCCACAGCAGCAACACCTGCCGGTGTCGAGCCAAATTTAATGATCAGCTAAATCTAATGACTCCAATAAGGCCGACGAGGTGGGGGCATGCACGGGGTCTACTGGGCAAGCGTTGGAGCCATGACAACGCGTGTAGAGGTGATTAGAGAAAGTGTAAGTTGTCTCGACCTGTATAAATGACTGCCGATGTTTTTCATACGGATAACTACAGATGATTATAGTTTAAGTGTAAAATATATTATACATGATGCATGTTTCCAGTACCACAATCAAGGATAATCATATAGGTATATAGGTATATAGCAGGCTTGGGTTCAAGTACTTCTATATGGTACTTTTGTACAAATACACTGAAAATGATCAAGTAGGAATACAGACTTTCTTCAAATATACTGTGGTACATTACAAGTACATTTGCCATGTAGGCCTACTTGGATGCAATTACCAAGTACCTAATACATTGTCGTAATCATCGATATGTAATAAATAAACAATAATGAAGTATAACCTCCAACGAAATCCCGAGAGATCTGTTCCGAGACCGGAAGATCATTAGATTTCGCGTGGTCATTAGATTTGTTCCACTATTAATCATCATGTTTGTAATTTTTATGGCGAATAAAACATTAGGTCTGTCTCTCTGTCTGTGGTCATTAGATTTGGCTTGACACCGGTGTCACGCCATATTAGGCATCCCCTCGATATTAGGCTTTATTTCCGGTTCTGCGCAAGAAGGCACCTAATGTGGTCATAGTGAGACAGCTGTGTGTCTCATGGTAAATGATCAACAGATGTATATATTGTATATTTAATTGCTAGTTGAAGAAAAAGCCTACCTGACTTTTGCAATTGCAATATTGCAATCAATGATCAATTAGACACAAATCTATTATCAAATATGTAATACACACACTTATTGAAATTCAGCAGGCATAATCATACTAATATCACAACAATCTTAAATTAAATTGTACACTAATTCATTTTAATTCCTAATACATACTATTTAGTAAATTGGAATAGAAATGTCATTCATCATTCTTTAATACATTTTCAATTGTGAATATTATCAATATTTATCAGAAAATTAATATTGATAGATTAGTCTTAAGTAAAAAATACCACATTATTATATTACACTACTGTAATTCAAACCATATTATGTGTTATTTATATTATAAGGCCTTGGCAACAAAAAATTTAATAAAAGTATATAATTCAAATATACTATAATACATATAAGATATAGTTACATTAGGCATCCCTTCGCCATAGCGTAGCGTGGCGTGTTCAGTGAGAGTGCATAGAGAGGGGTGCCTAATTTTTCTGACAGGTACAAGCACGCCAACACCCTGGCACGACTTTGGCAAGTCATTGTCAAATTAGACATCCCCTTAGTCACAGTGTGGTGACAGTCCTGGTTGGGGGAGCTTAATATCGCTGGCTTGGCAAGTCATTTCTAAATTTAAAATCGCATAGAATAATAAATTGGTACCGAAACTATTAGCAAATATAAAAACACAAAATTATTAAAATTCAGGGAGCGTAATTATACAAAGATTTCAGCAATATATCATGTCGGTTTTTATTTGCTTTTAACTTCCCTTCATCAATAAATATCTATCCACCTATATTTGACATTCCAAATAGAAATATCGCATTGTTACAGCAATATATTTCACTAATGTGATCCAAACATATCACATGTTAATAATGTTATCATGGCTTGACACTAAATAGATAAATAAAAGAAGATTAACGCGTATTTGTGTGCTATTAAGCATCATAATCAGCGTTGTTCAAATCAAATCAAATCAAATCAAATAAACTTTATTTCCAGAGGGTATGCCATTTAGCGCTATAGCACTAATTTGCAATGGGCCCTCATAATATATACAGATACACATAAGATTATTATCATGTACACCTAGTCATGATAATAATAAAGTTAAAGTTATGAAACCGATTTGCTAAGCAAAGTCGTTTTCATAACCTTAACTAAAATGTTTATGAAACAGGCAGCTATAACGTGATATAAGTTGAAAGTGTTTTATATACACATGATAAAAAATTGAAAACACAATACATATAGCATATAAATACACGAACATACCTACTAAGTAGCCATATCCACACATATTTATCCATATATAAGTACCTACACATACATTCATATAATATACATGCCTACACAGATATATTTTCACTTACATGAATATATATATGATACAAATAGACACGTGAAACACATTATTATTTCTATGTAATAGACATATAGATACAAATATTCATAATCATATTTGCATATACATATAAGTATAATATTTATTTAAACACGTATATTCCGACTGCATATATGCATATACAAATATGTTTTATAACTTTGGTTCAAGGCCTACGCAATATTAATGTGTACATACATTAACATAATTATTATATTCGTGCATTCGTGCTGAGCATATAATAAACACACATAAATACATACATACGTTGTATATAAAAACATTATTACATTGCATCTACATAGTCTTGCCATCGAAATAATAGGATATATAGTTTTCTTTAAATTTGGAAAGTGACTTGGCTAAGCGAACGTCTGCAGGAATATTGTTCCACACATTAACACCTCTTGATGAAAAGCTTTTGTGATGAGTCGGCCTACAATATAGCTGCAAATTATTAGCAGATCTCGTGTTCGCATAGTTATACATGTATGTTAAGCCAGTTTTAATTCTGACTTTATTTGTTTTTTTTTAATGAATATTAGTATTTAATGACATGTTTAGTCCCCGACATCACAAGGGTTTGCTATTGTTAGTCACCCCCCCCCCTTCCCAGCTCAAAGGTGTTGTTTTTACTGTAACTTGTGATGGTATTGCCAAAGAACAAAGAGGTGACAGCTGCGTGTATGCAACAAGGCGTTATAATGTCCTTATCTAAACGATTAACCCTAGGCGACCAAGCGGATAAAAATGTATGGCCACAAAATCAAGAGCTAATATCATGAATATATTACATCACCGCATAAATGAATGATCGGAACCAATGATGACATGCAAATATTTATTTACAGATGTATTTACAGGTATCATACAATTATTATTATATTGCAGTACATATTAAAGAGTAAATTACATTTTAAATATGATTAAACAGCTAATATATTGACATTTATAGTAGCATTTTATACTGCCATCACAACAAGATTAAATATATTATATACATTCACATATAAAATACAAATATCACAATATAAATGGTAATCTATTACAATATAATGTACATTCAATTCAGTTTGTACTTAAATTCATAATAACATATAAAACTGACCATCACAATATTAAAAGTGGTGTTAGGATTTTTAACACTATCGGATTCAGTGGTTGTAGTGTTGATAGATACACTTTCTTCCATAACTTCACGTAAGTACTACTCGTATCAGTGACATATACGGAATGGGTATCAACTAAGATATGAATCAGCTACCAGAACTATTCCACTTATGTACTTTTTCAGTTGATAATAACACTTTGGGTGTGATAATGGTGTGATAATGGTGATACACTTAAACGCCACACATGGTGGGAGTGTTGTATTTACGGTAAAGTAGGGAGTCATCACCATAGACACTATGCAGTTATGCAGTACTAATTATAACAATAAACGGTATGTGATCTTGCGGATAAAAAATATTGTATACAAATATAAAAAACAAACATATATATTTATCTATATATATCTTGACAATATTTTCTATAGGTATCCAATGTCCATACAACATATATATTCTATATGATACAAAGATATAAGTAAAGCTGTTTCCAGCTATGCAGAAATAACACTTAATAGCATCACATGGCTTCACCATAATATATATTTTAAATTGTATATAATTATATACATTATAATTATTTATATTTAAATAATATATTTTAAATTATACTTCCAATGTATGCCAGCAGCCCTAATGAATATATTTTACTTTGAAAAAAATTGATATGGCTTCAATCTATGTATGTGATACATTTGTAAAGCTTTAAAGTTTAGTAAAAATAATAATAAAATAAAAATATTATCCACTCCGTAATAAATTCGGTGGTGAACGCTTATAATCTTTTGTCTAGCACTAAATTTACTGCAAACATAACACTCCTATGACGCAATGTTCGCACCTTTGGCTTCCACAGCTACTGCACACTCTCATGTTGATCAGACAAAGAACGAGGTGTGATAACACCCCTCCTTAAAATCCCGCCGCAATTAACACTTGTAAGCCCATGACTATATTAACGCGTATTGTCAACAATGTATCCACAAGTACCATGGGTACAGCGGATAACAGTAATTAAATACGGTAATACATTTAATTATCAGAAAACTACAAATATTTTCCACATGATGTTGACATAGAATTTTATAATTGCAAGAAATTTATTAATTGTCTTTGACAACCAAAGGGTGACTCAATGTGGTCATCGGCGGTATGATATGTATGATCAGTTAACGCTATATGTATCTTAAATAGGAACTTTATTTATTAGGAAGATTATGCCTGGCTAATAAAACCCAGCAAACACGATACATAGACCCAATGCGGGGCTGATGTCGTAGACGTTGGGCCAACATTGAGTATAGGGTCGTGTTTGCTGTGAACCAATCCATGTGTGTACAAATTTGAAGAACTTTCATTAAGTTATGACAAACCTATCTAAAAATGCACATTGAAACATTGCTTAATTATGTCATGTTTTGATTACACTTCCTTCAGTTTGTTTTTGTATTTCTATACAAAAGTTATATATATGCACAGACAGTCCCTGGAATAACATATCATTGCGTAATGATTACGGTGGAATATAATTTTCTAATCAGAAAAAGACATGACATTTTTTCAAAAAAATTAATTTATGTCTATCGCAACCTTTGTAGTAATTTTTATATAGACAATCGATAAAAAAGTGTGGGCCCAATAGTAAATATAAATTGTTTGCCATGTTCATACAAACCAGCTTGCACGGGACGAGGGGGATGTCTAATTTGGCAACGACTTGCCAAGCTCTTGCCAGAGTATTGGCGTGCTTGTACTTGTCAGCAAAATTAAGCACCCATCTGCATGCGTTCTTACTGAACAGCCCACGCTACACTGTGGCGAAGGGGATGCCTAATATAACTATGCCTTATACTTATTAACTTTGTAAAGCATTCCCTGTATAAATAGCGTTAACATATAATCTAATATATAAAAATCTGTCAATGTGAAAATTATCGTTTTTATTCTAATAGGCTAGAAAACATGGCGGGGAATCTAATTTTCCACCATCTGTCTTGTTCTTCTTATTGCAATATTAAGCATCCCCTCATTTGTCTAGAATGGATAGTTTTCTAGCGACCACAAGCTGGGATACCGATAATACTTTCTAACACATTGGTTAACGTAATTCACTTTACGTGTGTGTAAAACTATGTTTGCTACTAATAAAACTAAGTATTAAAACTAAGTCATTTTAAAAGAGAATAATATGTAAGTGTGGTGGATTGCTCAAGACACCTTAGTGTAACTTCCGCTGCGTAGACACTCTCTGCGCATGCCCACACAGTCACGTGACTTTTTGACTTGTCAGGGATGCCTAATATATGGGGATGCTTAATATTCGTTGACACCGGCGCAGAATGATCTTTTTCCGGGAAGTGTGTGGGCAAGGGTGGGGTGGGTGGAATATTATTGGAATATTATGATAGGCCTATGACATTTGAGGTGGTTGACTTCGTTATACCATTGGCTAAAAAAGTGGGCGGAATCACGTGGGTTATCAGGCTCGCCAGCCACATCTCAGATATGCTTATCATATGTTCGAGGCGATTTCTGTAATATCCAGGCAGCTGAGATTTCAAATCAATGACAATTCGTAGGTGTAATTTAGGGTATTTTGAAGCTCTCAATTGGCCATGGTCAATTGGGGTATCGAAAATGGAAAATGCACGAATGAATGTTCAGTAGTGACACACCCACCTATCAAGATGCATAGCCTATAGAGTGCCTGACTAAATTTAATGACTTCATTTCAGTAATTTGGCGAAATAAAATCGTCGTTGCCGGTACAGCGTTCGCACAGAGTATCCCGGAACAAATGCATATAGATAGGTCAACTATTTTTAAAATATCAACTATTTATAGATATTCTCAATATGCAGATCCTATACACATCTGCATAAGTATATATATACCTACTTCTATATACTTCTACAGAATCATATAAATATGGAGTTCTTCATTACACAGTGTGTTAGTTTTTATAACAGTCCCTGTTATTTCAAAGTGTCAAATTATTTCAGTTTGTCATAACTGAATTTCGAAAGGAATTATACTTCAAGCAGCTATAAAAGAGTTACTATTTCGCACTTTGATAAATGCTCATAGTTCATTGCCTATAGTTCAGTGTGATAACATTTCAACGCTATTTCTAATATGTTAAAGTGCCATATTATTTCATAACTGCAACTAAAAGAACTGAAAAAATTATGCTGATAGTAGATATGAAGGAAGAGTTTTGTAGCACATAGAACATCTGCTCGAAGTACATAGCATAGCGCGCTAATCACATATTAACGGTTAACCTTCATTAACCCTTTGACACCAAGCGACCAACGCGAGTCAACGAATTAAATAAAAAGATATAATGTTTTACTGACATAAGTAAAAGTCATTACTGATTTATTTGTCATACAGCATGTACAGCGGGGTCAGCATGGTTAGAATTATGTAAAATCACATGTAAATAGATAATGTGAAATATTGTACACTTAGATACTAGATAAAATAATAGCAAGTTACCAGACATTGATAACCAAATTTATTTACCAGATAAAATCATTCCTGTGGAAATCAAACAAAAATTGCTGAATTACTTGCAGCAGTCGTGGCTCTTCTCTCACTGAAAAGATACTATTGTCTGCGGCTATTTTATTTCCTGTATTCTCGAATCTAGGTCGGATCCTCTAATGATGACAGACAACACCACAGAAAGCAAATTCAGAGAAATCGATGAAATTGAACTAAACAACTTGGTAAATAAAAAGATGTCACACATAGTTTGAGTACAACTAGACAGTGTCATGTACAGGGATGCTGAATTAAGTAATGCTAATTCCAATCAATTATAGTAGAAAATAACGGGCTTCATTGGCTTCATAATTATCATGTGTTTCATATTACCGGTACACAACATTTTTTTTCGAATGTCTGAATTTATTAGGAGGTTATTGCATTGTCTCAGATGAAAACGTCATTCCATATTGTGGCGTTGATACGGAAATCGTTTTTTTTGCAAACTACACTGAACTTCATCATTTCACAAGTAACCTTTCTGCTGGAATTTTTTTTCGTGTAGCTGTAAGTAATCTATGACATATGTCATACCCCACGTTCCCTTATTATATGTTAAATAAATGACGGTCATAAAGTACAAAGATTACTACCATATAAGAGTTGTCTCATTCAATAAAAACAAATGAATGTGTTAAATTGTTAGCACCACGTCACAAGCAATAATTGGTTACCTTCTCGGCATTCTTTTTCAATTGAATAATATTTTGTCATTCCCTGACAGCCATCCAATGACAATATATATTGTCATGGAATGACACATGCGTCAGACTTCATCAAACAGTTGGTCTGTGTGGCAAGGGAATGCTTACAAATTGTGCAGAAACAATTCCATAATCTTCAGCTTGGTCAATTTGTGGAAATATTAAAGTTAAACGTTATCCCATGATGAGGCTGTCACAGAAAATCACAGAAAATATTGTCATTCCATGACCTTACTTCCATCCCATGACCAGGTAAAAATTCATTTCCTAATGATTTTTTTTTTTGAAATATCTATTTACCCCGCCACGGGGTGTGTAAGAAGACTAAAACCCTTACCAAGACCTTATGAAAATGAGCAGGTAAGTTATGCCGCGTGAAAATAAACTTGTACAATGTAAATATATACCTGACACCTGACAACTATTATCGCTTGCAACATTTACAAAAGATATGGAAGCTTTATTACTACCAAATATATATGTGAATTGATAGCTACACGTATTATCGTCCGTGGCCGCATTTGATTTACGAGACTGGGCCAACATTAAACCAACATTGGGTAAATATAGGCCTATAGTCATATGCCTACACTTGACCAGTAAACTAGCAACATGTTGAAAAAAATATTAAAGGCAGATAAATGAATTTACATGGTGATGTAGCAACCCCCACTGGCCCCAGTTAGGGTGAACAGACTCATATGTGAATTGACAACTACACGTATTATCGTCCGTTGCCGCATTTGATTTATGCTAAATTTCTATACAAACAATAGTCGCAACAGGTTTGATTACAACGCCCGATGTGCATTTTACATTGCTTAGTATCTGAGACATTTACCCAAGGTTACTTTATTGCTGGTCCACCGTCTATCAGAGTGGGCCAACAATAAACCAACATTGGGTAAATATAGGCTTATAGTCAACTTAATAAGGGGAATGCCGGCCGCATATCCAGGGCGGGGGAGGGGGCCACATTATTTTTAAAAGCCACCTAAATTGGCCTAAATATACCAGCAAAAAACTTGAGGGCCGGCCCCAAGCCCCCCTCCCCCACGTTTATTTTTTCAAATCATGAAAAACAATCTGGGCTAAATAACAATAAAAGCCTTCTTATAATATAACCCACATAAAAACAAGTGGGTCATAGAGCTATTTCAATCTTCGTCTTCAACCCACATAAAATCACCCGGAATAAAACATCATGTCAACCTATGTACTTATTTAACCCACAACAAAGCATCCAGGCTAAATAACTATTTCCACAGCAAACAACCCGGGCTAAATAACAATTCCAACCTTCAAATTTAACCCGCATTTAAGAACCCAGACTATATACCTATTTCAGCCTTCGTATTTAGCCCACAACAAAGCATCTGGGTTATAAACGTTTACAGCCTTCTTATTTAACCCACAGAAAAGCAGCTGGGTAATATAGAACTATCTCAACCTTTATATTTCATCCACACCAAATCCACCGGACTAGATAATTATCCCAACCTTCTTTTTTAGCCCACAGAAAATCACATACTGGGCTATTTAACTATTTGAACCTTCTATTTAACCCAAATAAAAGCAAATAGGTTTTATAACTTTTCAACCGACTTATTTAAACCGCAGAAAACATCTCGGAATAACAATACAAACCTTCTCATATAACTCACATAAAACAAGTGGGTTATAGAGCTATTTCAATCTTCGTCTTCAACCCACATCAAATCACCGTGAATAAATAACTATGTCAACCTATGTACTTATTTACCCACAACAAAGCATCCAGGCTAAATAACTATTTCCACATCAAACAACCCGTGCTAAATAACAATTCCAACCTTCTTATTTGTTATGAACTGGATTCTTTGTGGCCCACTCCTCATGAGCCTCTCAACACTAACCCACTCATCAAGAGCCTCGCTGAGTGTGCCCGTGCTGATGCTATTGTTCATGGCTGGTGTTCACAATGTGTTCACGCAGAGATACGACTTTTTACAAAATACGGTCACCAGCATGAACAGAACTGAATAGTTTGAAAGACAGAGTTACAGGTTTCTCGTTCACTTTGAGATGGCTCCTAGCTGAACACGGACGTTGGTGTCAACGGCAGTCTGTGTACTTAGAAAAGTAACGTTTCAAATTTATTAAATGTCATCAGTGAGTTCCTGACATGAACATTGACATGAACACCATAGTGAGACTGAAATGGACGAGCATCGCCAGTGAGTGAACGTGGTTCGAAACCAAAGGGACATTAAGGTAAAACAGAACTGTGTTAGGCCTAACAAGTAAAGGAACATTCTGAAATATGTTCACCTCGGCATCTTTGTTCGTCATCATTATCTCTCACCTAGTGACTGCTTCTCCAACTGCCTGTGCTAATTTCGCGTCTTCACTCATCACATCTACGATGTCTACATTGACATTTAAACGTGAGCTCTAATTGATTAATATGAAAGCTTTCATGTTCGCGCCGTACGTATAAGTAATGTTTGTAATAACTGACAATATTCGTTGTATTATATCTGTGTAATCACTGTATAAACTTACACATGCAATTATTTATGTTTCTTTGTTGGTTTGTCCACGGATCTGATGTTGCGTTCTTGTGAAATCATTTGATAATATCTTATAATTGTTTTAACCAGATTACTCCCTGTTTTCGAGTCCAGGTTTAATTCTCGGGTTATCTACACATATTTGTTAACTTTTGGTTTTGCGGGACATAACATTTGGGGGCTCGTCCGGGATAGAACTATAATATTTTTCATATTCAAATTGATCCGTTAACAAACCAACCATGTCTAAGTTTAACGCAGATCAGTTCATGCTTGATTTTACTAAAACTCCTAGTAAAGATAAAATTGATGTTTTGTTACGCTCACAGTTATTTGCTTTGGGTAAAAAATTGAATTTGTCACTTACACCTCAGCTGAAAAAAATTGAAATGAAACAATTTGTGCTTCAGTACTTCGTCGATAATGGAATACTAGATGATTCTGTTATTAATGATTTCGAAGTTGACATGACGTCAGCTGACCAAAAAGAGGTCCATCTCGCTAGAATGAAGCATGAACTAGACCTAGCTAAGTTGAATCAGGAATTGGAAATGAAAAAGCTTGAAAAAGGCATTCCAAGTTCTGTTTCAACAGGTGTACCTAAGTTTGATGTTACTAAACATATTAGACTTGTCCCTCACTTTAGTGAAGATGATGTAGACAAATATTTCATAATGTTCGAAAAAGTTGCTAAGAGTCTTACATGGCCTAAAGATCAGTGGGTTTTGCTTTTACAGAGTGTCTTAAAAGGTAAAGCTCAAGAAACCTATTCAGCATTGTCTGTTTCTGACTGTGATTCTTATGACACTGTTAAACAGGCCATTCTTAAAAGATATGAACTTGTACCTGAAGCGTATCGTCAACGTTTTCGCAACCTTAAGAAAAGTGAAGGTCAAACATTTGTTGAATATGCTCGTGACAAGGAAGTACTATTTGACAGATGGTGTGCTTCTAGAGAAGTAGTAGATGATTTTGAAAATTTGAAGCAACTAATTATTGTTGAAGAATTTAAAAGATGTATTCATAATGATATACGCACACACCTTGATGAAAGTAATGTCACTGATCTTCGTGCTGCTGCAATAAAAGCAGACGACTATGCTTTAACGCATAAGTCTAATTTGAATCAAAGTAAACATAATGTGAGTATGAGGAGAAATAATGGCCAGGGGTTTTCAGCTCGACAGTATGCGAGTGATAAAAGTAAAGAAGGGTTTCCACCCCGCCAGTTCTCAAATGATGGTAAAAATAAAGAGGGTTTTCCACCCCGCCAATCCGCTAATGATAGTAAAGGTAAAGAGGCTACTAAATCTGGTGGTCAATTTCTTAAGTATGATAATTTAGTTGGTCCTTGCTGGTACTGTAAAGAGAATGGTCACACTAGGGCCAATTGCAGGTCTTGGATTGCTGCCGGAAGGCCGTCTACTAAATCAGTAGGTCACGTGACTACACCCCAGGTGTCGTCAATCACTGATTTTGTCAATAAAGGTAAAGGTAGTAGCAATTTTGAGGTGATGGCTGAATACATTCCTTTCATGTCAAAGGGCCAGGTACGTTATGATAACTTAAATAAACAGCCACAAGCTACATCAATAAATATATTGCGGGATACTGGGGCTGCGCAATCACTGATATTGCATGGGGCAATGCCACATGTTGCTGTAAATGGTGAAACTGTATTAATTAAGGGTGTAGTTGGTGATTTTATCAGTATTCCTTATGTAGAAGTGAACTTGTGTTCACATCTTGTGAATGGACCAGTAAAAATAGGGTTAACTGATTCACTACCCATGAAAGGAGTTGATATGTTGCTTGGAAACGATTTAGCAGGTCACAAAGTATTAACCAGCCCACATATGACTTGTAATCCCACTAGTAGTGATGACACTGAAGCAATTGAAAATGATTTTCCAGGGATTTTTCCTGCATGTGTTACAACACGCAGTGGAAAATCTACAAGTGATGATGTCATTGACATTAGTGATTCTTTCTTTAGCAAGCTGGTAAATGATGATAAAAGTGTAATACAAGAAAAGTCTAGTGACCACTCGGCTGTCTCTGCTGATAATAGCTCTGGGGGTGATGTCATTACTAGGTCCAATTTAATTTCCACGCAAAAGAATGATCCTGAGCTAAAATCACTGTATTCTGGTGCTTTATCTGAGACAGAAGCCGCTTCTTATCCTTGTTGTTATTTCATACAAAATGATGTATTGATGAGGAAAAGACGACCTCCTGATGCATCAGTTGATGATGAATGGTTAGTGCAATATCAAATTGTAGTTCCATCACCATATAGAAGTCACATTTTAAATCTAGCTCATGACATTCCTATGGCTGGTCATTTGGGGGTACGCAAGACATATCTTCGTGTACTTGAACTTTTTGCTGGCCAGGCTTAAAGAAAGATGTAGTAAATTATTGTCGTACATGTCATACCTGCCAGGTTATAGGTAAGCCTAATCAGAAACCTCCAAAAGCCCCACTACGGCCTATTCCTGCATTTAAGTCTCCTTTTAGTGAACTAATTATTGACTGTGTAGGTCCCCTTCCGAAAAGCAAGTCTGGAAAGCAGTATTTACTAACTATAATGTGTGCCTCTACGCGCTTCCCTGAAGCAATACCCCTCAGCAATATTCGTACGCCTGCAATTTGTGAGGCTTTGAAGTGTTATTTTTCAAGAGTCGGTTTACCAATCTCCATTAGGAGTGATCAAGGTTCAAATTTCCAGTCCCATAAATCCAAGCAATTTTTAAAGGAACTTGGCATTGAGCAGAAAAAGTCCAGTGCATGGCATCCCGAGTCTCAAGGAGCACTTGGGCGATTTCACCAAACATTTAAAACAATGCTCAAATGTTACTGTGAAGACCATGAAAGGGATTGGGATGCTGGGGTCCCATTACTATTATTTGCAGTTCGTGACAGTACGCAAGAATCACTGGGGTTCAGTCCTTTTCAGCTAGTTTTTGGGCATAAGGTCAGGGGTCCCCTCAAGTTAATAAAAGAGAAGTGGTTAGATACTAATGAGCAGACAGACCTGCTCAGTTACGTTATGTCCTTTAAAGAGAGGTTAACAGAAGCATGTGAATTAGCCAGTAAGCATTTGTCCAATGCACAAACTAAGATGAAGACCTGGTATGATAGGAATTCTGTTAAACGTAGTTTCAATGAAGGTGACCAAGTTCTGGTTTTACTTCCATCTCATGGTAAACCTTTACAAGCTGCTTATTTTGGGCCATACACTGTTTTAAAGAAAGTTGATGAATTGAACTACGTGGTAAAAACACCTAACAGACGTAAAGCTAAGCAAATGTGCCATATCAATATGATCAAACCATATTATTCCAGAGATCATAATGAGAGTGTATTGAAAACTGTTTACTGTCCTTTGACACCAGTAATAAAGTGTGACGGTGATGAATCTGTTGACTTTCAAATTCCGGATTGTAATGTGAAATTAAACAACACTAAGGCTTTAGCTAATTTGAAAGATAGCAAACTGTCTCATCTCACACCTAGTCAGCAGGGTGACATGGAATCTTTGATACTTGAGCACAAAGATCTGTTCTCAGATACTCCCACTAAAACAGATACAGTTTATCATGACATTGAATTGATAAATGATAACCCCATAAAACAACATCCTTATAGAGTGAATCCCATGAAACAAGAAATTTTGGACCAAGAAATAAAATACATGTTAGAGAATAATATCATTGAAAAATCAAAGAGTCCTTGGTCTTCTCCATGTATTTTAGTGCCAAAACCAGACAAATCTTATAGATTTTGTACCGATTTTAGAAAGGTCAATAGTGCCACCAAGTCAGACACCTACCCTATTCCTAGAATCGATGACTGCATTGACTGCATAGGTAATGCAGTGTACATAAGTAAATTCGACCTTTTAAAGGGATATTGGCAGATACCATTAACCGACAGGGCTAAAGAAATATCAGCATTTACTATCCCAGGGGGTCTTTATCAATACCAAGTTATGCCTTTTGGGTTAAAAAATGCACCAGGGTCATTCCAACGCCTGATGCATGAAGTAAAATATGGCCTACCTAATACCGACGTTTACATAGATGACGTCATAGTTTTTAGTGATAACTGGGAAGATCACATGATATTTGTGCGTAATCTCTTTGCAAGACTTTATCTGTATCATCTCACAGTCAATCTACTAAAATCAGAAGTTGGGAAAACTTCTGTTATATATTTGGGTCACGTTGTAGGGCATGGTAAAGTCGCACCAATAGAAGCAAAAGTTCAAGCTATTCATGATGTTCCTCCGCCCACGACCAAGAAAGCTCTCATGAGATTTCTGGGAATGGCCGGGTATTATCGGAAATTTTGTAGGAACTTTTCACAGGTTGTACAACTATTGACTAACATGCTTAGAAAAAGTGTAACATTCACTGGTCACTTGAAGCGCAGAATGCTTTCGACCAAGTAAAAGCTATGCTAATCAGCTCTCCCGTTTTGTTTGCGCCAGATTTTATGAAACCCTTCAGGTTATGTGTTGACGCAAGTGACGTGGGAATTGGAGCTGTCCTTCTCCAACCTGATGAAAATAATATTGATCATCCAGTTTCATATTATTCATGTAAACTAAAAAATCTCCAATTAAGTTATTCTACTATTGAGAAAGAAGCACTAGGCTTGCTATCAGGGTTAAAACATTTTGAAGTGTACCTATCAAATACTTGTGAACCTACAATTGTCTATTGTGATCATAATCCACTGACTTTCCTTCAGAGAATGAAAAATACGAATCAGAGATTGTTACGGTGGTGTAATGTAATGTTGAAATTGTACACGTAAAAGGAAAAAAATAATGTTTTAGCAGATACTTTGTCTCGCGTATAATTACCACGCTGTATGCATAATATAAAAGAGGACAATATGATTTATAAAGTGACATTTTGAGAGACTGTGTTAATAACGTATAGTGCTGAAATATACCCATGAAAGTGTCAGTGAAATTAGACACTTTGACTTCAAGGGGTGGAGAGTGTTATGAACTGGATTCTTTGTGGCCCACTCCTCATGAGCCTCTCAACACTAACCCACTCATCGAGAGCCTCGCTGAGTGTGCCCGTGCTGATGCTATTGTTCATGGCTGGTGTTCACAATGTGTTCACGCAGAGATACGACTTTTTACAAAATACGGTCACCAGCATGAACAGAACTGAATAGTTTGAAAGAAAGAGTTACAGGTTTCTCGTTCACTTTGGGATGGCTCCTAGCTGAACACGGACGTTGGTGACAACGGCAGTCTGTGTACTTAGAAAAGTAACGTTTCAAATTTATTAAATGTCATCAGTAAGTTCCTGACATGAACATTGACATGAACACCATAGTGAGACTGAAATGGACGAGCATCGCCAGTGAGTGAACGTGGTTCGAAACCAAAGGGACATTAAGGTAAAACAGAACTGTGTTAGGCCTAACAAGTAAAGGAACATTCTGAAATATGTTCACCTCGGCATCTTTGTTCGTCATCATTATCTCTCACCTGGTGACTGCTTCTCCAACTGCCTGTGCTAATTTCGCGTCTTCACTCATCACATCTACGATGTCTACATTGACATTTAAACGTGAGCTCTAATTGATTAATATGAAAGCTTTCATGTTCGCGCCGTACGTATAAGTAATGTTTGTATTAACTGACAATATTCGTTGTATTATATCTGTGTAATCACTGTATAAACTTACACATGCAATTATTTATGTTTCTTTGTTGGTTTGTCCACGGATCTGATGTTGCCTTCTTGTGAAATCATTTGATAATATCTTATAATTGTTTTAACCAGATTACTCCCTGTTTTCGAGTCCAGGTTTAATTCTCGGGTTATCTACACATATTTGTTAACTTTTGGTTTTGCGGGACATAACATATTTAACTCGCAATTAATAACTTAGACTATATACCTATTTCAACCTTCGTAGCTTTCAGCCCACAGAAAATCTATTTAACCCAAATAAAAGCAAGTACGTTTTATAACCTTTCAACCGACATATTTATTTAACCCACAGAAAACAACCCGGGCTAAGCAACAATTCCACCCTTGTTTATGCCTACACGTAATAAAGCACCCAGACATATTTCAACCTTCTTATTTAGCTCACTACAATACACAGGAGTTATATAATTTTACAACCTTCTTATTAAACAGAGTTACAGAACAATTTTCCAATCTTTATATTTAATCCACAACAAATACACCGGGCTAGATAACTCAAAATATTAAAAGCAAATTTCTAATTTAATCACCACGAATAGAACATATTAAAAAAAAATATGTTTCATTGATCCATTCAATATTTTATTTTCAGCGAGACGCCAGTGGTCTTAGAAAAATATATATGGACACTCTATATGAACACTCAAAGTCACTGGCTTTTTTTGTTTTATCTGTATAAGAATATAAACAAAATCTACATTATTTCATGTGTGATATGATTTTCTTCATGTTTAAAAATTAATAAATGCAATTGCAACATGCGTAATTATTATTATCTCATCATTAACTTTATAATTAAATGTGTTTCCATGGACGCAGGGTAACACAAAAGTTATCCACAAAAGGATTACAGTCTACTTCTTGTATGTACATTATTAAATTCTCTAGTAGCTATAACAACTACCATTATATAGTTCCGGGACAATTGTAAACTACCCAGTGTCTACCCAGTGTGCAGTGGGCCCCTCATCCTTGAGAGATGAGATTTACCAGTGTGCAACCAGCCCCTTCTAAGGATTGGGTTTAGCCAATGTACAATGAGTCGCTCTCCCCCCCCCCCCTCCCACTGAGAGATGAGGTTTACCTTCTGTGCAGTCGGCCCCTCATCCCTTCCGAGAAATAAGGTTTGCCAGTCCTAGCGTGGAGTCGGCCCCTCATACCCCCTGAGTGTTGAGGTTTACCTAGTGTGCATTGGCCCTTCATCCCTCCTGAGAGATGAAGTTCACCCAATCTGCAACCAGCCCCACCTACATCCCCTACTTCTCCCTGAAATGAAGCTTATCAGTGTGCAACCAGTCTCTCATCCCTCCTGAGAGTTAAGGTTTTTCCAGTGTGCAATATTAACACAATAATAAAACAATGATCTTTAAAACTTTGTTTACTATCAAAGTTTTTTGCAAATTTTCTCTCTAACTCCCATTTATCCACCTAGCTTTTCTAGCCTAGATAACGTTAGGCCTAAGTTTCTTGCATATTTGCTTCGAAAATTCATCATTTCTATTTGTAGCATTTGCTGGGTCTAGCTACAGAAGAAAATATATCCTCCACATGCCAGTGTAGCACCAGATGGGTAATATGGGAGCAATTTCATACTCTAGCCACCAGAAGATTATTATATGAGTCAGATGATTCTAGGCATATATGATACTCTAGTTCACAGAGGTTTGATACTTGAGACACGTGCTACTATAGACACCAGATGGTTAAAACACGTCTTGATACTCCAGCTTCCAGACAGTTAAAGCGACACAATCAGGCTAAAATCATAAAAAATCTTTAATTTTATTTTTGCTTCTTAATATGGCCATAATATGTGAACATGTCCATAGACTAGTATTGCGTATGTTTTTTAATTTTTCTGTGGCGCATTTACGAGTTAAGCGAGAAATAAATAAGCAATTTAATTTCAGACATGCATGTCTAAATTAAGAAATACAGGAATAACTGATAAACGAGCCTTTCCGCACCCTTGCTACGTTACCACAGCAGCCCAAAATTTAAAAGACTTTCGCAATCCTAGTCTATGGACATGTTCACATATTAAGGAAGTATATTAAGAAGCCAAAATAAAATTATTGCTTTTTGATGATTTTAGCCTGATTGTGTCGGCTTTAATACAGAAGACATGTAATACTCTAGGCAACAGAAGGTTAACATTAGATAAATATAATAGTCTAGTCGCAGAAGATTAATATTTGAGACACGTGATACCAGAGACCCTGGAGGATTAATAATACATTAATGTTACCTGAGTCCAGAAAGGGTTAATGAATAAAACATATGATACTCTAGGTATGATAAGGTTAATATAGAAGAAATATGGTAATCTAGTCCACAGAGCGGTAATACACGAGACACACGTGATGTTATCGACCATCTAGACCTCAGAGGGTTAATACACGTCAAACTCTAGCATAAGGAGGGTTAATAAATAACATTTATAAAACTCTAGGCATGAATAGGTTAAAATAAGATAAACATGATAGTGTAGTCGACAGAGGGTTTAGACATAAGAAACGTGATACTCTAGACCACAGAGGGTTAATACTTGCGATAGTCTAGTCAACAGAGGGTTAATAAATAAGACATGTGATACTCCAGACATCAAAAGGTGAATATAGAAGAAATATGATAGTATAGTCTACAGAGGGTCAATATTTGAGACACGTGATACTATCGATTCTCTGGACTTCATAGGGTTAATACACGTAATACTCCAGCCTATAGAGGGTTAATAAATAACATATGTGATGATCTAGGCATCAGTAGGTTAAAATAAGATAAACATGAAAGTGTAGTCCACATAGGGAGAATATATTAGAAACATAATATTCCAGACCACAGAGGGTTAATACTTGCGATAGTCTAGGCAATGGAGGGTTGATAAATAAGAAATGTGATACTCTAGACATCAAGAGGTTAATATAGAATAAATATAATAGTCTAGTCCACATAGGGTTAATATTAGAGATACGTGATACTATCTACTCTTTGAACCTCACAGGGTAAATACATGTCAAACTCCAGCCTATAGAAGGTTAATAAATAACTTTATGATGCTCTAGGCATCAGTAGGTTAAAATAAGATAAACATGATAGTGTAGTCCACAGAGGGTTAACACATTAGAAACGTGATACTCTAGACCACAGAGGGTTAATACGTGTGATACTCTAGTCCACAGAGGCTTAATGAATAAGACAAGTGATACTCTAGGCATCAGAAGGTTAACATAGAGAAAATATGGTAGTCTAGACCCCAGAGAGTTAATACATGTGATACTCTAGAATGGAGAGTGCTAATACATAAGATATGTGATACTCTAGGCATCAGAATGTTAGAAAAAATCTGATAATCTCATATCTTGGGGATGAGGGGCTAACTGCACACTGGGTAAACCTTATCTCTCAGGCAGTGTTAGGGATGAGGGACTCATTGCACACTGGGTAAACCTCATCTCTCAGGAAGGATGAGGGGTCCACTGGACACTAGGTAAACCTCATCTATCAGGCAGAGTCAGGGATGAGGGGGTCACTGCACAATCGATAAACTTCATCTCTCAGTAGGGGTGAGGAGCCCACTGCAAACTTGGTAAACCTCATCTCTTAGGAGGTATGAGGGGCCCACTGCACACTAGGTAAAATCTCATCTCTCAGGAGGGATGAAGGGCTGGTTGCACACTGGGTAAACCTCATCTTTCAGGCCAAGTTAGGGATGAGGAGCCCACTGCACACTGGGTTATTGGGTAAACCTCATCTCTGAGGCAGAGTCAGAAATGAGGGGCCCACTGCACACTGGGTAAACCTCATTAATCAGGCAGAGTCAGGGATGAGGGGCACACTGCACAATCGTTAAACCTCATATCTCAGGAGGAATGAGGGACCCACTGCACACTTGGTAAACCTCATTTCTCAGGAGGGATGAGGGGCACACTGCACACTGGCCAAACCTCATCCTTAGGAGGGATGAGGGGCTCGCTGCGCACTGGCTAAACTCTTATCTCTTAGAAGGGATGAGGGGCCCACTGCACAGTAGGTAAGCCTCATCCTTAGAAGGGATGAGAGGCTGGTTGCACACTTGTAAACTTCATCTCACGGGGATGAGGGGCTGGTTGCACACTTGGTGAACTTCGTCTCTCAGGAGGGATGAGGGGCTGGTTGCACACTGGTAAACTTCAGCTCTCAGGGATGAGGGGCTTGTTGCACACTGGGTAGACATCATCTCTGAGGCAGTATCAGGGATGAGGGGCCCACTGCACACTGGCTAAACCTCTTCCTTAGGATGGATGAGGGGCTGGTTGCACACTGGGTAAACCTCATCTCTCAGGCAGTGTCAGGGATAATGGGTTCACTGCACACCGGGTAAACAAGGGATGAGGGGCTCACTGCACACTAGGTAAACCTCATCTCTCAGGAGGGATGAGGGGCTCACTGCACACTGGATAAACCTCATCTCTCAGGAGGGATGAGGGGCTCACTGCACACTGGATAAACCTCATCTTTTAGGAAGGATGAGGGGCCCAATTAGGTGATACTAGTACAATGAATGCTCTCAACGTCACCTGGCCCCGGAGTGCCAGATGGAACATACTCCACTTATCGATGTAGTTGCTTTTGAAAATTAGAAATGTGAACATATTTATTGTGCTAGTCGAATGGACTCAATGTATTGCTTCTTTTGACAACCAACAAGAAACCTCGTTACATCATTCACAGGGTGCCAAAGGACACTTTAATTATCTTGCATACACCACAGCGGGCTGTGTAACTCTAATTTTTCTTTATTTCGTCCCCCACGGTGTATGGAAGGCACAAAATCAGCGGTTCCACGTCCCGTCACGGGACATGGAAGAGCATTTAAATGTTATTTGCCCCGTCACGGCTTATCCAACGCACTTTTCTTGACTTGTGTGTCCCGTGACGGGGCAAATAGACCCGGCCTTTTTTATATTCAAAGGTTACAAAACAAACAATGTTAAAAATAAGCTTGATATGAATATCTACTAAGGCAGTAAGAGACATCCACAGCCTACACCGGAGTGGCATTTTGATAAAAGAGGTTTTTTCTTTAGCCAATTAGTCATGGAATAAAGCCTTGAAATTATAGAATCCCTCTCACGCTATACATGCAACTCAGAAAAAATCTAAAAGAACCTGGTGAAATTTTTGAATTTTGTAGATATATTTCACCATCAGTGACACCTTATCTAGATGAGGTCTTTTAAATTGAAAAACCGCGACAAATATCACGTGAATGTAATCCAGATGTGATAAAGCGACTGCTTGAAAAATTCAAACAAGGTGTAATCGGCCAGACAAAGTAAATTATTAAAAAGTCTGCACCAAAATTCGAATGTAGAAAAAGACGTTTTCTCTGGCACTCCTAAACCACACCACATAATGGTGGGAAGAGGCGGATAGGGGGTCAAATTAAAAGGAGCAAATTATTAGTATAAAAAACCTTCACAACACCAGATCATTATACTGGTGGACGGTGGGCCGGCATTGAGCCGGCGTCGGCCGGACATCTCGCGTCTGTCGGGCCGCACTGTCACCAACACCCGCGGGCGGGGGCCCTAGGGTAGTGGTTAGCACCGCTGCCTTTCACGCCAGAGTCCGGGGTTCGGTTCCCGGTCTCGGCGGTTTGAAAGAAACAAAATTGTTTCTTCCCCATCCACGTTTGAAAGTTAGTATTGTGGGGAGCCTCCGGGACCGAGAGGTAGCGTACTCGGCCTCAGACCGCCAGGGCTCGAATTTCGAATCCTGTGTCTGGAGGACAGTGTCATCTCAATCATCTCACCATCCTCAGGAGGTTCTCCTGGCCCAGTTTAGCCTATATGTGCACAAAGGTGGCCTAAAGCCCGATTCATTTCATTTCATTTGTCACCAACACCCGCAGATATATTATTGTATTTAGACTGACTTGTAAGCTAATTTTGGCTAGACATTGTACTGTGTATGTCACTAAAATAAATAAAGATATATATACTCTCAACGTTAAATTTCCATCAAATGCGTGAGAACGTCATTGTGGCAGAAAAGGAGCACGAACAGCGAACCATGGATAGATTAAAATATGACGCCATTGACACATTAGATACACAAACTAATGGAGCGGGGAAAAATGTGGAAAATTGTGAGCAGCCTGAAGCAGAAAACGCCGACGGGTGAAAACGTGAAGTCGTGATAGCAGTTTGTACGTGGTAGGCCTAGTTTAAAGCACGTTATCACGTCACTTATCAACCCACCCTCTCAAAGATTCAATACTTCATTTTAGCAATTATTAAAACGTTATTGACAATAATTTTAAAACTCATTGGTAGAGCTCTATTGTTGGCTTGTAGAATCATATATATCTAACACATTCTGATATTGAGTTTGATGTCAATAAACAGGTCATAAAATATAAAATTATGCAACTAATATTTTTAATTTGTTTTTATTAACATATTTACAAAGTAGCAACAGTGATTGTTTTGCGTGGCTCAAGCATGTAAGAAACACAGATTAATAATTTCGATTTCCGACAAGATGTAGCCTATGTCTGTGGTAAATATATTTCCATGATAGCAGTTTGTAAGTAGTAGCTTTATGTATGGTATCACGTCACAAATAAACCCTCCATGTGAATTACTTAACCATTATATTTTTCAATGCAACATCGTTGTTCATCATAATTTTACAGTTGATTATTTTATATTTAATTATTTATTTATTCAAAAATATTTATACAGGGTGTATACAAATTATTTATTTATTCAAATATATTTATGCAGGGTGTATACATATTAGCAAAGATGCTATTTTTAAAATATGTGCCCTGTCATACATTAAATTCATGACATTTCTAAAATATCTGATATTTTAAATGGTATATATACAGATTAAAATATCCATAATCTAGTCATAGCTACACTTAAAATCAATTAATTACCACTGTCATATGAAGCTTTTAAAAAGCACATGCTATTATGTGGATATCTGATAATACGTAAGATCAATTTAATGTTAAAAGTGGCATTGCCATGATGGAAGTGTAAAGACCAGTTTCCCGCACCAACAACCAGAGATAAAAAACACAATTTGGTAAGTGGTAAAAAAATCACTCTGGAAAAGCGTAGAAACTTACGTAACATTAAGACATCTTAACATTTACACAGGATGATAATATATATGTACACACAAGCTTTTTATTAACAAAATATAAGTTATGGAAAGATGCCATAGAAAGAAAAGTACTTTAAAGTGCACAATATTTGAAAGACGTCATAATATAGGCATAAACATACATGTATAGGATATAAACTATAGATTCATTTACAGTGCCATAAAAGTATGAATGTATTATTTGTCAAAACAATACAATCGTACATGAAACGTAATACATACATTAATGGATGCGTAAAATATTCAAATTTACGTATATTTCAATCACAATATTTCAATCACGACCACAGAAAAGTACCACATATGCAATGATAGACTGGAAGGAAAAACAATCTTGAACTCAGGGAGAAAATGATTAAAGATTTTTGAAATTCAGCACCACCTCGTCTGAAAACGAAGGCGTCTCAAAAATCATTAAACATAAAAATAAAATAGGAAAAAACATAAAATAATTTTGAGGGAAACAGCCATCCATACCATATGGTAATACCCTATGTCAGATCATGAATTCACAGATTAATGTTCGTAGGTCGATCCCTTAAGGTGATATTTGTGTTAGTAAGTATTTCGAGAAATTCCTTTTAAACGAATACATAGAACCTAATTTACGGATTGAGCTAGGGAGCTGATTCCATACTAAAGGTCCGCTGTGCTCAAGTGAAGATGTGTAAATAGCTTTGTTGGCTTTTGGCAAAAATAGTTTTTTGTCTGAAGTGGATCAATCTCACTTGTCATGGTGAACTTATCAGTAATATAATCAGGCAATAAGTTATTGAGTGATTTAAAAACAAGCAGAACTACAAAGTAATCTCTACGTTGTTTTATATTTAACCACCCCAAGTCTTTCACAATATTCACGCCACTAATGTCCCAGTTGAAATTATTTGTGATAATCCGTGCAGCACGATTTTAAAACTATTGAATTCTATTGAGGTTTTTGTTAGAAGTAAATCCCCAAACAGTCAAACAATAATTAATGTGAGATTGTACTGTGGCCATATAGTATTTAGTTAAACATCCAGTTGGAACTATCTGTCTAAGGCGCCTCAGTAATCCGATTTTGGGTGAAATAATTCTGCAAAGCCTGTCAATATGGTTATTCCAATTAAGTTTGGAAGCAATATCAATATAAAGGTATTCCATGGTACTAACTTGCGAGATTGTTTCGCCATCAATAGATATATTTAGTTTAGCTTTCATTACCATAGGATTTGTGGTGATAAGCATAGAGTATGATTTACTTCGGTTCAGCACTAATCTGTTTTTGTAGAACCATTTTGCTATATTGTCAACATCAATTTGAAGTATTGCTTCAACCTGCTTAAGTGTGCTATCAGCTGCATTAATTACTGAGTCGTCAGCATATATATTGATTGATGTTTGAGTGAGGCATGTAGGGAGGTCAATAATAAATATAAGGAATAATAAAGGACCCAAGACTGAGCCTTGAGGTACCTTCACTGTTAGGTTATTAAATGACGAGATATTTCCATCAATTTTAACAGCTTGTGTACGATTTTGGAGGTAATCACTGAACCAAAGTAGCTCCGAATTTCGAATACCATATTTTTCGTGTTTTAATAATAAGGGTGTGTGATCAATTGTGTCAAAACATTTTTTAGAGCAAAAAAGCATGCACCATTTATCAGCTTTTCATTCATATTATCAAGTAAATCATCAACTAGTTTATGGGATGCCGTAAGAGTGGAGTGGTGATTACGAAAGGCTGATTGGTTACAGGTGAGTAGTTCATGATTTTCGAAATAATCCAACAATTGTGAGTTGATACATTTCGCTAATATTTTTGAAATGGGGGACATAACAGATATGGGTCTGTAATAACATGGCTCATTAATGGAGCCTGTACTTTTGAATATGGAAATGACTCGGGCAGATTTCCAATCAGCTGGTTCAGGATTGACTTGTTAAATAAGGACGTGAGGCTGGTCAGTAGGGCGTGTGACCCATCTTTAAACCCCAGAACGTCTTCCTTTGATTCGGTTGATAATTTTGAAATATAAGACTCAACCTCGTTGACCCCTATTGGTCTTAATTTGAAGGTGTAAATAGATTCAGGTAGGGACCAGTGAAGTATAGGATCCCCAGGAAATGTCTTGTTAATTTTGGGTCCAATATTTGAGAAATTTTCATTGAAATTTTCGGCAGATATGGGGGAAGGCACTGATTTGTTTATTTTCATCAAAGACCTAATTACTTTCCACATCTCTTCAGCGGATTTAGATTGATTGATTTGGCTAGTGTAATGATCAGATTTGGCTTTTCGTATGTCACTTACAACTTTATTTCTTGCTTGCTTCTATTCTGTATACAATGCTTTATTGCCAGTCTTCTTGGCTTTTTTACACAAATAATCACGTTTATACATTCGAAGTCAGATATCACGGTTCATCCAGGGGTTATTCCTTGCCTAGACTCGGTAGGTTTTGAGAGGAGCATGCTTATTCATAATATTAGTTACTTTTTTAGCCCATATATGCCATGCTATGTCTAGGTCAGCTTGATTTTCTACTAATGAGTCAAGGTCAGCTTCAATTAGATCTTCATTATATAGCTGAATGTCAAAGTATTTTTAAATCACGGGTCGTGATGCATTTGGGAGATGAATTGTTAACATTACTATGCTTTATAACAGTGAAAATAAAATCATGATCACTTAATATGGATGGTTCTGATGCTATACTTTGTTGGCAGTCGACGAACCACAATGTTTGACTTTTATTAGTATGTATATATTGTGTTTCGGTAGTAGTATGGGAATATGGGGTAGTCCCTCGCGCCGGAGATACCTGTGAGTGACCGTTAGGGTCTCTAGTATGGGCTTGTAAGGGTGAACGAGAGAAACTGCCCAACATTCTCCATTATAACATAAACTTCCTCTCCCCGTCAAATCGACGGTTCTAAGTAAATCACAAAACTCTTCTTCCACTTGTCATATTTATTCGCTTAGGCATCTGGCAACTACAACGTACAACCCCGTGCACGACACGTCCTACTTGACTCAGAGAGAGTGACCTGCGGCGCGTCCGCAGTTGCTGAGCGTAATATCTGAAGTGCGGGAAAAGTACCAAGGCCGCATGGGCTCCGGCTCTGTGCGCCCAGCACCAAAGTACCGAAACGAGACAGTCGTCCACAGATTCTCGCGTCCGGGAAACCGGGGATAACTGCCACATTAAAATAACGAAGTAGGGATCCTACATTACCCCCGGGTTAGTGATAACATAGGACTCAACTGACGTTTAGGAGACTGCTTCGTGCAAGTAGCGGGGGTTGTAATAATATGTAACCTCTTATAACTAAGCATAGTTTGTGTGGTTACAGCGTGGGTGGTTGACGTCGCAGCATTATAAATGAAAATTGTCCAATCCTCTTAACACCAACTGTCCTGTATGTATGTATTTATATGCTGCAAGCTGCGACCAACCGATTCATTTACTTAACATAAATTTCCATTAGTATATAGCAATTTACTTGCTGAAAAATGTATTTACATTTTACATATTTTAGACAATGTTGCCAGGCCTGGCATATTCATTTACAATTTAAAAACATTATTAATACGGTGCATGCGGTTGGGCCCGCCATAGATGTCGTTAGGCGCCATTATGGCGTGAACCATCTGCACGAACCGGGCAGGAGTCTGGATTATTCGTCCGATTTTTCGCACCGTTGTGTCTGTCGAAATTTTGTCGCGATCAGCGATATTCAAACGATTGCTTTTATTCGAGTCGATTACGGCGTCAGCAGCACCTGGGGTTTTACCCCGTAGATGTAAAGGTATGCGGGAATATGCTCGTAAACCACCGCCGTTCCCGTTAGCGCGGGATACGGCGGGGGCTCGCGAATGCGGCGCTATATAAGTATTGTCTTTGTTAGACAATTTGACTTTAGCATCTAGTTGCTGTGGGACCGTGGCCAATTTGCTACTGCTTCTGACTGCCGTCGACTTTTTCGTTTTAACACTCGTCCTCTTGGACGTCTGAGTGTCCGCACTACCAGGTCTAGGTGGACCCTGTGTATTCCTACTAGAGATCCTGGTAGTCTTCGAGCTCTGTGGTTTGTTTGGCGTAGTACGCTGTATGTTCGTACCTGTCGTAGGCTCGCACTCGAGATGTGCGGGTTTAACACGATCTAAAGAGACTGTCTCAACCTTGCCTTTCACTAGGATTTTCATGACTCTGCCACTCCTCGCGACGACCTTGTATGGTCTGTCGTAAGGGGCGGTCAGAGGCGGCGCAATTTCAATTCGGCGCAAGAATACATGTGTGAATGTAGCTATTTCCTTGAATTGGAAAATGTTATGTTGTTGTGTGTCACGTGGCAGACATAGACGGAGACGCGACATGGCCACGCGTAGCTTGTCTGAAAAGTTCTCCAAATCAATGTTAGCGTCGACGATGTACTGTTCCGTAAACTCTCCTAGGAGTCTAAGGGTTGTCCCGTATATCATCTCGGCAGCCGACCTGCCTAATCTCTCTTTAACTGCGGAACGAACTCTAAAAGTACAGCGGGTAACGAAATAGTCCACGGGTTCGGTGACTCGTGCGCCATAATGGCGGCTTTCAATTGACGGTGGAAACGTTCGATCATGCCGTTCGACTGGGGGTGATAACTCGTGGTACGATTCCGTATAATCCCGAATTGATTACATAAATCATCCCACAATTTGGACTCGAATTGAGCGCCCCTATCAGTGATGATAGTGGCTGGAGTACCATAACGTGCTATCCACCCGCTGAAGAAAACATCGGCGACCGTTTCGGCCCGGATATCTACAATAGGTATGGCTTCCGGCCAACGTGTAAAACGATCGACGCAAGTCAGTAGATATCTAAAGCCATTAGCATAGGGTAAAGGTCCGACTATATCGATGTGGACATGATCAAATCGCTCGGTAGGTTCAGTGAACTTTCCGTAAACTGGGGTGTTGTGACGTGAAACTTTGGCAGTCTGGCAACCCCTACAGGTACGACACCATCTAGCAATGTCAATATTCATGCCATGCCAGACAAATCAGGTATTAATCAAAGGTTTTGTAGCTCTATGCGATTGGTGGCCTAAACCGTGTAAGTTTGAAAAAACTTTTCGGCGAAATTTCGCGGTAAGGTACGGCCGGTTGTGTCCCGTGGACACATCACACCAGATCAATTGATTATCGAACGATTTGAGTAGTTTGAAATTCATAGTGGATGTAGTCGAGTGTCTCAATCACGTGAATTCCGCTTCTTTAGCTTGGTCGAGACTTAACTCCTTATAGTTTATCACTGGTCCATCATTTATCACGGACACTGATGGTCGTGACAGCGCATCAGCGACGAAATTTGTCTCGCCTTTTACATATATAATACCGGTGGTGAATTCAGCGATGAAAGCCAAATGTCGTGTTTGTCATAGGGACGCGCGTTCAGTCACGGATGACATTACGAATGTCAACGGTTTATGATCAGTATCAACGAAGCTATTTCGTCCTTCTAAATTGTGTCTAAAGTGTTTAATTGTGGCTTATACCGCCAAAAGCTCACGATCGAACGCGCTGTAACGTGTCTCTGCTGGGTTCAGCTTCTTGCTGAAAAACGAAAGTGGCTGTCACATACCATTCAAAAACTGCTGCAACACGCCACCGACGGAGACATCACTAGCGTCGCACGTGATGTTTATCTGAGCCGTAGAATCTGGGTGTACCAGAAGAGTAGCGTTTGCCAATATTTGTTTTGACTCAGAAAATGCTGACTCTGCATTTTTATCCCACTTCAAATCGAAATTTGACTTCGGTGACAGTCTTGTATGGCCTTCGTTGGCAGCTGTCAGTAAATTATTTAGTGGTGTCAACCTCGCAGCGCAATGCGGTATGAAACGATGGTAATGATTTACCATTCCCAAATATCTATGCAGTGCTCGTTGCTTTTCGGGCTTAACGAAATATACAATCCCGTCAACGGCGCTGGGTAACGGCGAAATTCCTTCGGCACGAACGTGATGGCCTAGAAAACTTAATTCAGTTGTACCGAACTGACACTTTTCAGGACCAATTATTATTCCGTATTCGGCTAGTCGGGCAAAAAGAATTCGTAGATGTTTCTTATGCGTTTTATGATCTGGACTGGTTACCAGTAGTTCATCCAAAATACAAAAACAAAATCAAGTCCGCGTGTAACGTGGTCTATAAAACGCTGAAACGTTTGACCGGAATTTCGTAGACCGAACGGTGTTCTAGTGAAATTAAATAAGCCAAAAGGTGTAGTAACGGCAGTCTTATGTACATCAGACGGTTCCAAGGAATTTGGTAATAAGCTATGACAAAATCGATCTTTGAAAAAATCTTCCAGCCGGCTAAACGCTGCGCGAAATCTTGTATATGTGGAATCGGATAACGGTCGGGTACAGTCTGTTACGGTAGTCCCCACATAGTCTTCAATCGCCATTTTTCTTTGGCACCATGTAAAGCGCTGAGGACCACTCGCTGTCGCTAGGTTCAATGACCCCTAATTTTATCATTTCATCGAACTCGCGTTTTGCGGTAACAAGCTTATCGGGTGCTAATCGTCGTGGGCGCGCAAACACTGGGTGTCCTTTGGTTACTATTTTATGTGTTATACCATGTGTAACGGTCTCACCCTTTGTCGTAGGGCGAGTCAGTTCCGGGAACTGGCCGAGAAGTTTAGTATACTCGTTCTGAACAATGTCTACTCTGTTCAACGACAGTGGTGTAATCGATGACAGTGAAGCTAGACCTGTTCTCATGTCCCGGAGACATCGGCTTCTCAAGTCTACAAGCAAATTATAGTGAATTAAAAAATCAGCCCCGATAATGGGTTGCTGCACATCTGCTACTATAAACGTCCACGGATATTCGCGCTTTAAGCCGACATCGACGACGTGTTTACAGTTGCCGTAAGTTTTTATAGTACTGTTATTTGCTGCCACCAGGGGGAGACTATCAGCGTCTGAAATCCCGTTAGCGCAATACTTCGGCAAAACACTGACAGCTGCGCCTGTGTCAATCAAGTACTTACATGCATGTCCTTTGTCTGCGACATATAATAACTTAGAGTGAAATAACGCAATATTCGCTACTTCACGCTGACCTAATGTGCTATAGTACGAACAGGGTTCACTGCACAAGCGCGCCTTTTCACCGAAATTCTGGTGGTAGTAGCAAACCTGTGCAGTGGCTATGTCGGGCGATTGTGCGACATTATTTTGCTGCGTTTGCTGTAGCGGTGCGTGCGGACGAATATCTTGCTGTGCATTAGTACAATTATTTGGTTTGTTAACAAACTCTGTGGCCTGTTCATTATTAAAATTACCAGGTTGGTTATGAACAAAACCTGAGGCCTGTACATTGGGAGCAAATGTAGGCGTAGGAGTATAATTGTTGTTTACACGTCCACGTCCTTTATTTCTCTTCCTCTCTGATGTAGTCGCGGTTTCTAACTTTTTTAGTCGCCTTGACAAGTCCTCAAGCAAACCAACTAACTTAGTGGTTTCCTCTACCTTTATTTCCGCAACCCCCGGCTTACTCTCTTCAACGTCTGCTTCAGAGGCCAGTGCCCGGGCGGCCAACACGGCAAAACTTTCTAGTGTGGCACTGTCTGGTTGAGTTGCCAAATGAGCTCTGATTGAAGCGGGCATCTGCCGGATGAACGCTTGGCGTATGACTGCCTTCCCCACAACGGCTTTCGTGCCAAAGCCTGCTGTCTTTTGTAGACGCCGTAGGAAGCGTGAGGGGATGTCTGTACCCATCCTTCACCTGAGATTACATTATTAACCCTTTCGGGTGTAGTCAAACCACGTCGCTCAATCAAAATCGCTTTCAGGCTTTCGTATTTATAGGATCTGAAAGGCTGAAGTAGAACGTCCCTCACGTCTGATGCGATCTCGCCCGAAAGTGCTGCGCAGGTTAAGCTATATCTATGGGGAGATGGAGAGCCCCTCGCGCCGAAGATACCTGTAAGTGACCGTTGGGGTCTCTAGTGTGGGGTCGCAATGGCGGACGAGGGAAACTGCCCAATCTTCACCATTTCAACACAAACTTCCTTCCCCGTCGAGTCGACGGTTCCAAATAAATCATAAAAATCTTTCTCCACTTGTCATGTTTATTCTTTAGACATCTGGCAACAACAAAGCACAACCTCGGCGCTCGGCACGTCCTGTTTGACTCAGAGAGAGCGACCTACGGCACGTCCGTAGTCGCCGAGTGTAACGTCTGAAGTGCGGGAAAAGTATCAAGACCGCATGAGCTCCAACTGTGTGCGCCCGGCACCAAGGTACGGGAACGAGGCAGTCGTCCACAGCTTTTCGCGTCCGGAGAGCCGGGGATAACTGCCACATAAACTTAACGAAGTAAGGATCCTACATATCTCTCGTCATCGTCGTTGATCTGGTGAAGAGCAAACTGAGTGTCTATCTGGTTAAACCAGAGTTCAACGTCCGTAGCATAAAACGTAGCGATTTTGAACTTGAGCAAGCTCGTTGAACGTCCCTGAGGCTGCCTTCTTAGTGGTGAAGGGCTCTTTGATAAATCGCTCCTAGAATGACAACTCATTCGTCTAGATCGGGAAATTCGAGCGAAATCTGCTTTAAGACGTTGATACTCTTCGTCTGCCTCTCGGAATCGAACCTCATTGTCCTCACTGTCCTGATAATAGTTATCTTTGCGTCGAGCACCCGCACCTTCTAGGGGCGTAGACATGAAGCCTTCACTATTGTGTTGCGTCGACATTATGAAATGTTGTTTTGAAATTATTTAACTATTGAAGCATTTGAGATAGCTGGCCTATTGGCTCTATGCCTATCTCAAACATGTTTAAAATGGTATGTCGTATTAACACATACCAACTATTTTTGACGTGCCATGCGCGGATTGGTTGTACGTTGCCGTCTAGACCAGATGAAAAAATGTCTGTTATATGTTGAATCTTAGAAATGTAGACTGTAGAAAATGTTCATGCTATGTCGCAGGGGTTGCAGATATAGTTGAAAATGCGTCGCTGAGGTTGCACATAATTTCTTTGCACTAGTTCACACACGTATATATTTATTTTAGTGAAAACTGTAGGTCTATATTTGACATAAAATGTTTTCACTTATTCACACACATACATAATGGTACAGTGAAAACTGTAGGTCGAAATTGTACATAAAAATGCCAGATACAATTATGACATGCTATGCTAAGCTAAGATAATAGTATATTGTAAATCGACCTGAGTAAAAAAAAAAAAAATTCCCACAAGTCGAAAAACACATGCAAATATTGGCAATGTTTCGCGAGAGCGCAACTGTCAAATCGAATATTTCTGCATTTATATAAATTTAATCTTCAGTAAAAAACTATCATGAGAAGATTTCGTTCTCAAACTGATAGGCTAAATGTGAATGTGAATAAAAACAGCTACATTTATTTTAGAAAAATATTTATAACATGACTGACAGTAGTCTATGCGGATTGATGATATTGTATATGATTTCGCTGAAAAATGATTTCTGTGATGAACATTTCACTTTTTTTTTTTATTATGGCACGTTCATCACCGAGTCATTCTTATTAACGTCCGAATCAATCGCTCGCTTTGATTCATTGACTGACGTATAAATCGGATGTCGTCGTAGCGGTTGCGTTTATTTCGTCTGTGGTGGGTGTGTGTATGGTGTATTATCGGGTACTGCTAACATGTGCGGCAGACAGCTTGTGGCTGCGTGCCTGTGGCAGCATGCGTGTAACGGTGTGTACACAGAAAAGTGAACAGCAGCCGTGTCTCGCCTCACATTAGCATATTCATTACCTACTCCGTGCCCAAATAAGGCGCTAAAAGTAGGCTAGAGCAACTACAAACACCAGGGGGCGTTTCAACGTGAAAAAATTATACTATGACTTTATTAAAATCTCGCACAATTAGTGCTATAATTTCGTTTCCGAAACTGCTTATTTATATTCCCTCTCTTTCGACCGTTTTGAAAAAGAAAATTTATAAATAATAAAAAAAAATTATTTAAAACTAGGCCGTGTATAATTTTGAACACGTGAGTAATCTGCTCCACCAAATCAAAATGGCGGCCTAATTTATGCTAATGTGATGTGGCGACACAGGTCCACTATCCAAATGCATGCCGGTTATGGCGGGACACGTGTTTGCCCATGGCGGGCGATCAGCTAATCAAGGGGAACCAGCGTCCAAAATGGCGCTCACTTACCAAATACATTTACAATAATCAGCATTCTCTGAAATACCATATTATAATAGTAATAAAATATTGACCTACGGTCCTGGAATATATTTAACAGACCAAATAGGACCGTTTATTGACATTCATTAGGGAAACAATTTTATTTGGCCCTAATCCTAATAAAGGTTACCCGAGTCGAAGCGATATTTTATAATTTCTTGTCGATTTTACTGAAAAATTGAAAAAAATGACGAGGCTTCGACTATGGACTTTAAAATCGAGTCACCCAATTATGGCAATCAACGATAAAAAATGAGTTTCCGAAAACACCCACTTCCTATTCGCCTATAGTGGCATTAATAGGATGAAAGCATTTAAAAAACTCTTACTATGAAAACATGATAGACTAAGTCTATGAGAAAAAATTTCAGGATTCTTCTAGAGAAACCGACATGGTGGCCATTTTGAAAAAGCGCCAAACACGTGGAATTTCATCCAAAAATAAGAAAATTACGCCGTTTTCGACGTAAAAAACGTGCTTCTCCTCTGATAACTCTTTCTGACTAATTTAAACTGGCATATTAAAAATGACCTACAGCTTTCACGTACCTTGATAAAAAAATGTTATTGATTTTTTTCAAAAAATCCCTTAAAATTTAAATAAAACTATCCTTGAAAACAGCAGTTTTCAATTGGCGTCTTGGTGAAAAAACTGTTGCGTTGTCTATCAGTCGTCAGGGGTCACCAGTATGGGAATATGGGGTAGTCCCTCGCGCCGGAGATACCTGTGAGTGACTGTTAGGGTCTCTAGTATGGGCTTGTAAGGGTGAACGAGAGAAACTGCCCAACATTCTCCATTATAACATAAACTTCCTCTCCCCGTCGAATCGACGGTTCTAAGTAAATCACAAAATTCTTCTTCCACTTGTCATATTTATTCGTTTAGGCATCTGGCAACTACAATGTACAACCCCGCGCACGACACTTCCTACTTGACTCAGAGAGAGCGACCTGCGGCACGTCCGCAGGAAAAGTACCAAGGCCGCATGGGCTCCGGCCCTGTGCGCCCGGCACCAAAGTACCGAAACGAGGCAGTCGTCCACAGATTCTCGCGTCAGGGAAACCGGGGATAACTGCCACATTAAAATAACGAAGTAGGGATCCTACAGTAGTACTGTTATTACGTTGTTAAGTTTACACCACTACTCAATATCAGGGAATCTCCGAGTTCATAGCGACTGTGCTTACATGGTCACATGGCTCGGAGCTACCTGTTTCGAGGATTGCCACATTAATTGTACTGCTTGATATTATATATATATATATATATATTTTTTTTAATACCATATAATTTTTACCATTGTCTTATTTCATACTCCAGTTACTGTAGCATAATTATGCACTTGTATATAGTTTTGGTTTCTACGCTTTCCAGAGTGTCTTTTTTGCTACTATATATAATTAGTATGTTATACGTAGTAGCTATTTTATCTCTGGTTTTGGTGCGGGAAACAAAATGATAGACCCCCATGTCATCTTGGCTATGCCTTTTAATTTTATTGTAAGAAGTAGTCATTTATATTACCGAAATACCCAGTTTTTATTATGGCAATGCCACCTAACATGATTTTAGTTGTTTGTCATACCATGTATATTGTCATATATGATTTTAACAAACTAACATTCTTGTATATACATGTACATATATCTCTCTTATTACTATGACAAATAAGTCTGTAATGATTTTTATTTCTGTCAATAAAATATCTATCTATCTATCCTATAGAGCATTCAATTACTCCTGATGAGCGATGTAATTGTGGGGTTGGTGTAAAGATTAGATCCAGGGTTGTACTAGTATTTAAATTTCGCCGAGTTGGTTCAGTTATGAGTTGGGAGCAATTTAAAATTAGTTCAGTGAGATGAGCTGGCTTTTTGGGAGTATCTCGTCAAGTACATAATTGTAATTAAAATCACCTAATATGACAATTTCACTGTGTGTCATGGCACTTTCGAAATCACATATCATATCATTGAAGTAGTCGATGATGGAGGAAGGGGCTCTATAGAAGGAGCATACATTAAACGAAGCACGGCTAGCTAGGTTAATAGTTACCCAGCCAGATTCGACATTAGAATTATCTGTAAGTTCTGAGCAATATTCATTGGGGATAGTTGATTTAACATAAAGTGCCACACCGCCTCCACGACAAGATACTCTGTCTTTTCTATGCAGGTTGTATCCAGTTATTCCTACTTCATCATCCGATATGGTAGAATTAAACCATGTTTCGGAAACTGCTAAAATATCAATAAATTTGTCATCCAAGAGTATACGTTGTTGATCAATTTTACAAGAGCTCACACCCTTTAGACTTCTAGTATTGAAGTGTATTAATTGTTATCCTCCCTGTGACTTGATAGCATTGCGAAAGAGAGAGGGAGTAATTAAATTGTTACCGTTACATTGGTTTGGCTGCTCATATTTGTTTGGTGTATTTGAAACAGTGACATCACATATTGGCTGAGGAAGCTTGATGTCAGGAGTATGGGACAGTTTCGATTTACTAATAGTGTCATTATTTACAGTCATATCCATGGTGACGGCCTCCATTTCGTATCCACACCCCTAGTATTCACAGTATTTGGCTTTGTGTCCGTCCTTCTTGCACTTGAAGCAGGTAATTCTGTAGCCAAATCGGCAGGAATTGGTTACGTGGCCGGTGATGTCACAGTACCAGCAGTGCGTAGGTCGGTCATGTGTGTCAGGTTGGGGAGTGCGTTGAGAAGTTTTTTAGAAGCTGAGTATATTTTAGCCGATTTGGAGCTGGGGGATTTTAAGCATTCGCCTTTGGGACGGATCAGACCATGGAGCTGAAGGTTTTGAATTAGGCGTTCAGTGCCACTATAATTTAGGTGGACTTTGTCTGCAAATATGGATTCATCAAGTGATCCACTCGCAAAGCGCATGTTACTGACGTTATCAATAAAATTACATTTCAAGTCATTTAGCGAGGTGGCTGTTGATGGTGTCAGCTTTCTGCTGGTATATTTTGGTTGTCATCCGTGGGAGAATGCTCGAAATAACCACATTGTCAGTAGCTACCCTCTTAGCTTCATCCACAACATATTTAAAATCTGACAGTATTTTAGTGGTAGTACTGGGGGAGTCATAATCATTGGAACCTATGACAAGCGTGACAGTGGACGTGTCATTGGTTGGGTGTTTTTTTAGCGCTGTGGTCACATCATTTATCGTACCACCCCTGATACCACGTACCTGTACGTCATCTTGGGATCTGACCATTCGTGTCACGTGGGATGATTCATTAAACAGCTTCGAAGTGCGTGGTTTATCGCAGGCAGCGCAGTCATTAGCCAGCTGGGCAGCTGGGACATTTGTTGTCGGGTTAGAATGAGCAGCTTGGACATTAGTCGTCGCTTTAGGCCAGGCAGCTGGGACAGTTATCATCGGTTTTGAATGTTTTGTGGCATGTTTGTTTGATTGTAGATTTTCCAAATCACGTTTTGTTTTTATTAATTCTTTTTTCAAGTCATTCACTTCATTTTAAAAAATTTCGCATTCTACTTTTTTAGTTTTGAGTTCAATCTCCAAAGCAGGGGTTGTATGTGATTGAGTAAGGAGTGCGCCTACTTTGGCATTGAGTTCGGCTAATGAGTCGGGTAAGCGACGGCAGCTCAGACAGAGCCATATGGCACTGTCAAACACCTCAGTGTCGCTGCAGCTGATCCACTTCATACACATGCAGCATCTCGTCGATTTGGGATTTAATGGGGTATTTTGTTCATTTTTGTTAGTTTGATCATCAGAAACGGGACGGTCAACATTCGTTATCATTGATTTCCTTCCTTTTCCTTTCTTTTGTTTAAGGGGCTGTACCTGTGAATCAGGTATGACACTTACATCTATTTGCGTGTCAGGAACAAAGTTGGTTTTGGAGCAATTAAGACTAGTGTGTAGCCCAGTATTAACCGTTTTTGTCTGTACTCTAGTCCGCACACTGATCCAGGCTGATCTTCGTGTTTTAGTGGCCAGTGATGTAGATGGTGGATTTTTGCGCATCACAGAGATTTTAGGCATCACAGGCATATTAGAGGAATTGTCAATCAGTCCATCAGATAATGTATTGCCGTTAACGTCACTGGCAGTGCCAATATCATTTTTCCATAATGTCTGGCCGTTCATATGGGGGCTGGATGGTGGCAACGACGAAAGAACTCCACCATCATCAAATTGGGATTGGATGTTGCACAAAGCAGAGTCAGTTATCAGATTATCCCACTTATCATCAGCAATGGGGGGATGGGTGTCACCTCCGCGTGGTCCCCCCTGGGCAACTTCATAGAAGGCCAAGCACACCCAAACGTTTTATTAATATTGTGTTTTTCTCACGTTATTACATATTGGTCTAGAATATTTTGCATTACTTTTCAATCTATATAAAATCGGTTTGGCGGTAAATACAGAGCATAGTCATTGGTTTGTGATGTTCAATATTATCTGAATCTATATGTGGATGTGTGTCTAACGTTCTATTAGTATACGGGACTGTCTTAAGTATTTCTATTGTATGTATTTGTGTTTGTAAATGGGTTTACTTTCTTTGATTATAGTATAAAGTATTATAGTATATAATATATATTTGTTTTGACAATGACACTGTTTTGTGACTTTCAATTATAATTGTTTTCGTCATCTTTTTGTGTTAATTTATATTGTGTATCGGCGCTGGAGCTGTTTAAGGTTCTTAAGAGTGTATATATATTCAATACGCATCATATTATCATCAGTCGTTTTTATCTCAATGCCTTAGTGCGGACATACTGTTATCAGTTTCGTCTTTTTACCTTATCCCTTTTGCTGTTCAAGATATCATATTATTTTAGTCTGAATTGTCATTTAAATGGCCATACTGGCCGAAAAATGACGTAAAAAAGATATTTTACTTACTATCATCAGCAATGGTGGGTGATTTTGAAAGGGGGATGAATTTAGCATGTCGTTAAATGTATTATTGATACAGTCTACTTCGCTATGCTTGTTTAATCTGGGCAATGACATTTGTAATTTACGTTTTACAGCTTGCAATGACGTAGAAAAAAATGCTGACAGTGTAGATTTAGTAGATGTTAATTTCTGATCGGGGTGGATCAGGTCGGCATCTGCACAGTGACGGCCGGACAACTTCTCACACTCGGCCTGCTGAACAGAGGAGAGTATTGTGTCCTACACAATGTTGTACATTTCAGTGACCAGATGGGAGGGCTGCATGCAATTGTTCTTGTATTTATGTAAGCATGATTCCCTCAAACCTTGCATGCCCTACATGTGGCGGTCTTCAATGTGGTTAATGGCAACGTTTATTTGCACCTCACTGGCGCATGTCGGACTCATTGCTGCCGCCATAGTGAGTTGAGATGTCAGGAGAAGGCGTTGACAGCCGTATTTGTATTTATATTTGACTTTTTGAAGAGGCCTGTATTTGTATTTGTATTTGATCCCTGTATTTGATGTATTTGATCATATATAATTCAAATACAATTTTTTCACAAAGTTGACCAAGCGAATTTACTGGGCATGAAAAAAAATCAATATCATGGTTAATACAATAGTGTTTATCTTCAGTACCATTTCACAAGCTTGTATTTATTGTTTGGCATTTACGGCATGCAATATTTTCGTATATCTATAGCTTGCTTTAGCATAGCATTATAATCAATAATGTTAGCCTCAAAGGGTGTTAATTAGATGGTCCTCTAGGTAGGCCTACGTCTGTGTTGGGCATGTGCTCCTAAATGAGTGAGGCGTGAGCAGCTAGCAAGTGGGATACGTCAGGGGTTTAATTTTCAAAGATAAAAGCAAAATATAATTGCTAGCCTATCTATCAAGTCAATTCACCATCGATAGATCACTTCTTGTCCAGCTCCCGAGGCATTGAAACTGCATTGAACCAATGTTCATCGTTTTATATCATGTTTATACAGCGATAACGTGTTGCCGGGTAGGACTGTGTCATAACAACCCTTTCGTCTCATCAGCCTAAATTCACTGATTCTGATAATGAACAAATATTTATAACCCTATATAAGTTACTGTCCCTCAACTGGATATAAATGTATACTTCCTCGCGTAAAAATATATCCTCTAATTATTCCGTTAAATAGGCGAAACTAATACAGGAATTGGTGATGTAGCTGTTATAATTTGTCTTACTATATTATTTTGCATAACAATATGTCTTTCAGGATCGCAAAGATGTAATCACGCTACAAAGGTGATAATCCTTTTGCTCCCTAGGCCTTGTCATCATTACAAGTCAAGTTGACAAAAAACAATCTAGCTAATAACAATCTACTAGAATTTAAAAAAATGATATAAATAAATAAATAATATTTGTATATTTGTTTATTTTTATTTTTTTATTTCGTAACTAGGCATAACAGTTAAATATTACATTTAAATGGTGCTTACTCAGCCGTGAAATCAACGACTCCCCTCATTCATCGTTATCACAAGTATAACTGTCACCACACCCTCTTACGCAATGCCAATTACGGCAACAGGCAACAGCTATAGGTTACGCGACAGGTGCTCAAGTGACATACGCCTTTCCTCAAACGTTGGTTTTGTGTTGGGTCAGCGCTGAAGGTACCTAGTCAACGTTGAATCAGCGTTGGTGTAGCATCTAGTGCTAGTTCGAAGGTGGCAATGGACTGTGGTATTGTTATACAAACACATTACTAGAAATTAGAAAAACGGTTCCAATCACCGACATGTTTGGTCAGTAAATATACACATTGATTATGTATTCTATCCTAGAGTTATTTGTATTCACGTTCACTTACTATCGACTAAGATATACATTGTCTTTTTTGAGTTTTGATAGAGTCCGTAGATAGCAGTTGTATCGGGGTTTTTTCGATTATAATATTATTTTTTGCGAGATTTTTAAATTAATGAAAATCTCCTTCTCGCAAAAATTAAAACATTGTGAAAAATAACGGGTGTAATAATAACGGGTCTCTGTAAAAAATAATACAAAACACAAATGCCAGTTCATATCTTTATTACATTATATATATTTCATTCCTCAATATAGAGCTGTATTGCATATAATATATACCAATGTTCAATTCGCATTAAATTGTCTTAATGTCTTTTGTCAGAGGTGATGTGTGAATGCATACATAAACTGTATTTTATTATTTACACTTTATTAAGGTGAGCATTACTGGCTAGAAGCATGAGTTCTTCAAAGCGAGCGTCACTGAGACAGCAACGGTCAGGGCGGAAAACTTTTCCTGCCACACTGAAAAGTCTTTCCACCGGAGCACTAGATGCTTGTATAGACAGGTATGCAATGGCCATCATGTACAGCTGGGGGAAGTCTTTATGATTGTTCTCCCACCAGGACAGTGGGTCGGCATCCTCATCAATTTTTTAATGCTCGAGGTTATTACATATCCACTTGCAATGAGGGTGTTGACACAACCTTTCTGGGCGGCCTTGATGACTGAGCTGCTCCCATGAAGCTCAATAACTTGGATCTTTTCCGAGGTGGTGAAACATCATCTGCCTCATTTTCATTAGACTCCTCTGGGGCTAGAGTTGACACCTTTCTAATCAGTGTGTCTCTGATCTGTGGATTGTACTGATTTACCATATTACAAAGTCACATAAATCACCACCCGCGACAACAATTGATGTTAGGCCATCATTTTACATAAGCCTACTTCTTTTTTTTTAGTAATATCATCCAACTGAACCGATATGTTTAAAAATAATGTGCACATATATAACCCGATTTTTTTAATTTTATTTGACAACTATATATGAAATGTGGCAAACTAGGCATATTTTTCCACATTTTGGCGGCCATCTTGGAATTTTAAAATTAATAATTCACCTGATCAAACTAAAATATATTTTGAAAGAATTCTAGAGTCTATACACCCATATTAAAACGTTAATTCGCGAAAATATGTGTGTGCAGTGCAGATATATTGTCAAAATATAAATATTATGCGGCCATATTGGATTTATGCAAATGGCTATGAAAAATAGCTAGAAAAAATTGGTACTAAAAATAAATCGCTTCCTTGTACCCATACGAAGCCATCTATAAATGTTAGACAAAATAAACATTTAGTTCCAACGGGATTACATAGGCCCCTGGACTATTAAGCTACCAGATTGAGTGACCTTACCTGGCTCATGGACTAACATGCCATGGACCTTCAGTTGAACGAAGTTCATGCTAACTGAGTCTGTTGTTTCTGTTTTACTGGGAATTTTTTTTTAACAAATTCTTCACCAAAAAATAATCAAAGATCATCAGTTAAAAGTATCATACAAAATAAAAATCTGTTTACATTATATATTTATTATGTGGTAAGACGCATCACTGATTATTAAAACTACCTCATTTTTTGTACTACATTTTACAAATTGAATTAGGAATATATGTATCATACAATAATATTAGTGGTATTAACTGATGTAGTTAAACAATATGTTAGGTTTATGTATACAATTATCCTAACTGATAGTGTATCATGATCAAAATAGCCTATGAGTAATTTTGCCTCAATTGTACTTTCATTTCACATATTGTTTTTAAACATCATTGTCTAGATCTTGTTAACGTATATACACTGTGAAACAATTACTGTGATTGTCTGATCATTTCAATGTTTATGTATAAAGTTATAATAACTCATTGTGTTTCCTGATTAAGATAGCATAGATGATGTCGCCAAACCTTGTTTACAATTGTACATTTATTCTACATTTTATTGCCCATACTTTATCGTCTGTACCTTGTTGACGTATACACTGTGCAACTTATACATTATTGTGATCATTTAAAAGATGCTTCAATTGTTGTCAAATATTGTATGATTATGACACCCATAAAAAAATGAACTTTTCTAATAAATACGTTTTTATTTACCTATACATTGTTGTTCTTGTTGTTTGTTCATCACTTCTACACTTACACTACTGTATTCACAGCCACACCCCCTTTGAGCTCAAAATAGTGGACACTATAATCCGACATAACAGCAGAATGCCCAATATTGGACTGACTCAAGATTATCTGATAAAGTTTTTTTCTCTGCTGATTATTCATCTTTGGAGTCTACATAAATATATGCAGGGTGGTGTGGAGGTGTCACCTTTGCTCAATTTTAATTATTCAAGATGGCCTCCATAGACCTGAAAATGCACTGACAATTCCTTAATTATGATGAATTCGCTTTCATAAAGAGCAGAAACATAGTTTGAAAATCTTGTAACAATGTATAATTGATAAATCATATTCAAAGAAGGCTGTGTTACACATTTACAGTTTTAAAATGTAAAGCGGTGGCCATTTTGGTAACCAAGATGGCCGCTGTACAACTAACCTCCAGCCCCTGATTCTACTGCCGCACTAGCATGAGCTGGATAATGTTGGCTCAGCAAAACGGATCGCTTCTTCTATTGTTAATGAATCTCAATGCGTTTATAATGCACACAAAAACATACAATTGGAGCAAAAACTACATTTTCCTTTATTATTACCAGCGGTTTAGAAATCATTGGAACCAGAGCTGGATACCTTTCATCCAATAGATGTATGTGGTTATTAATGTTAATGCAATTTACTTTTCAGATGTCCTGCAGATAGTATTAGTCGGTGGGCTATATTTCAAAAGGGGCCTAAATAACAAAGTTCGCCTCACTCTCATGACAATTATGTTCCTTGGTCCCATTTTAAGGATAAATATATTATCTTTCATTTGAGACCGGTTAACCCTCTGAAAAGTTGTCCGAAAGCAGTAATTTAGAGCCGAATAGGTACCTACCCTCTGGTACCTGAATGTGACTAAAAAAAGTGTTTGAGAATTTTTCACAAGATAAAATTCAAGTTTATTCCAATAATAATTTATTATTTGTAACATACATTGATTTAGAATCGACAAAATAGGGTATAATGTTTAAAATAAGGTTGACTTGTATTTTTTACACCTTTTAACGTCTCGAAGTTTGCTATTTTTGATTACTTAAAAATAGCCGTCTTACCATAGCACATCAAATGGAAGGGATCGTTCAGATAACACAGCGTATTGTCATACCTTCTCATTTATGCCTTGTCAAATATATGTTGCATAGTTAGACTAGGTAAAATTGACAAAAAATGTTCGAAGAGATTAATATGGAACAAAATATCATCGTAGGACAAAAATGAGTTGGGGTAAAATAGCCTAACTTTTACTGTATATTTTGAAACTGCCAATACTGCAAATGACAGTATTGTGTTATATTATATGTTGTGCTGCACATATGAGTTCCTAAGTGTTGATGAAAGTACATTTAGTATATTTATATATAAATAAATATAAATAAATGTAAATCAACCCTTTAAGCACAAAGTCCTATTTAAATTTGGACCTGCTTTAAATTATTTCCAGTTACTTCAAAACACATCATTAGGTGTGTTGTTATTTTTTTACATTTATTTAGCAATAGATTGACGACCAAAGGGTTAAATTATTGTGAAAAAATTGGCTAAAATAAGTAACATACCGTCGACCCTCTGGTATCTGAATAAAAAGATGATATGTAAATTTAATTCAAAAATAGTTTTTTTAATTGTAACATAATTATTAATGCTGATTCAAAGAAAAGGTGTCATTTTTTAAATAAGATTTAATTTTATTTTCTAGACCTTTTAAAATCTAGGGGTATGATATTTAATATGTTCTAACACCTTTAATTTGTGTCTAGCTAGAACCACATGTAATGACTACTTGAACGATTATTACTCAAACCATGTGCACATAAATCGGTGTATGTTATGCTATTTAGTCTGCTGATGCCCACTTTGAGCAAGAATAACATTTAAATAAGTTTGAATGGTGGTACGTACAACCCAAATTGTTAATCCACATGATGCTTCCCGAAACTAAAGGTGAGGGTTAAAAAACTCTACTCTCTTCATGAGCATTGTCGCTAGGTTGGAAGGAGGTACAATATTCCCTGGTAGCTCTAAAAATCGTGCACCGGCCTGGAGAAAATAGAAGAACATGCGGATATGTACATGTAGATAGCCTAGCGTTAATTTCAAGAATAAAATTAGTCAATAGAAAAAGATAAACCAAAATAATGTGGTTATTAATTTAACCGTGCACACATATGTAGGCCTATGCAAATGCATCAGAAACGGGGCAATACTATGTTAATCGTTTGTTTTCTTAGAAAAACACTCATGTTCACAAATACCGCTCCTCATGCGAAAAAAAGAAAGAAAGCTTGTAATTTGTGTTAACCATATGAATTATATTGGATTAAAAAGTGTAATCTAGGATGTGAAATAGATCATCAGCGGGATATAATGATTAGGCCTCCCTACGAATTGCCTCTCCCGTTAATAACCGTTAATAACGCTGAACCGCAACACGGAGATACGTAGTATTTAAAGGGTATGCGTAATGTATTTCTCAAGCATATAGAAAAGCCTATTTCGGATTAACAGAATCTACATAACAGATCACGACATAGTCCCACACTGACTGTAGGACAACATCTTGGCATATTGTGCTGCTATTATGATATATCCCAACATTACAAAATGTTATCTTGACAAATCTTGGCATATTGTACTGCTATTATGATATATCCCAACATTACAAAATGTTATCTTGACAAAATAATATATCCTGAAATGATATCGCCATATGCATGATAATATACTGTCATTGTGGTGCAATGTATGGCTATCATAATACATACTTGTAATTTTAGATTTTTACATTGCGCTGTCAATCTATATATTACAATCTTGTGTTTTGGAATTGTAGTTCCATATTTTGAAAATATGCAACCAAATCATGACCTTTTGATGACACGTGGATATTAAAATGTGATTAAAATGACATATACCGACATTATATTATCATATACTGGACATGTGTAATATGCCATATGGTAGATAGAATATCCCTCAGAGTCGAGTACTGCCAAATAGGCTATCCAGGACATCTTTATATTGTCATATCCTGATATTTCCTGTATAATGCAGTGATTTTAAAATCATGTAGCTAGGCCTATATCCTGTCTTGCAAAAACATATGCTGACATTAAAATATCGCACCCTGACATTAAATGACACATAAAAAAGTTGCATGCGATAAACTGTCATTATCTCAACACCTGACTGCACTAAAATGTCATATCTTGACAATGAAGCTAATTTTGACAACATGATGCTATATATTCTGACATTATAGTGTAATATCCGCTCATTTATCGCTTTAATTATTATAAAATTAGAATATGCTGACCAGATCCTGATATTATACTGTATAAATTATCACAAAAATTAAAATTAAATATTTCTAGATATCTGATTAACTATCATAACATTCCATTATAAAATACATGTACAATGCAATATATCGAAATGCTATTACAGCATATTGATGCCATTCTTTGACGTTTTATTCCCATTTATTTTATTTATTATTATACTGTCATGTCCCTATATAAAAATGTCATATCCTTTGTATTCTCATGTCTTAGCAGTATCATCCCATATGCTGTCATCACAACATCACCTTTTGAAAATATGAAACTATATTCTGCATTATATTGTCATATTCCGCAATTAGGGCCTATTGCACTTTATTTAAACGATAATATTATATTCTATCGATTTAATGCCATTACCTAACATTGTAGCAAAATATATTGTTGGTAAAATAACATAATTGTTCTCACTTAAACATAGTAGTAAATTATTGCTCTGCGTCATTTTTCGGCATAAATGGTAATTTAAGTAGCATTGTAATAGGATAAAAAAATTGTAGTCAATTGTATGCGTTTAATGCTGAAACTTCATCGCATTTTGCACAGCTCCGCTATCCTCGGGTCAAATAGTCCCCAGAGTAACATTACCTAAGAAATATCAACTCCATTTATCCCACGTAAGACACATAATGTCTAGCACTCGTGTCACCATAGTGCAAATCTTTGTTACAAGCAATCTATCTATCCAAATATGTTCAATAGATACCAGAGATGAGCGATAGGGCGGATAACAATTTTTTACTGTCCTGGAAAGTGTTGAAAACTAAAAAACAAAATGGCCGCCAAATTCACTATGAAAATGTACTATTATTCCATATATCCCGAGCCCATATCGTCAATACCACTTGTATATCTACATTTTCAAGGTGGTAATTTATCCAAAAACAATCCATTGTGTTTATTTAAAGAGATTTAAGGATCTGCAGCTATTTTATTTTTAGTTATTGCAAAAATAACAAGCGATTATTACTGAAAATCTAGCTTTTCGCTAGATTTCATTAAATATTCACGCTGTTGTTACCGTTATCATGTTTTAACCATGTTTTCATGGTCAATAATATATTTAAGTATTATTTTAATATGATTTCATGGATATTTTGTGGCATATTACATCATGTTATGCAAGTATTACCATAATATTTAATGTATTAAGAGCCACCAGTTACCTATATTCAGTAATGTTGACGCCTCAAATTCCCTGATTAAATAGAAAAAATGGCAAATAATATAGGCCTACCTAAACAAATGGGAAAATTGTTTGGGCAATATGAGTCTTATGTTGCTTTGACACGAATATCAATCGGTATGCGGCGCTAAAATTAGGATTTAGTGGTAGGGTTTTTACCCACAGGAGGAATTGACATAAACGAACGCATAAAAATAAATCGCATTAAAAGCCCTCTGAAGCACGACGGTAGGCACCCGCTCTTTGATGTGTATATGATTTTAAATTGCTGTTGATATTTTAGTGCCATGTTAGCAGATCTCCTTGATAGTACACGTGTGGCAGCTACAACATGTCAGAGATCGAAAGTTGTCCATTCTTACACAGTCGTATTGGTGAAGTATTCATATGGTTACAAATTTGATGAAAATGAATATGTCGGCGATCTCAGAGATCCATAATTATAGCGAACTGTTGCTGAAATCTTCATTTGAAGTGGTTACAAGCTTGTGTAGATACAGATTCGTCATCCCTTCACTCGACTGAAGGGTGTGTGCTCATTTCTTCTAAGCATATTTATATATTAACCATGAGTTCATACACCTCTACAGGTGAGTATGGTGTGTGAATTGATTACATGATATTTACACGACTAAAGTGATTCCAAAGAATATTATATATGTGTTGATGTTATAGAAGATTACATTGATGACGATAAGGACGTGATAATGAAGCTCACGCTCTATTGTTTGATACATTGTATTTACAACATATATTTAATTAATGCATTTGTACCAAAACAAGTAGATATTGGGTTAGATAATTCAGCAGAATACACGATCTTAGCCTGCTGCGATGCTTCAGATCAGATCATTGGCATAAAGATGAGTGAGATAAGAAGATTCTAGCTAGAAGATGCGCCTTCATCAGTATATGAGCAGAATTGGTATATAGACCTACCTACCAACTAGAATCGTTCCTGATCACCCAGGAATTTTCTTGTTGTTCTGAAGGGTTAATTCCCCAGAGCCTACACAAAATTGTCTGAGTCTGAGTTATACGGCAGCAGCCGCTGCGTGGGTCAGCTCCATCGCAGACTGATGTCCCATATACTAATGACAAATCCACAAACTTTGATTGGAGCATCTACAAATTGTCCATGAACTAGAACAGGCTATTGGCAGTAGAAAACTTTGTTCTCAGAGGAATTGCTCATTATGAGTGAGTGATTATTGCTTACGTTGCCTTGTGCGCATTATCACAAATTGATATATTTTGTCAATATCTCGGCAGAATAAATGATGAATATCATTTTAAACAATACTGCAAACTCCATGTTTTTCAAAAAGTTGATATCGATGTAATGCACAACCACGATGACAAACATCCAACATGGTCGGAAGCAAAAATCCGTATCCACAGCCGATTTTTTGTCCCGAAGAGAAATTGTGTTTAAAGGCTGAAGTAAATGAATAATCATATTCGTTGTATCATGTTTGCACTTCGATTAAATTTTGTGGTTAGGCCCTATGGTGTGCATTTGATCACATCATGCTCAGCTTTCAATGAGGGATGTAGTACTGTTGAAAACAACTATTGCAATGGTGCCCTTATTAAAAGTAGTGACTGGTACAACACAGCAATCATGAATTGCTTGGTCAAAATAAACTAATATTGGATGACCAACCTGCTTATGACAAAGCCAAAGATCGAGTTGCAGACTTGTAGTGACCTCTTCTCAAAAAGTATTACAGTGTTTTTGTTGTGATATGTGACATCCATGTAGTTTGTGAGAGTTATCAGATAACACATGGAACGATGGAAGAATTCGTGTTAAATCCAGTATGTTTACCAAAGCAACACAAGCAAGCATCCATGACAAGTCTGACTGCAAAGTCCTGAGATGGCATAATAGGCTAACCAATAAAGCATTCTAGTGTTATATTGGTTTCAAGCATTATATATCTTCAATAACGTTCAATGAACAATCCATTGATTAGGGGCCCACACAAACTATGTGATTTGTCATAACTAACATGATAGAGTTTACATCAGTCTCTATCCTAACTGGTGGTGATGCTTATTGGAATCTGGACATAGGATGAGAGATACTGTCATGGCTCTACATACATACATACCATATGAACTTCATCCCAGTGATTATCTACATTTGTATAAATGAGCGCATTGTCAAAGCACTACTCTTGTAGCCATATGGTATGCTTGGCTCCCTCAATAACACGCGAAATGTGTACTTCATTGATCTAACAACTTATGATTTTAGCCCATGCAATAAAATACTTGTTGAGTACTCAACATCTAGTAGTGCAGATACACTATAACCTCGATACACGTACTGATATACATTTAGTGCTCACAACTTTTGTTTAAGCAAAAAAAAAAGAGTATCAAATATCTTAATAATAAGAGAACATCAGTCTCAAAGCTGTATGATATATATCAGCGATACTCATGAAATTATGAAATGAAAAACTTCTAATGCGCCTAAATCCTCGGTGTCCCGAGCTCAGAGGCGCTGCAAATCCGAATCAGGCTCGATTATCGATTTTCGACCTCCTGAATTCAGAAAAAGCTTATTTAACAAAATTTGAGACAAAGAGTTGAAATACATTATGTTGGTTAGCATGAAATATAGTCCCGATCTAAGGCAGAATCAGCATAGACTAGACATACTTATAAATAAAACTACTTGGAATTAATATACTGTAATGCAGTGAAGAACGTAACAGTTTCAATCAGATTACAAGATCTCAACGTCAACCCTGGCAATAATTGTCCTTACAGTGCGACTCAACCTCGCAACTGCATAGTGTGGTGCAAGTGTGGTCCAGAAGATCTGCCGAATATTGTCTTTTTCGTCCATACCCAGTCTGCAGAACATGCTATGTTTGGCTGGAATACTGTTGACTCCTTATGATGCCCGTCTGGTGACAGCTCCTTGCAAACATCTCCAGTCTTGCATCATCGACGCCCTCAGCTGTGCTGGACCTGTCATACATTCGGACACAAACCTACATATTAGATATCGATGTCATCGTCATCCATGGAATCAAGCCAAATGTCATGGTTTTGATTAATTTTTTGTGACGTTTGAACCCCATTTATTTATTTATTCAAATTCATATTACTTGATTATTTTTTTTGATTTTCTGTCAATTATTGTTAATGGGAACTGACTTAATTTGTGGAAGACATCAGTTATCTCATCACATACATCACATCTTCTTTCCTTTGTCGCAGAAGGTAGACACATCAAATCCCGTGGCTCAATGGAGACGCACAGTTCATGGACAGGAATCCATCTCCAGTTCTAGCTTGGCCACATGCAATGCACAGCTGGTGTAGACCAGTCTCTCGGAAAGCTGACATCAGACTGACTGACTGCTATGCAAATAATTTCAGTGTCACTAGCTTTTGCCACCAGGACTCCGTCAGGGCCTCCTCCTTTTGTCGCATAATTGGTATGTACGAAGATCATCATGTCCGCCTCCTCGTGAGTACAGAGGGCAAATTCATCTAAGTCGATCATGTGGTGACTGATGAAATATTCTTTTGATATCAATGATCATATTATCTCACTGTTTCTGAGACAATTTCGCCAGTGGGATGGAATTTTTCTCTTGTTTGACACCCTTCATCTCTCTAACGTCCTCGCTTAAGTTGACTTGGCTTCAATTTTCACACTATTTGACCTGTATACGTTGAAGACAATGTCCGTCCTATTTTGCTTGGCAGAGTGTGCCTGTATTGTGGAATTGTGGCATATTCTTCAAATATCCTTGAACTCCTTGGTGACTTGGTGCTCATGATGGCTGCATGGTATGCTCAGTACCTTCTTTTGTTGTGCAAGCTGTCTCCTACTGCGTGATCAAGCATGTGACTTCAGAACCAGTGACCATCCATCTTCCGACAGGATCTCCAGACACACCAAATGCTCCACCATCAGCCTTGACGACTGCCTTCACTTGCTCAAGAGCCTGGTCAATAATTATGGTGAGAGCTTTTGGCTCGATTTATGCACAATAACATTTCAGTTCAGAACGTCTGAGCCATCTGAGGTTGTTTCGGTTTAATCATATTGTCTTTGTAGAGGACAGGGGCATATTGTGCATAATTTACATTGTTTTTGGCAAATGAGAAAGGTATCAGTTCGATCAGTGACTGACAGTTCAGATTGAAGTTTGCTTTCTCGAAGAATTGGATCAGCAAGAGGATTGCTAAAACCAGCTACCAGAACTGGGACTAAGGACTCTGAAGTTTGTGACTCTCACACCACGATTCGACATTAAGAGCTACCTCAGTGTTTTCAGTCTGGCCGCAGTAGTCAGGATAGGCTTTACAAAGAGCTACATCCTGTTACTTGGTACATCTGCCGGGTGCTAGTGCATTGATCCTCCTCAGTCCTTCCTCCGCCTTTGTCAGGCCTTGTATGATCCAAAACAAGGGACACAGAGGGCATAGAAGACAAGGTACTGCATGTTCGTCGCAATCATGGTATAGCATCCATAGGTACTCGGTAGGCCTCTAGGTGAGATATATATTTTTCTCCTCTTGAAAAATACAGCACTTTTTCCAGGCAGTGTGGAATGTACATGTTTTCGCTGGTGCAGTTTCGACATCTTTATGGACAGTTCAATCAAGGTCATCCTTTTAACACCAGGTACGGGATACGATCAAAATCCCATTTTCCTTGGCTCTGCTCTCGGTCACACCCTGTCTATTCAGGCGCGGACATCTAACAACATCTACTCTAACTAGTTTACTATAGCTGACAGATCCGGGCTCATCAGACAGCATTTCTGACACTAAGTTTAGACCTGGTTGATGCGAAACCCCATGCTGAGTGCCACAGCATTGACGTCACCAGTGTGCCCTGGTTGTGTCATGACATCACTCCTGTGCCGAGCATACTCATTCAATCACCAATAGCTTGTATTTCACCAAGATCATGTTCCATTGCAAGGACCAGTGCCAGGAATCCATCCAGAAGATGTGGATGACTTCTAAAACAAAGGTACTACATCAACTACACAGCCCTATTCTGCAACTGCCGCGAAAATTGTGGCAAAACAACTCCGAAAAGTGATTTTAATGCTGGAAAAGGCAGCCATCTTGAAAAATTGTCGCCATTTTGGATATTCGGTCTCCGAAATCAGATTCCTCATGGCCAAAAATGTATGATTTGATACCAAGATCATTCAAATAAGACAATTATCTGTGGTTTTATTCAAAAACATTTATTTAATACTGAAAATGGCGGCCATCTTAAAAAGGCGGACATCTTGACATTTTGATCGGATAAAGTCGTTTTTCAAAAAAGTAACCCCCAGGGATTATTCATGCCAATTTTGATGCTTGTATCCGGATTTGAAAGATTGCCCAGAAAAACCCCCACTTATAGCTGCCCCACTGTGCATTGTAAACCTCTGCGTATATTTATCATGTTCAGGCTACTTTGCAAGAATGACTTTGAAAGTATGACGGTATAGCCGTCATGCTACTCAATAGGTTGCACTAATCCATGACGGGTGCACCCGTCATATTAGATCTGAGGGGGTGAAATAAATGTTGTTTTGGTTGGGTGAAATTCGGTCACGCGCCATATTTGATGTCTTTTTTAACCTTATCAGACCCATAAAATGGCCTTGACCTTTGACCTTGAGTTCCGAATAATTTTAAAATGTCATAGGTTCACTTATGATATTTGGTTTGATGGAAATCGACTCCAAGATCATCGAATTTGAACAGGTAGGCCCAGATATATATCATTTTATAGATTTAAGCCTAGCGATCGGCGGCCATCTTGGAAATATGCAAATAAAAAAATCGCCACTGGGTAAAATTTAGTACTCCCAGTGGAAATGATGACTCTAGCCTCTACTGAACACAAATCAATCAAAATATAAACTTTTGTATAAATTTCCAGGTTATATCAGCATTCTGTCTGACTATGCGTGCTTTAAAGTTGCACGCCAACTATGTTTCTAGGGTCATGCTCCCATCACCCAACACTTTGCATTATAGGGGTATTTATGGCTATTTTTTTCGCTCAACCATGATGATTTTTCTATCACGTGAGAAAAATGAGCAAATTTAGCAGGTCCCACTCGAGGAGGCTCAAAATATTCACTTCACATTTCAATTGATTAACAACAATGATTTTTAACGGATCTGATTAACTGAACATATATTTAGAAAAGGGATGCGGAGTATATTCTCTGATATGTGATATTCTGCATAGTGGGTCTGTGATGAAGTGAACTGCTTCAGATGGCTGTCATTTTGAGAAACAATTTGCTCAGCCTCCTATGGCATGGCGAGTTTTTGCGACAGTGTAAGATACATCGTCTATTAGGAAAGATGTGTGTGATATTGTGTTTATAGGCCTATGTATAAAAAACATGTTCTATTTCCTTTTCATAGGGTTTTCCCCTTCAGGAATATCTTTTATTATTTTTTTTGACATCTTGAAACATTGTGGCAATATTTAACATAAACAAACAAGATGACAGTGACATATTGTTTGTAAAGTAGAAGTATACATGTATTGAACACAATAGTGTTACATTCACAGGGGAGGGGCACAGTAATACCACTCCCGCCAATATGTAAGGTGGGATGTATTTTTGTTATTTAAATGATACAGAAAAACTAACGTTGTTCATATTTTCATTATTTAAAACGACGGAGTGAATTAAAACAATATTTGGAGATTGTCACATTGAATTACAGTGTATGGTATCTAATGCTGTCATGGCCGACTTACTTTCTCAACATTGGCTAGTCCAAAACAAGGCCTAGAACAGCCACCAGACGGGTTGTCACAGCTTAAGTAGAGAATTTATAATTTTAAATTACAAGTAGACCAATAATGAAATGGCTTGGAAAGTGAGATATTAGTCAATGCCATGGAACATTATAGTTTTGTTTTGTGTTTCACTTTTCATCTGTATAGCCCAGGTATAGGACATGGATTATTCATGAAAAAAATAGTGTATTTTGTGAATAATAAATTACAAGTATGATAATGTTATGGGGCGAATATGACTGAAAATAACTATTTTATGGTTATTATATAATTGTACAATTGTGAGCATTGTATCAACAGATAACATTTGCTATTATTTTTAATAAAACAAGCTATAATGTTCACGTGATGTGGTCATTTCCACATTAATTGTGGCATCGAACAAATACGACAGTTTAAAACAAAATATCACAGACTGTATTGAAATAAATCACACATGACCCCACTATTAGTTAATATTACAAGATATTGAATAATATTCCACTTTCCAAGCCATTTCATTCCCGATATAGCTGTAATTTTAATTACTATTGTGTAAGTTGCCCATTAGTAATCTTATATTATACCGCAATAGGACACAATTAGTTTGCTGATCTAAAATATCACGTGAATTGGTATATATGTAGGATCCTGACTTCGTTTAGTTAAGGTGGCAGTCATCCCCGGCTTCTCGGACGCGGGAGGCTGTGGACGACGGCCTCCTTTCCGTACCTTGGTGACGGGTGCACACAATTGCAACCCGTGCGGCTTTGGTACTTTTCCCGCACTTCAGGCGTTACACTCGGCGACTACGGACGTGCCGTAGTTCGCTCTCGCTAAGTCAAATAGGACGTGCCGTGCGCGGAGGTTGTGCTGTGTTGTTGCCAAATGTCAAACGAATAAACATGACAAGTGGAGAAAGAGTTTTATGATTTGTTTGGAACCGTCGACTCGACGGGGAAGGAAGTTTGAGTTGAAATGGTGAAGATTGGGCAGTTTCCCTCGTCCGCCATTGCGACCCCACACTAGAGACTCCAACGGTCACTTACAGGTGCTTTCGGCGCGAGGGGCTCGCCCATCACCCCATACTGGTGACCCCTGACGACTGATCGTCTACGCAACAGTGTTTTCACCTAGACGCCAGTTGAAAATCGCTGTTTTCAAGGATAGCTTTGATTAAATTTTAAGGGATTTTTTGAAAAAAATCAATAGCATTTTTTTCATCAGGTACGTGAAAACTGTAGGTCTTTCTTTATATGCCAGTTTAAAATAGTCAGAAAGAGTTATCAGAGGAGAAGCATGAAAACGGCGTAAATTTCTAATTTTTGGACGAAATCCCACGTGTTTGGCGCTTTTTCAAGATGGCGACCATGTCGGTTTCTCTAGAAGAATCCTGAAAATTATTCTCATAGACTTAGTCTATCATTTGTTAAATGTAAGAGTTTGTTAAATGCCTTCATCCTATAATGCCACTGTAGGCGAAGAGGAAGTGGGTATTTTCGGTAACTCATTTTTTATCGTTGATTACCATAATTCGGTGACTCGATTTTAAAGTCCATAGACGAAGCCTCGTCATTTTTCCGATTTTTCAGCAAAATCGACAAGAAATGATAAATATCGCTTCGCCTCGGGTAACCTTTAATAGGTTTAGGGCCAAAATAAAATTGTTTCCCTAAATGAATGTCAATAAACGGTCTTATTTGGTCTGTTTAAAATATTCCCAGGACCGTAGGTCAATATTTTGTACTATTATCATATGTTATTTCAGAGAATGCTGAATATTGTACATGTATTTGGTAGGTGTGCGCCATTTTGGACGCTGGTGTCCCTCACTTAGCTGATCGCCCGCCGTGGGCAAACACGTGTTCCGCCATAACCGGCATGCATTTGGACAGTGAACCTGTGTCGCCACATCACATTAGCATAAATTAGGCTGCCATTTTGATTTGGTGGAGCTCATCCCTCACGTGTTCAAAATTTTACACGGACTAGTTGTAATAATTTTTTTAAAATTGTTTCTAAATTTTCTTTTTCAAAACGATTGAAGGAGAGGAAATATAATTAACTTGTTTCGAAAACGAAATTGTATCACTAATTGTGTGAGATTTTTTGTTCACTTTAAAACGCCCTTCAGTGTTTGTAATCGTTCTAGTCTATTTAGCGCCTTATTTGGGCACGCAGTAGGTAATGAATATGCTAATGTGAGGCGAGACGGGGATGCTGACCATATACTATGTACACACAGTTCCACGCATGCCGTCACAGACAGTCACCCACATGCTGTCTGCCGCACAGGTTAGAAGCACCGACAATACATCATACACACACCCACCACAGACGAAATAAACACAACCGCTACGACGACAGTCGGTTTATACGTCAATCAATGCATCGAAGCGAGCGATTGATTCGGACGTTTATAAGAATGACTCAGTGATGAACGTGCCATTATAATAAAAAAACATGGAATGTTCTTCACAGACATCATTTTTCAGCGAAATGATATACTATATCATTAATCAGCATAGACTACTGTCAGTCACGTATTAAATATTTGTCTAAAATCATAAATGTAACTGTTTTTCTTCACAGTCACATTTAGTCTATCAGTTTGAGAACGAAATTTTCTCACGATAGTTTATTTCTGAAGTTTGAATTTTTTATAAATACAGAAATATTCGATTTGACAGTTGCGCTATTGCGAGACATTGCAAATATTTGAATGTGTTTTTCGACTTGCGTGAATTTTTTTTTTTTTTTCACCCAGGTCGATTTACAAAATACTATTATCCTAGCTTAGCATAGCATGTCATAATTGTATCTGGCATTTTTTATGTACAATTTTGACCTACGGTTTTCACTATACCATTATGCATGTGTGTGAATAAGTGAAAACGTTTTATGTCAAATATAGACCTTCAGTTTTCACTCCAATCAATATATACCTTTGTGAATTAGTGCACAGCATTTAGGTGCAGCCTCAGCGACGCATTTTCAACTAATCTGCAACCCCTGTTTCTCGCAACATGCGACATAGCATGAACATTTTCTACAGTCTACATTTCTAAGATTCAGCATATTACAGACATTTTCATCTGATTGAGACGGCAACGCACAACCTATCCGCGCACGGCGCGTCAAAATAGTTGGCATGTGTTAATACGACATGCCATTTTAAACACATTTGAGATAGACACAGAGCCAATAGGCCTGCTATCTCAAATGCTTCACTAGTTAGATAATTTAAAAACACTACTTCATAATGTCGAAGCAATACGACAGTGAAGGCTTCATGTCAACGCCCCTAGAAGGTGCGGGTGCTAGACCTAAAGATGATTATCGTCAAGACAGTGAGGACAATGAGGTTTGATTCCGAGAGGCAGATACAGAATATCAGCGCCTCAAAGCTGATTTCGCTCGAATTGCCCGAGCTAAACGTATGATTTCTCACTCTAGGAGCGATTCCTCAAGGAGTACTTCACCGCTCGGTAGGCAGTTCAGAATCGCCACTTTCTACGCTTCGGATGTTGAACTCTGGTTCAACCAAATAGAGACTCAGTTTGCTCTTCACCAGATCAACGATGATGATGAGAGGTACAGCTTAACCTGCGCTGCACTTTTGGGCGAGGTCGCATCGGATGTGAGGGACGTGCTACTTCAGCCTTTCAGGTCCAATAAATACGAAAGCCTGAAAGCGATCTTGATAGAGAGACGAGGTTTGACCACACCCGAAAGGGTTAACAAAGTGATCTCTGGTGAAAGAATTGGTACAGACATTCCCTCGCGTTTCTTGCGGCGTCTGCAGAAGGCTGCAGGTTTCGGCACCAAAGCTGTGGTGGGGAAAGCAGTAATTCGTCAAGCATTCATCCGCCAGATGCCCGCTTCAATCAGAACTCATTTGGTGACACAACCCGACAGTGCCACCCTCGAAAGTTTGGCCGTTTTGGCCGACCGGGCACTGGCAGCCGAAGAGGACGTCGAAGAGAGTAAGCCGGGGGTCGCAGAAATTAAGGTAGAAGAAACCAACAAACTAGTTGGTTTGTTGGAGGATTTGTCTAGGCAAATTAAAAAAGTAGAAACCGTGACTACATCAGAGAGGAAAAGAAATAAAGGACGTGGACGAGTAAATAATAACTATGCTCCTGCGCCTGCATTTGCTCCTAATGTTCAGGCCTCAGGTTTTGTTAACAAACAACCTAGTCATTATAGCAATGAACAGAATAATGCTCAACCTTTCGTTCCGCCGCCGAATGCACAGGCCACTGAGTTTGTTTATGAATCAAATAATTGTACTAATGCACAACAAAATGTTCGACCTTTCGCACCGCCGCCGGAAACGCAGCAAAATAATGTCGCACAACCGACCGACACAGCCACTGAACAGGTTTTCTACTACCACCAAACTTATGGTGAAAAGGCGCGCTTGTGCAGTGAACCCTGTTCATACTATGTCACATTAGGTCAGCGCGAAGTAGCGAATATCGCGTTATCACACTCTAAATTATTATATGTCGCCGATAAAGGACATAAATGCAGATATTTGATTGACACTGGCGCAGCTGTCAGTGTTTTGCCGAAATCTTGCGCTAACGGGATTTCGGACGCTGACAGTCTTCCCCTGGTGGCAGCTAATAACAGTACTATACATACTTACGGCAACTGTAAACGCGTAGTCGATGTCGGCTTAAAGCGCGAATATCCGTGGACGTTCATAGTGGCAGATGTGCAGCAACCCATAATCGGGGCTGATTTTTCAATCCACCATAATTTGCTCGTAGACTTGAGAAGCCGATGTCTCCGGGACATGCGTACAGGTCTAGCTATTGCCGCTTCACTGTCATCGATTAAACCTCTGTCATTGAACAGAGTAGACACTGTTCAGAACGAGTACACAAAACTCCTCGGCCAGTTCCCGGAACTGACACGCCCTACGACAAAGGGTGAGACCGTTAAACATGGTATGACACATAAGATAGTGACTAAAGGACACCCGATGTTTGCACGACCACGACGTTTAGCACCCGATAAGCTGGTTACCGCAAAACGTTTGATGAGTTCGATGAGAAGATAAAACTAGGGATCATTGAACCCAGCGACAGCGAGTGGTCCTCAGCGCTTTACATGGTGCCAAAGAAAAACAGCGATCGGAGACCATGCGGGGACTACCGTAGTTTGAATGCACAGACCGTACCGGACCGTTATCTGATTCCTCATATACAAGATTTCACGCAGCGTTTAGCCGGATCGAAAATTTTTTCGAAGATCGACTTGGTCAGGGCTTATTACCAAATTCCGGTGGAACCGTCAGACGTACACAAGACTGCCGTTACTACACCTTTTGGCTTATTTAATTTCACTAGAACACCGTTTGGTCTATGAAATTCCGGTCAAACGATTCAGCGCTTTATAGACCATGTTACACGCGGACTTGATTTTGTTTTTGTCTATTTGGATGACCTACTGGTAACCAGCCCAAATCATAAAACGCATAAGAAACATCTACGAATTCTTTTTGCTCGACTATCTGAATACGGAATTATCATTGGTCCTGAAAAGTGTCAGTTCGGTACAACTGAATTAAGTTTTCTAGGTCACCACGTTTGCGCCGAAGGAATTTCGCCGTTACCCAGCGCCGTTGACGCGATTGTTAATTTCGTTAAGCCCGAAAAGCAACGAGCACTGCGTAGATATCTGGGAATGGTGAATTACTACCACCGTTTCATACCGCATTGCGCTGCGAAGTTGACACCACTCAATAATCTACTGTCAGCTGCCAACGGAGGACATACCAGACTGTCACCGAAGTCAAATTTCGATTTGAAGTGGAATAAAAATGCAGAGTCAGCATTTTCTGTGTCAAAACAGGTTTAGGCCACCTATCGCATAGAGCTACCAAACCTTTGATTAATACCAGATTTGTATGGCACGGCATGAATATAGATATTGCTAGATGGTGTCGTACCTGTAAGGGTTGCCAGACTGCTAAAGTTTCACGTCACAACACCCCAGTTTTCGGAAAGTTCACTGAACCTACCGAGCGATTCGATCATGTCAACATAGATATAGTCGGACCTTTACCTTATGCAGATGGCTTTAGATATCTACTGACTTGCGTCGACCATTTTACACGTTGGCCCGAAGCTATACCTATGGTAGATATTAGAGCCGAAACGGTCGCCGATGTCTTCTTCAGCGGGTGGATAGCACGTTACGGTACTCCTGCCACTATCACCACTGATAGGGGCGCTCAATTCGAGTCCAAATTGTGGGATAGTTTGTGTAATCAATTCGGTATTATTCGGAATCGTACCACGAGTTATCACCCCCAGTCGAATGGCATGGTCGAACGTTTTCACCGTCAATTGAAAGCCGCCATTATGGCGCACGAGTCACCGAACCCGTGGACTATCACGTTACCCGCTGTGCTTTTCGAAATTCGTTTCGCAGTTAAAGAGAGACTAGGCAGGTCGGCTGCCGAGATGATTTACTGGACAACCCTTAGACTCCCAGGAGAGTTTACTAAACAGTACACCGTCGACGCTAACACTTATTTGGAGAATTATTCAGACAAGCTACGCGTGGCCATGTCGCGTCTCCGTCTATGTCCGCCACGTGACACACAACAACACAACATTTTCCAATTCAAGTAAATAACTACATGCACTCATGTATTCTTGCGCCGAATTGCAATTGCGCCGCCTCTGACCGCCCCTTACGACGGACCATATAAGGTCGTCGCGAGGAGTGGCAGAGTAATGAAAATCCTAGTTGAAGGCAAGGTTGAGACGGTCTCTTTAGATCGCGTTAAACCCGCACATCTCGAGTGCTAGCCTATGACAGGTACGACAATACAGCGTAAAACGCAAAAAAAAACACAGAGATCGACGGCTACCAGAACATCTAGTAGGAATCCACAGGGTCCACCTAGAACTGGTAGTGCGGACACTCCGACGTCCAACGGGACGAGCGTTAAAACAAAAAAGTCGACGGCAGTCAGAAGCAGTAAAAAATCGGCCACAGTCCCAAAGCAACTAGATGTTAAAGTCAACTTGTCTAACAGAGACAATACTTATGTAGCGCCGCATTCGCGAGCCCCCGCCGTATCCCGCGCTAATGGGAACGGCGGTGGTTTACGAACGTATTCCCGCATACCTTTACATCTACGGGGTAAAACCCCGAGTGCTGCTGACGCCGTAATCGACTCAACCAAAAGCAACCGTGCGAATATCGCTAATCGCGAAAAAATTTCGAACGACCAAGCAGTGCGAAAAACTAGAGTCGGACGAATAATCCAGACTCCCGCCCGGTTCGTGCAGATGGTTCATGCCATAGTGGCGCCTAACGACATCTATGGCGGGCCCAACCGCATGCATCGTATTACCAATGTTTTTAAATTGTAAATGAATATGCCAGGCCTGGCAGCATTGTGTACAGATATATAAATGTAAAGACATTTTTTTTTTTTAGCAAGTTAATTGCTAAAATACGAATAGAAATTTATGTTAATTAAATGAATGGGTTGATCGCAGCTTGCAGCAAATGAATACATACATAAAGGACAGTTGGTGTTAAGAGGATGGGACAATTCATGTATAATGCTGCGATTTCAACCACCCACGCTGTAACCACACTCGCTATATTTTTAAACTATGCTTAGTTATAAGAGGTTACATATTTTTACAACCCCGCTACTTGCACAAAGCAGTCTCCTACACGTCAGTTGGGTCCTACGTTATCACTTACCCGGGGGTAATGTAGGATCCTGACTTCATTTAGTTAAGGTGGCAGTTATCCCCGGCTTCTCGGACGCGGGAGGCTGTGGACGACCGCCTCGTTTCCGTACCTTGGTGACGGGTGCAACAATTGCAACCCGTGCGGCTTTGGTACTTTTCCCGCACTTCAGGCGTTACACTCGGCGACTACGGACGTGCCGTAGGTCGCTCTCGCTAAGTCAAATAGGACGTGCCGTGCGTGGAGGTTGTGCTGTGTTGTTGCCAAATGTCAAACGAATAAACGTGACAAGCGGAGAAAGAGTTTTATGATTTGTTTGGAACCGTCGACTCGACGGGGAAGGAAGTTTGAGTTGAAATGTTGAAGATTGGGCAGTTTCCCTCGTCCGCCATTGCGACCCCACACTAGAGACTCCAACGGTCACTTACAGGTGCTTTCGGCGCGAGGGGCTCGCCCATCACCCCATATATAGCTTATGACAATAAGCAATATATATGGTAGATCGACATCATTATTTCTACTTTCTGACAATGATGACCACTTGCGATTTTGCCTACTAGTACTTATACGATTAAACATACCTTTTTAGTCTTAATTTTTTATAACTACTTTGGACTGGGGGGTGGCTTTGTGGGGAAGGGGGGGGGGGAGCGGTCAACTAGTCTAGCAAGAGAGACAAACAAATTGACTTCAAATCATCTAGAAATATAGGGCAATTTTCATTTATTTAAACAAACAGAACAAATTAATTCTAGATCAGAAACCCATACAAACCATAAATTACATCTATATGGTAAAATATTTTTATTATATTCACGCGGCTATTTGGAGTTTTAGGCTTTCAGAAATTCCGCACGAAGAATGGGGGCTGTTTTCTTAATTTTATAAAATCATGAAACCAAACTTCGATAGCAACGATCATCGAATTTCCAAATAGAACCCAACTAATTTTACAGGTAACATGACTAGATTATAGTAATCAATCTAGATAACTACCGTTGCATATTAGAGTCTGATTATTTAATTTCCACATTCATGATCCAGACATAGAAAAAATAATTGACATTATCCATATTTTAGGCAGGATGTTGTTAGTCATTAGTCATGTTACAAGGACGGGGGCCCTGGTAACGTGGTTAATGCTGCGTGCTTGGAAAGTCGGAGATCGCGGGGTTCGAACCCCACTCTGGCCTTCAAGTTTTAAAGAAACAAAATATTTCTTCTCCGCTCCCTCGTAATGATTCAATATTGTGGGAACCTCCATGCCCGAGAGGTAGCTCGAATTTCGAATCATTTGTCTGGATGGCAGTGTCATCTCATCATCCTCATCTCCTGGCTGGCCCACTTTAGACTATTATATGAGCACAAAGGTGGCTTAAAACCACATTCATTTCATTCCGTTTCTATTCAACGATGAGAAATGTGTATATTATGGTAGTAAATTACTGTCGTATCTTACTATGTTAGACCTATATTTCCATATGTATGGGGCATACTCTCATATGTATAGGGCATACTCTGGATACTCTGGATTTAATGTTATCGACACAGAGAGGCATTCAAGTACCACAGCTAAAGGACCACAGTGTACCACAATCAATCACCACAGCGAATAAAACACGGTCTGCTATATACTGTATGACGGCCATTTTGATAAAGTAGCGGCCATTTTTATTTATTTTAAATGTGTTTTTTTTCTAGATGATACATCATAATAACTTCCAACTATGTATTAACGAATCGTTCCCGATATTCCGGTGTAAACAAAACATTTGCTCATAATGCATTTTTAGCGATTTGGCGGCCATTTTGAAAATCTTTAACATTGGGTCAAACCTTGATAAAATCAGTGGCGCTTTAGAAAAAAATAAAGTTAGGACCCTTGTGAACAATATCTGAAAGCTTGGTAATTTTGACAGGCAAATAACTATATGTTCCCTATATGCTGTCAAGGGAGCTCACTAAAACTCATTCAGGAGCTTCGAGATTACTTTGGAATTCAACTCACTATTTTTTCATCCCCTGGATATGCCAACATGGTTGTCTTCAACAGCAATGCAGCTGTAAAGCTGAAGAAAGTTAACATGCCCAGGTCTAAAATCATTAAAAAATCGGTGATTTTATTTTGGCTTCTTAATATGACCATATGATGTAAACATGTCCATAGACTAGAACTATTGACAACCATGTCAAAAATAAGAAATACGGGTATTTCGTCTCTATATCTAGCCTAACTGGTAAGTGCGCAGCACAAAAATTAAAAAACTTTTGCAGTTCTAGTCTATGCGCATGTCCCTTTAAAGATGATGAGAAAACTGATGACATGGATATCAGCATTGGAAAAGTGACCAAGCAGGTGGTGAATGAGTGCAAGTCAATCATATGTGATAAGTCGACTTATCGAATGCACATTGATACAGCCATTGCGGTGACTGCCCTATGTACAGAAGGTTCTATTTTCAGAAGGTTCTATGTTCAGAAAATATTTGTTCAAAAGGTTCTATGTTCAGAAGGTTCTATATTCAGAAGGTCCTATGTTCAGAAGGTTCTATGTTCAGAAGGTCCTATATTCAGAAGGTCCTATGTTCAGAAGGTCCTATGTTCAGAAAAAAATGTTCAAAAGGTCCTATATGCAGAAGGTTCTATGTTCAGAAGGTCCTAAATTCAGATATATTCAGAAGGTCCTATATTCAGAAAATTCTTTGTTTTACGTGGAAAAAACTTACATCTTTCAGTTCCAGGTAACTTGCAATGCAAGATAACAAATCACAGCCTCTCATTTTTGCTCATTCGGTCAAAGGTCAGATGAGCTTTTGTCATGTCGCGTTGTCCGTCGTCTGTCCGTCCACAATTTGCCAAAATCACTATTGGGACTTCAATCAGCATAGTGAACAGCCACCAACCAGGAGTGATCACAGAAGGATTGTCCCCGCAATTCAGGAATATGACACTCCTGTAGATCTGGTAATTTCCGCGTGTTCAAATTTTCGCGAATTTCTGATTTTGGGACTTTTCACTTTTGTAGTGCTATTATAATAATAATTTTCGCGAAATCCTGGAATTCGCAAATGTCTTCTCCTCGAGAAATTCGTGAAAATTAAAACCTCGCGAATATTACCAGATCTACATTATATCTGAATTGAAATCCACCTAAATCCGGGGCTATAGTGTGAACTTGTCCTATAGCCTAGACATGTAGAAAGTTCAAACCAAAAACACCTGCAGTTACAAAGATGAGCTATATACGGCGCCATTGACACTTTTCTTTCTTTCATTTTTTATTTATTTTAGTCCATTCCGGGGGGGGGGGTTGTCTATAACCCCCTGCATATCCCCAAAATGCGTTGTAGACCCCTATTGTTGAGTTCACTAATTAGAGCCTTATTTTAACTATAGGCCTGCCATGGGCCACAATTATTTTGGCAAATCTGTAGAGCATGCTTCACGTCGATTCCTCAACGATTCTGAACCGATTTCTTTAAAATTTTGCACAGGCCATCAGACAGACACAAACAGACAGATATTTTATTGACAGAAAGAAAGTCAGTCCAGACTTATTTGTCATAGAAATAGAGATATGTACATGTATATACAACATTGTTAATTTGTTAAAATCAAATGACAATATACATAGTATGACATACATAACTAAAATCATGTTAACTGGCATTGCCATAAGACACACTGGGTATATACTTAAAACAAGATTGAAAGGCATTGCCAGGGTAACATAAGGTCTATCATTTTGTTTCCCGCACCAAAACCAGAGATAAAATAGCTACTATGTATGACATGCTAATTATATATATAGTAGCAAAAAAGACACTCTGGAAAGCGTAGAAACCTAGAATATATACAAGTGCATAATTATGCTACAGTAATTTGAGAATGTATTAAGACAATGTTAAAAAATTACACGATATTTTTAAAAATCAAATATCATATCATGCAAGTACAATCAATGTGACAATCTGCGACACAGGTAGCTCCGAGCCATGTGACCATGCAAGCACAGTCCCTATGAACTCGGCGATTCCCTGATATAGACTAGTGATGCAAATTTAACAACACAATAACAGTAATACCATCGAAACACCATATATACATACTAATAAAAGTCGGACATGGTGGTTCGTCGACTGCCAACAAAGTATAGCATCAGAACCATCCATATTATCGAGTGTTGGAGACTTAGTGATGTAATAAGAATAAAAATTACGGATAATAATTATGCGCAGGACATGGCACTCACACAATAGCAATAAAGTTTGTTTAATTAACTAGTGATTTATTATCTATATGGCCCTCGCACAAAAACATTACAGCTTATTTTAATTCACTATATTGTTTAGTTCATACCATTTTACTCACGACCTAGTTAGTACCACATACTTAGGAGTTACAATCGAAGAAAAACATTCCCGACCTCATAGAGAAAATCAGTTGCCTTAGCAACTCTGAAATCCTCCATAAGGCCCCACCTCGTCTGATAACAAAGGCGACGGAAACGTCCCTAACCGGCCCTAAAAAGCCAAATGATAAGATCCGAGAGCAACAGCCGTCCTGATATGTGGTAATACCCAAGTCAAATCATGAAGGCATGATAATATGGATAATATAGCGACAGGTGACTTGTGATTGTTCTACATAAAAATGTAACGTTAAAACAATAATAATGACACATAATCATGATCATGATGATAATAATTAATCATGCTAGTCACGACACACATACAAAATATTTCAGCTTGAAGATGAATTTACATTTATCATACTCAATATTTTAACCCTTAATTTGTTTAAAACAACCATAGATAAATTTTGCTAGCGACTTCACGTAGAAAAATATCATTTGTTGGTTGCATATTGATAATTCCGGCTATAGAATTAAGCAAGATTTCGCGTTCATTGTTCATGGCATTACAGTGGAGAAGAAGGTGTATTTCGTCGTCAATTTCGTTTGATTCACACCTTGTGCATATTCGTTGGTTTATTGGAGTTATTGGATTATTGAATCGTCCTCTCTCTATTTTTAAATCATGTGAGCTCATTCTATATCTCGCCATTGCTGTTATGAGGTGGTTCCCCTTTATGTTTAAGATGTATGGTTCCACACACAAAGATTTTTTCACTAATGAATATGTGCGCAGATTACTTGAACTCTCGATATCTTGTCTCCACCGCTGTGTAAATATTCTAACAATTGAATCTTTAAAGGAAAGCATGAATGCATTTGTATTGCCAATGTGCTGCGTCTCCCAAGCTTGGTCTAGCCCGGTTAGTTCAAGGACAGACCGAATACGCGAGCACCAGTTTGTGAATCCGGTGCCATCTAGCTCTAGTAGCATATTGTAGGCATTTCTGACAGGGTGGTTCTGAGATAAGTCTAGAATTCTACACCAATATTTTACAGCTTTAATATGTTGCCTGATAATCAATGGAAACCGTCCTGTGTCACCATAAGTTGCAGGAGTGGGTGACTGCTTTCTAACACCCAGCGTTGATTTAAAAAAAATTATATGTATTTTTTCCAAATCGTTAACACTATCACCGATATACCATATATCACTTGCATACTCTAATATGGGCAGTATTTGACAATCAAAAACCTTGAATGCAATAACAGGTGACAATTTACCGACTACGGGACGAGATTGCTTGTGTAGAGAAAAAACTGCTTTACCAGCTTGGGAAGCGAGATGGAGAAACGTTTCTTTCAATACATTCTTAGGATATTTAGTGCTATATACAACCCCAAGGTATTTATATTTTTCATTTTTTTCTATTATGTCGTCACCATAGTAGAAGCTGTCACATTCTGACGTATGACGTTTGTTAAATATGAGAACTTTTGTTTTAGGAATGCTGACTATTATATGCCACAGAGAAGCATACTTATACAGGGCAGTTAATTGCTTTTGCAATCCCTTTGCAGAATCTGAAAAAAGGACAAGGTCGTCTGCAAATAACAAGTATACAATTAATAAAGTGTCTACGGGGATACCCTCACCTTGATCAAATGATTTGGATATATCCTGCAGAAATTCTGTAAATAATTTGGGGCTGAGCATACCACCTTGCAGGACACCAAATTCGCTTTTTAATATCTCGCTGATGCATGAATCCCATTTTACACGGCACTCAGCTTTAGAGAACATACTCTTTATTACATTTAAAAAATTGCCGTCTATTCCTCTGCTCAGTAATTTATAGTACAGTGCTGATCTGTCAATATAGTCAAATGCTTTTGTAAAATCAACAAAACATGTATACAGGGGCTTTGAAAGACACCTTTGCTTATGTATAATGGCACATAGTATAAATATATTATCAGTCGTCCGGGAGTTACTTCTAAAGCCGGCTTGAAAGGGGTCATTATCATAGCATACATCATTTTTAAAAGACAGTCTGTTATTAAGTACAGATTCAAATAATTTCCCAATGCATGGCATTACTGTAACTTTCCTGTAGTTATCGGGCACGTTATGGGCAGCTTTTTTTGTGAAAAGGATGAATTATACCAGTGGCCCAACTTGATGGATATTCTCCATTGGCAATAATGGTATTAAACAGTAAAACTAGTGCTGGTAAGAGTTCATTACTACCATGCTTGTAAAATTCCGCAGGAATACCATCTATGCCTGCCGCTTTTTTGCATTTGAACTTTCTAATTGCTTTTTGAATTTTGTCTATAGTTATGGGGCTGCTTAAGAACTGTAACAAATCGGATTGTTCATTTTCTACCTTCTCATTAATATGATTTGGGGATGAGTTAACTAGCTTCATTATATTATTCATGTGATCGTAGTCAAAATAGTCAACACGAGGAGGGTAGACGTGTTCTTCAAAATATTTCACAAATTGTGACAGGGTAGGACCTTTGGTTGAATTTCTAGGTTTTAAAGATTTCCAAAATTTCCAGTAGGATTTTGGATCTTCTGTTCTCATATTTTCAAGCTGACTAAGTTTAACTTCTTGGTAATGTCTTTTCTCTATCTGGATTAATTGTTTATATTGGCTTAACATTAAATTATATTCACCTTGACGTGTGTTAAACTTCTTATCTTTAGCAATATTATTTAAAACTTGTTTTAGAGATTTACATTCTTTAACATACCAAGGGTTTGAAGGAAAGTTATTTTTTATGTTTTTCTTACACTTTGATTGATGCTGCTTCTTTAGAAATAACGGGGATAATGCATTTTCTAGCATACCATTGAAAATATCACATAGATTATCGCTACTACAACCTTCAGCTGCGGCACACAGCATTTCTTCAAACGCAATACATGTCTGTTCATTTCGAAGAGATGCTTGGTACTCTATCTTTTTTTCATCTTGCCATATATAAACATCGGAACATGGTGATGAGTCATTAACATGTATGTTCATTTCTGCGGAGCTTAACTCTTTCAATTTTGAATTGAGAATATGGAATTTTATAGGACAATGATCCGATTCTACTAATTTCGGTAGAACTTTAAATTTACTGATCATATAATCTTCTCTTAGTATCATATAATCAATAGTACTTGCTCCCATGGGCGAGTAGTGTGTATAGCGGCCGATACCTTTATCATCAAACATTCGACCATTGGCTATTTTAAAAATTTAGCAGAGATATTTGTTAATGACTCCGTCCTCATTACAGCGTTCATTTAAAACATTGATATTATTATCGTAATCTGGAGCGCGGCCAGTTCTACTATTTAAGTCACCACATAATATTATATGGTGACTTTCTGTATATCTAGCCACTTCCTCCTCTAACATAGTAAAATAATCATTTCTTAGACCAACCTATGTAGAGTTTTCTGGTGGTATATAGGCACAGCCGATTTTAATGTTTTTCTGATAGTATTCTGTAGTTATAGGTAACCATACCAGATGATCATAGGTCGAGTCTATTCTAGTATGTTTTTCAAATTTGTTGGCTACTAGTATTCCAATACCACCAGAAGCTCTTGAAGCATTTTTATGTTTAAATGTTCTACTCACATAATGGAACTGATACCCGGGTGATACCAATGTGTAATCATTACTTTTCATTGTTTCTGTTAAAAATATTATATCGTACTCACGAATAAATGCTAAAAGATCAGGATCTGCCAGTTTGTTACCTAAGCCATTTATGTTCCATGACATAACGCGTATTTCACCGACCTGATCATTTATAACCTCAGTGTTCACGTTTGCTATGTCCTTGTTATGATGGTTGGTATATGAAAAGACTGACCGGTTGCTGCATGGTTGTTGAAAACTTCAGCCATAGCCGCAGTCAGTTTTTGTTGTCCCTTATCGTTTAAGTGTATTCCACCACGGCTCAGATGTTGTTTTGTTACGGGTGTGGGCATATAGTCAACATTTTTCAATTTTGAGCATATATCTCGTATGTGGCTGTTCACACGGTGAATTAAGGTATTATATTTATTTTGACTTCTGGGGGGAATTTCCGAAAAACAGAAGTGTGTATTGTGTAGAGCAGTCATTTGTTTAGTAAGTTCGTTAATATCCTGCATCGCCTTGTTCGCTTGATCACCAATATCATTTGTCCCGAGATGGATTATTACAGCCTCTGAATCCTCATTTACATATCCTGGTAGTCGGGTAGTTAAGTGTGCTATTTTCATACCCGAAGTTTTGTATACACATACCGACTCCGGATTTGTCAGTTTTGATTTTAATTGTGTGGCTAATCCACGCATGTTAGAGTCACCTATTACACATTTGTTTTTCATAGTTCTGTCTTGCATGGTTGTGGCGTCGGGAAGCTGAGTTTCTTTCTTGTTATCACTATTATCGCAGCGTTTTTTTGTACATTTGTCACGCCTATTATTTGCGGTGGTGGTACTATCATGACTATTGTCAGGTTGATTTTCGGTGATCATACTTCTTCTTTGTGGCCGTTCATTTTTCTGATGGCTGCTAGTTTTAGGTCTACTACTACTGCTACTATCGCTGCCACTATGGCTTCTACTAACGGAGCTACTATCAGTGCTATTGTTGCTACCACTACTACTACTGCTACTATTGCTGCTACTGATACTGCTGGCATCACTACTAGTACTACTACTGTACATCACAGGTCTACATCTTCGTTTGTTTTTACGGTTTCGATGGGCATACTCCCATACACCCACCTCATCACTACTTACACTCTCTTCATTTAAGGTTGTAGCTTGGCAGGTTTGTTTGCTTTGCTCATCCAGGAATTGTCTTATTTCCCTTAGTTCTGTTCGCAGGGTGATTTTTTCTCTTAATAATGTATCTTTTGCTTTTAACAGCTTCACTGATTCTTTTTTGCGCTTTGAGATTTGGCCTCGTAGTGTTTTTAATTCAGATATTAATTTCTCGTTTTTTATTGTTTGTGATTGCAGCTTGTTGTTGCTCTCTCCCAGATTTTGACGCAGTGACACAATCGTTTTTTTTTTAATTTCAGAATTTCCGCATATATTTGATTGTTGTTAATGCTGGAGTAGTTGACATCTATATTTGGAGCTAGCTCCTCGGGTGGTGGGGTAGATACAGAGTCCATATTAAAACCAAAGTTTGTTAGGTCATTCAGTAAGTCTTGCTTGTATTTAGAGTTATTTTGATTGACTCGTTTACGGCGAATTTTTGACACAGTGGGCAGGCTTAAATGGGGGTCCAAGTTCAGGGGTATTAACACAGTAGACTCCTGGATTGAAGACATGTCACTCACGGGTCGAGTCAGGTTGCTAAGGAGGGGGGTGGACGTGCCATGTTGATTTGACATTCTGACCCCTGTTGTATTGCTTAATATTGTTTCGTTGATCACGCATATTGACGGGGATTTAGGGACACCCACAGCTGACCCTCTATGTTCTGGGTACGTTTCGTTTTTCAGTAAATGGACACTGTCGTGTTGGTCAATTGTACTAGACATATCAAAACAAAAACCCATGCCAGCCAGAGTTTCGTGTGGGAATTCACATGTTTGTCTCGTTCCATACATGTATAATTTTACAATATCGCCGGCAACGATTGCATCGGCTTCGTTGCGGTTTCGTCTCCTTGGTATAAGGGTCTCCTGGTTTTGTAACCCTTTGGCAAAGAGATCTTCATAATATCTCTCTTTGGCATCAGCAAATATATATTGTCTATTTTCATCTGATGTTTCTCTATCTAAGCATGCGACCATTTCTTCTATAACATCTGGTGCATTTTCCCGATCCAAATTGCACAGCAAGTAAATTGGCTGGTTGTCAATATTGCTGATGCTATCCATATTGATGTGTTGGATCACAATGTGGGCCTACTGCTTTCCAGTGTAACCCTGTTAAACAGGAAAAAGAAACTTACGGCAGACAAAGGGTCGATAGAGAAATGTGGGCTAATACAAAAAGCGTGAACGTGTACAGTAGGTCGAGGTATTGTCGCTCACCTGTGTACACAATCCACCTAAATATTGTTTAATAATTATATTTTTGATTTATTTTATGCCTAACTTCTTTACACATGTTAACTTAGAAATGTACTTAACTTTGTGTATTAATGCTGAAAACAGAGATGAAGGTGTAGAGAATCACAGCGAAGGCACTCAGCAAAAAACACGTCCTCACTCCACGGAGGTCAGACCAATTACCATCTTTAAGTCAAATCCTAACACCGGTAAAAAATTACCTCGACCATTCGACATGTAATAGAATTCCATAATTAGCGTATTGGGTTGATAGAGGGACGTCATGATTTCAATTTAATACAAGTCAAATCGTCTAACTGTTGAAATGAGGCATATAATTTTACGTTTACAAAATTTCATGAAAATCGGTTAATAATAATGACAGAGTAATTAAAAAATTAACGAAAAACATGCGCTACTGGTTAGTTCTGTCCTAATGTCATGGAAAATCATGGAAAACCATGGAAAAGGAAAAAATAAAATCCAGGCCTGGAAAAGTCATGAAAAATGAACATTTCGCAAAAAGTCATGGAAAAGTCATGGAATTGGGACTTTTTTATAAAATGTCGATTGCAGTACTTTTGAGAAAAATGTGTTGATTACCTATTCTTTTGACACACAATGACACTGGCAGTCCACTTATAGCTGTAAAATATTTTGCATCCAAAAAGTAAGAAACCGGCGACACCCGGTACTACTTCGTTCAGACCGATGTGGTGATGGACATTTTTATATTCGTTTACGAAAAAAATGGTCATGGAAAGTCATGGAATTTCATTTCCAGATATTTGTGCGAGCCCTGGTATAGCGTGGGATGGATGGAGTTAGCCCTGGATTGATTCGTTTTACCCGAGAGCGATCTCGACCCCAAGGTCTGAAAAATGTTCACAACTTTTTAGTGACTGTGAGGGAAATGAGCTGAGCATGCGACATCGTAGCTAAAATGTTACTGATTAAAAAAAAAACTATTTTCTTTAGATATGACCGTCCCACGATTTTATATGGAGTCAATCTGTGGCTGACACCTATTCCAGCCATCGCGGCTAGGATATTTTTCAATGAAAATACTCTCAATAACCCACTATGCCCTATCACTCTACGCTCACATCATCATCTGTATATCATTCATCTAAAATAAATTGATTAAATTATATTTTTCTCATTACCAGTGTGCATCATTACCACCCGGTATATGTACTTGTAAAGGTTGTGATATATGCATATTTACCTACCACCACATACCACATAGACTTTACATTCAACAGAGAATAATCCCATAAACCACATAAGATACAGTAATTAATTTTTCTACATCTATATCACTCGTTTTTATATGATATTTCGAACAACGTACTTCATATGGAATATAATTATAACTGTCATATATACAATTTAATGAGTCCATCAAATTTGATCAAACGTCACTAATTTTAGGTTTGGAAACCCACTGGGTAAACGTTTTTGCGATATTAAATGAACGTCATTGACGTTGATTCAACGTCGTGTGCCCAATTGGAACTGACAAATAGTCACCCGTGCTTTCTAAACATAGGACCTTCTGAACAAATATTTCTGAACATAGAACCTTCTGAACATAGAACCTTCTGAATATAGAACCTTCTAAACATAGAACCTTCTGAACATAGGACCTTCTAAACAAAGGACCTTCTGAACATATAACCTTCTAAACATAGGACCTTCTGAACATAGGACCTTCTGAACATAGAGCTGTAACCGTTTCATCACATGAGGCTTGACATTTGACGTCGTCACCCATTTGCCTGAATGTTTTGTAGAACCTGGTATTCTTTTTCTTTTTAGGTGGCCCCACCTTTCCCTTTCCTTTGAATGAACTTGTAGGATCCCTTCTTCGTTAAGATAATGTGGCAGTTATCCCCGGTTTCCCGGACGCGAGAATCTGTGGACGACTGCCTCATTTCGGTACTTTGGTGCCGGGCGCACAGGGCCAGAGCCCATGCGGTCTTTGTACTTTTCCCGCACTTCAGATGTTACGCTCGGCGACTACGGATGTGCCGTAGGTTGCTCTCTCTGAGTCAAGTAGGACGTGTCGTGCGCGGGGTTGTACGTTGTAGTTGCCAGATGTCTAAACGAATAAACATGACAAGTGGAGGAAGAGTTTTGTGATTTACTTGGAACCGTCGATTCGACGGGGAAAGGAAGTTTGTGCTATAATGGAGAATGTTGGGCAGTTTCCTCGTCCGCCATTGCGAGCCCATACTAGAGACCCTAACGGTCACTCACAGGTATTTTCGGCGCGAGAGGCACCCCATCTTCCCATACTGGTGACCCCTGACGACTGATAGTCAACGCAGCAGTGTTTTCACCAAGACACCAATTGAAAACTGCTGTTTTCAAGGATAGTTTTGATTAAATTTTAAGGGATTTTTTGAAAAAAATCAATAGCATTTTTTTCATCAGGTACGTGAAAACTGTAGGTCATTCTTAATATGCCAGTTTAAATTAGTCAGAAAGAGTTATCAGAGGAAAAGCACGTTTTTTTACGTCAAAAACGGCGTAATTTTCTTATTTTTGGACGAAATCCCACGTGTTTGGCGCTTTTTTCAAGATGGCGATCATGTCGGTTTCTCTAGAAGAATCCTGAAAAATTTTCTCATTTTTAGTCTATCATTTTTTCAATGTAAGAGTTTGTTAAATGCTTTCATTCTATTAATGCCACTGTAGGCGAATAGGAAGTGGATGTTTTCGGAAACTCATTTTTATCGTTGATTGCCATAATTGGGTGACTCGATTTTAAAGTCCATAGACGAAGCTTCGTCATTTTTTCGATTTTTTAGTAAAATCGACAAGAAATTATAAATATCGCTTCGACTCGGGTAACCTTTATTAGGATTAGGGCCAAATAAAATTGTTTCCCTAAATGAATGTCAATAAGCGGTCCTATTTGGTCTGTTAAAAATATTCCCAGGACCGTAGGTCAATATTTTATTACTATTATAATATGTTATTTCAGAGAATGCTGAATATTGTAAATGTATTTGGTAGGTGAGCGCCATTTTGGACGCTGGTTCCCCTTGATTAGCTGATCGCCCGCAGTGGGCAAACACGTGTCCCGCCATAACCGGCATGCATTTGGATAGTGGACCTGTGTCGCCACATCACATTAGCATAAATTAGGCCGCCATTTTGCTTTGGTGGAGCCGATTACTCACGTGTTCAAAACTATACACGGACTAGTTTTAAATACATTTTTTAGATTATTTATGAATTTTCTTTTTCAAAACGGTTGAAAGAGAGGAAATATAAATAAGTTGTTTCGGAAACGAAATTATAGCACTAATTGTGTGAGATTTTTTTTCACGTTGAAACGCCCTCCGGTGTTTGTAATTGCTCTAGCCTACTTTTAGCGCCTTATTTGGGCACGGAGTGGGTAATGAATATGCTAATGTGAGGCGAGACGCGGCCGCTGCTCATTTTTCTATGTACACACCGTTCCACGCATGCTGACACAGACAAGCAGCCACATGCTGTCTGCCGCACATGTTAGCAGTACCGATAATACACCATACACACACCCACCACAGACGAAATAAACACAACCGCTACGACGACAGCCGATTTATACGTCAATCAATGAATCGAAGCGAGCGATTGATTCGGACGTTAATAAGAATGACTCGGTGATGAACGTGCCATTATAAAAAAAAAACGTGGAATGTTCACAGAAATCATTTTTCAGCGAAATGATATACTATGTCATCAATCAGCATAGACTACTGTCAGTCATGTTTTAAATATTTTTCTAAAACAAATGTAGCTGTTTTTATTCGCAGTCACATCTAGTCTATCAGTTTGAGAACAAAATTTTCTCATGATAGTTTATCTCTGAAGTTTAAATTTTTATAAATACAGAAATATTCGATTTGAGAGTTGCGCTATCGCGAAACATTGCCAATATTCGCATGTGTTTTTCGACTTGTGTGAAAAAAAATTTTTTTTCACCCAGGTTGATTTACAATATACTATTATCTTAGCTTAGCATAGCATGTCATAATTGTATCTGGCATTTTTATGTACAATTTCGACCTACAGTTTTCACTATACCATTATGCATGTGTGTGAATAAGTGAAAACATTTTATGTCAAATATAGACATACAGTTTTCACTAAAATAAATATATACGTTTGTGAACTAGTGCACAGCACTTAGGCGCAACCTCAGCGACGCATTTTCAACTATATCTGCAACCCCTGTTTCTCGCAACATGCGACATAGCATGAACATTTTCTACAGTCTACAGTTATCCCCGGTTTCCCGGACGCGAGAATCTGTGGACGACTGCCTCGTTTCGGTACTTTGGTGCAGGGCGCACAGGGCCGGAGCCCATGCGGTCTTGGTACTTTTCCCGCACTTCAGATGTTAAGCTCGGCGACTACGGACGTGCCGTAGGTCGCTCTCTCTTAGTCAAGTAGGACGTGTCGTGCGCGGGGTTGTACGTTGTAGTTGCCAGATGTCTAAACGAATAAACATGACAAGTGGAGGAAGAGTTTTGTGATTTACTTGGAACCGTCGATTCGACGGGGAAAGGAAGTTTGTGTTATAATGGAGAATGTTGGGCAGTTTCCCTCGTCCGCCATTGCGAGCCCATACTAGAGACCCTAACAGTCACTCACAGGTATCTTCGGTGCGAGAGGCACCCCATCTTCCCATACTGGTGACCCCTGACGACTGATAGTCAACGCAGCAGTGTTTTCACCAAGACACCAATTAAAAACTGCTGTTTTCAAGGATAGTTTTGATTAAATTTTAAGGGATTTTTGGAAAAAAATCAATAGCATTTTTTTCATCAATAGCATCTTTTAGCGCCTTATTTGGGCACGGAGTAGGTAATGAATATGCTAATGTGAGGCGAGATGCGGCCGCTGCTCATTTTTCTATGTACACACCGCTCCACACATGCTGACACAGACAAGCAGCCACATGCTGCTTGTCTGACAAAATAAACACAACCGCTACGACGACAGCCGATTTATACGTCAATCAATGAATCGAAGCGAGCGATTGATTCGGACGTTAATAAGAATGACTCGGTGATGAACGTGCCATTATAAAAAAAAAAAAGTGGAATGTTCATCACAGAAATCATTTTTCAGCGAAATGATATACTATATCATCAATCAGCATAGACTACTGTCAGTCATGTTTTAAATATTTTTCTAAAACAAATGTAGCTGTTTTTATTCGCAGTCACATTTAGTCTATCAGTTTGAGAACGAAATTTTCTCATGATAGTTTATCTCTGAAGTTTAAATTTTTATAAATACACAAATATTCGATTTGACAGTTGCGCTATCGCGAAACATTGCCAATATTTGCATGTGTTTTTCGACTTGTGTGAAAAAAAAAAAATTTTCACCCAGGTCGATTTACAATATACTATTATCTTAGCTTAGCATAGCATGTCATAATTGTATCTGGCATTTTTATGTACAATTTCGACCTACAGTTTTCACTATACCATTATGCATGTGTGTGAATAAGTGAAAACATTTTATGTCAAATATAGACATACAGTTTTCACTAAAATAGATATATACGTTTGTGAACTAGTGCACAGCACTTAGGCGCAACCTCAGCGACGCATTTTCAACTATATCTGCAACCCCTGTTTCTCGCAACATGCGACATAGCATGAACATTTTCTACAGTCTACATTTCTAAGATTCAACATATTACAGACATTTTTTCATCTGGTCTAGACGGCAACGTACAACCAATCCGCGCACGGCACGTCAAAAATAGTTGGTATGTGTTAATATGACATACAATTTTAAACACGTTTGAGATAGACACAGAGCCAATAGGCCAGCTATCTCAAATGCTTCAATAGTTAAATAATTTCAAAACAACATTTCATAATGTCGAAGCAACACGATAGTGAAGGCTTCATGTCTACGCCCCTAGAAGGTGCGGGTGCTCGACCTAAAGATAACTATTATCAAGACAGTGAGGACAATGAGGTTCGATTCCGAGAGGCAGACGAAGAGTATCAACGCCTTAAAGCAAATTTCGCTCGAATTGTCCGAGCAAGACGAACGAGTCCTCATTCCAGGAGCGATTCCTCAAAGAGCCCTTCACCACTCGGAAGGCAGCCTCAGAGACGTTCAACGAACTTACCCAAGTTCAGAATCGCTACGTTCTATGCTACGGATGACTCAGTTTGCTCTTCACCAGATCAACGATGATGACGAGAGGTATAGCTTAACCTGCGCAGCATTTTCGGGCGAGGTCGCATCAGATGTGAGGGACTTGCTACTTCAGCCTTTCAGATCTCATAAATACGAAAGCCTGAAAGCGATTTTGATAAAGCGACGCGGTTTGACCACACCCGAAAGGGTTAATAAAGTGATCTCAGGTGAAAGAATTGGTACAGATATTCCCTCACGTTTCCTGCGGCGTCTACAAAAGACAGCAGGTTTTGGCACGAAAGCCGTGGTGGGGAAGGCAATCATACGCCAAGCGTTCATCCGGCAGATGCCCGCTTCAATCAGAGCTCATTTGGCAACTCAACCAGACAGTGCCACCCTAGAAAGTTTGGCCGTGTTGGCCGACCGGGCACTGGCCGCTGAAGAAGACGTCGAAGAGAGTAAGCCGGGGGTTGCGGAAATAAAGGTAGAGGAAACCACCAAGCTAGTTGGTTTGCTTGAGGATTTGTCCAGGCGAATTAAAAAACTAGAAACCGTGACTACATCAGAGAGGAAAAGAAATAAAGGACGTGGACGTGTAAACAACAATTATACTCCTGCGCCTACATTTGCTCCCAATGTACAGGCCTCAGGTTTTGTTCAAAACCAACCTAGTAATTATAGAAATGAACACCAAAATGCTCGACCTTTCGTTCCGCCGCCGAATGTACAGGCCACCGAGTTTGTTAACAAACCAAATATATGTACTAATGCACAGCAAAATAATCGTCCGCACGCACCGCCGCCGCAAAATAATGTCGCGCAACCGACCGACACAGCCACTGCACAAGTTTGCTACTACCACCAAACTTACGGTGAAAAGGCGCGCTTGTGCAGTGAACCCTGTTCGTACTATAGCACATTAGGTCAGCGCGAAGTAGCGAATATTGCGCTATCATCCTCTAAGTTATTATATGTCGCAGATAAAGGACATAAGTGTAAATACTTGATTGACACAGGCGCAGCTGTCAGTGTTTTGCCGAAATCTTGTGCTAACGGGATTTCGGACGCTGACAGTCTCCCCCTGGTGGCAGTAAATAACAGTACTATACATACTTACGGCAACTGTAAGCGCGTTGTCGATATCGGCTTAAAGCGCGAATATCCGTGGACGTTTATAGTAGCAGGTGTGCAGCAACCCATAATCGGGGCTGATTTTTTAATCCACTATAATTTGCTCGTAGACTTGAGAAGCCGATGTCTCCGGGACATGAGAACAGGTCTAGCTATTGCCGCTTCACTGTCATCGATTAAACCACTGTCGTTGAACAAAGTAGACACTGTTCAGAACGAGTATACCAAACTCCTCGGCCAGTTCCCGGAACTGACTCGCCCTACGACAAAGGGTGAGACCGTTAAACACGGTATAACACATAAAATAGTGACTAAAGGACACCCAGTGTTTGCGCGCCCACGACGATTAGCACCCGATAAGCTTGTTACCGCAAAACGCGAGTTCGATGAGATGATAAAATTAGGGGTCATTGAACCTAGCGACAGCGAGTGGTCCTCAGCGCTTCACATGGTGCCAAAGAAAAATGGCGATTGGAGACCATGTGGGGACTACCGTAGTTTAAACGCACAGACTGTACCCGACCGTTATCCGATTCCTCATATACAACATTTCACGCAGCGTTTAGCCGGCTCAAAGATTTTTTCAAAGATCGATTTGGTCAGAGCTTATTACCAAATTCCGGTGGAACCGTCCGATGTACATAAGACTACCGTTACTACACCTTTTGGCTTATTTAATTTCACTAGAACACCGTTTGGTCTACGAAATTTCGGTCAAACGTTTCAGCGTTTTATAGACCACGTTACACGTGGACTTGATTTTGTTTTTGTGTATTTGGATGACCTACTGGTAACCAGCCCAGATCATAAAACGCATAAGAAACATCTACGAATTCTTTTTGCCCGACTAGCCGAATACGAAATTATAATTGGTCCTGAAAAGTGTCAGTTCGGTACAACTGAATTAAGTTTTCTAGGCCATCACGCTTGTGCCGAAGAAATTTCGCTGTTACCCAGCGCCGTTGACGCGATTGTAAATTTCGTTAAGCCCGAAAAGCAACGAGCACTGCGTAGATATCTGGGAATGGTAAATTATTACCATCGTTTCATACCGCATTGCGCTGCGAAGTTGACACCACTCAATAATTTACTGACAGCTGCCAACGAAGGACATACAAGACTGTCACCGAAGTCAAATTTCGATTTGAAGTGGAATAAAAATGCAGAGTCAGCATTTTCTGAGTAAAAACAAATATTGGCAAACGCTACGCTTCTGGTACACCCAGATTCTACGGCTCAGATAAACATCACGTGTGACGCTAGTGATGTCGCCGTCGGTGGCGTGTTGCAGCAGTTTTTAAATGGTATGTGGCAGCGTTCGATCGTGAGCTTTTGGCAGTATACGCCACAATTAAACACTTTAGACACAATTTAGAAGGACGAAATTTCTTTGTTAATACTGATCATAAACTGTTGACATTTGTAATGTCATCCGTGACTGAACGCGCGTCCCTACGACAAACACGTCATTTAGCTTTCATCGCTGAATTCACCACCGATATTAGATATGTAAAAGGCGAGACAAATTTCTTTGCTGATGCAATGTCACGACCATCAGTGTCTGCGATACATGATGGACCAGTGATAGACTAAGGAGTTAAGTGTCGACCAAGCTAAAGACGCGGAATTCACGCGATTGAGACACTCGACTACATCCACTATGAATTTCAAACTACTCAAATCGTTCGATAATCAATTGATCTGGTGTGATGTGTCCACAGGACACAACCGCCCGTACCTTACCGCGAAATTTCGCCGAAAAGTTTTTTCAAACTTACACAAACTTACACAAACCACAGAGCTCGAAGACTACCAGGATCTCTAGTAGGAATCCACAGGGTCCAGCTAGACCTGGTAGTGCGGACACTCCGACGTCCAACGGGACGAGTGTTACAACAAAAAAGTCGACGGCAGTCAGAAGCAGTAAAAAATTGGCCACGGTCCCACAGCAACTAGATGTTAAAGTCAAATTGTCTAACAGAGACAATACTTATATAGCGCCGCATTCGCGAGCCCCCGCCGTATCCCGCGCTAACGGGAACGGCCGTGGTTTACGAACGTATTCGCGCATACCTTTACATCTACGGGGTAAAACCCCGGGTGCTGCTGACGCCGTAATCGACTCGAATAAAAGCAATCGTTCGAATATCGCTAATCGCTACAAAATTTCGACCGACACAACAGCGATAAAACTAGAGTCGGACGACTAATCCAGACTCCTGCCCGGTTCGTGCAGATGGTTCACGCCATAGTGGCGCCTAACAACATCTATGGCGGGCCCAACCGCATGCACCGTATTAAAATTGTTTTTAAATTGTAAATGAATATGCCATGCCTGGCAGCATTGTGTAAAAATATATAAAATGTAAATACATTTTTCAGCAAGTTAATTGCTAAAATACGAATATAAATTTATGTTAAGTAAATGAATCAGTTGGTCGCAGCTTGCAGCATATAAATACATCCATAAAGGACAGTTGGTGTTAAGAGGATGGGACAATTTTCATTTATAATGCTGCGACGTCAACCACCAACGCTGTAACCACACACGCTATAATTTTTCAAAATATGCTTAGTTATAAGAGGTTACATATTATTACAACCCCCGCTACTTGCACGAAGCAGTCTCCTACACGTCAGTTGGGTCCTACGTTATCACTAACCCGGGGGTAATGTAGGATCCCTTCTTCGTTAAGTTAATGTGGCAGTTATCCCCGGTTTCCCGGATGCGAGAATCTTTGGATGACTACCTCGTTTTGGTACTTTGGTGCCGGGCGCACAGGGCCGGAGCCCATGCGGTCTTGGTACTTTTCCCGCACTTCAGATGTTACGCTCGGCGACTACGGATGTGCCGTAGGTCGCTCTCTCTGAGTCAAGTGGGACGTGTCGTGCGGGGGGTTGTACGTTGTAGTTGCCAGATGTCTAAACGAATAAACATGACAAGTGGAGGAAGAGTTTTGTGATTTACTTGGAACCGTCGATTCGACGGGGAAAGGAAGTTTGTGTTATAATGGAGAATGTTGGGCAGTTTCCCTCGTCCGCCACTGCGAGCCCATACTAGAGACCCTAACGGTCACTCACTGGTATCTTCGGCGCAAGAGGCACCCCATCTTCCCATAAACTGGTTCAATCCTTTCCACTGAGGACACATTAGCCGAGGGGAGTGGCACAGTACGTTAATATTCTTCTCCGAGAGGCTCAGCCACGTCAGGTAATTGTATGTTGTGTCACATTGATTGAATGGGCACGATGCAGTAGAATCACAAATATGTGTGGTACTGCACCTCCACTTGTGTTTTGATAAATTGAAACACTTGGCATGATTAAAACAAAATATTATGGGAATAGACAATGGAGTAGCACGACTAGTAAAATAACACCATCTTACCTAGCTATATGTTGTAACAAATTGATGAATACTACCCTCCACAATGAGGACTGCCATATTTGTTCAGTCCAGCCTGGAAGCCAGGCCTGCTTACCACTCCATACAGCATAACTGACATAACTGTTTTTATGTGTCATAGTTTGCATGGAAGCTCTTGGAATAATATGGCTGCCTGCCAGCTTATACAGCTAGAATGATATCTGGGCTGCTACGTCTCAACCTCTCTTGTGCTTTGATAGACCCAGGATGATAACTGTCAGTCGTGATCGCCGTCTGATCGAGAATCTGTATACATATCTCACAACAAGTCGGGGGAAGGTTGGTAAAAGTATGCAGCAGTGCAATGCCATCCTGTATGAACAAATCGTCAACTCCTTGGGGTATGGCAGATTGTCTGGGATAGCGTCTTCAAGACGGTAAGCCTATCAAGGAGATAGACTTTGTTGATTTTCGAGGAAAAACCAGTTGGTGACCCAAGCCAAGAAGGTACAGCCATAAGTCATGAGTTCTTCCAAGTCCATTGGTTCATTGGAAACGGGGGTGCCAGGTTGCTTCTGGTACTGGATGACTTGAGATGATAGATTCACATAGTAACACAGGTTGACACAGCTTACCATTTGAAAAAAAAACAATGAATGTAGTTGTGAATGGGATTTTAACTATATAATAATATAATAATAAAGACTTTATTTACTGAGGGTACAGATAAAAATATACATGTATACATACAAATTGTTCATAAAATAGGCATTTTCATATATATCTATCAAACCCACTGAGCGAAGCTCATCTGCCGTGGGGCCCTCGTATACCAACAAAAACATGTATATGTATATACTCACGCCTAATAAGGTATGCATAAATATATACAATGTTATATAACAAGAAATACATATCTATCTCAACTTTATTTACACATATGATTGTTACCATACCTACAAATAATATAGGCCTACATAATTTTTACAACAATTAAATATTATTTGAATATATTCAAATCTTAACAGTTGCAGATAATCATGATAATTATATGGAACAAACATTGAATAGATAGTTTCCACTTAATGAAGAAACATAAAACGTTTATAATTATATAAACAAAAACATATCTAATCAATTACAATGTACAATCATATTGAACCCACTGGATCATTTACATGGTGTTCTAATATATAAGCGAATGTCTATATATAGGACTGCGTATATATACACAGGCATAGTCACACACATATATCTATATATAATAATAATGTACATTGCTGCATAACCTGATAACTATATAACGTTTACATAATATGTGAATATTACATACACATGCGATACACAATACCGCTTGATTAAAATATATACATTGATTATAGTAAAAATAAACATATATACACTTACAAATGATAAACATTAGAAAAAATCGATATTACAAGCAATAATAGAATCCTTGATAATATTCAATAATAACATTTTCTGTACACTTTTAAAATAGAATGTAATTCAGCACAGTTGTAGTAGACATTGATTCAAAATCACATAGTTTGAAATAGATATAGAAAACATAAAGAGATAGCTAGAGAACACATAACAATTACTGAATACCATGATTAAGAAATGATTTGTATTCTGTTCTAAACTGATTACTTGTCTTAGCTTTGCGGATCTTGTTACTCAACGAATTCCATATTTTGGGTCCAGTATATCGCAAACTTTTTGGGTGTGCTTTTGGTATATGTAGTTTATTGTTTGTTTTTGACCTTAGTGAATGTTGTGTATTTATGCATGCAGACTGAAACATGTTTGTTATGTAAGATGGCGTTTTGTAATTTGTCGCTTTAAAAACCATAAATGCTTGCCGCTCACGAGTAATTTGATCGAATGTCTGCCACCGAAGCTGGGAAAATAAAGGTGCTGAAGGAGCATAGCGATCAGTCTCAAGGATCAAGCGTGCAGCTTGTTTTTGTAACTTTATTAACGTGTCAATATCGCTCTTACTGCAGTTACCCCACAGTGAACAGCAGTATTCTAAATGAGGTTTAATGTAGTAATTATAGTATAAGATTCGAATTGGTGTTGGCAAATATTTTCTAATTTTTCTGAGTATTGAAATTTTGAAAATAATTGTTTGTCTTACCTTTTTTACTTGTGGGTGCCAAGCAAGATTGTTATCGATTAATATGCCCAATAGTTTTTCTTGTTTTGTACTGATAATTTTATTCCCATGCAAATTTATGTTGAGGTCCATTTGTGCCTCTGTCAGACGATAATTTTTATGTCTTGATGTGATAAGCATTGCTTTGGTTTTCTCAATACTGATCACCATTCCATTGTCCTCACACCAGTTATAGGTTCTCTCAGCTTCTAAATCTAAGTTCTGCTTTACAATGTCGATGTTTTTGCTACATACACTAATGGTTGCGTCATCGGCAAATAAAGCTGTATTTCCTGTTGAATTCTCCAGCGGCAAATCATTAATGTAAATAAGAAATAATAAGGGGCCTAGTATTGAACCTTGAGGAACGCCAAATTAAGTAGTAAGCTCGTCTGAAGAATTTGAATTAATCTTAACTGCTTGTTTACGATCTGTTAAGTATGATTAAAACCAAAGAAGGGAATTATCGTCTAAATTGTATAATTTTCGCTTCTCGAGCAATATATTTTTGTTAACTTTTTTTTTTTTTTTTACCTTTCCCTGTGAGGAAGTGATGTTGATCTTGTTGTTTTCAGCTTTTCAGAAATGAGTTCCATATTGTCGAATCTTAGTGGCCACCATTAGTCTTGTGAAAGCCCACAGAATGTTACGGCAAAAAGGACAACTTCATTCTGGTACTGATCCGCACTTCCAAGAATGTAAGCTTGTGCAAGAGCATCAACAAGAACGATAACCAAACTCCAAAATGAAAAGTAACATGTGTGCTTTTTGGGAATTTCTTGAATTTGACATGATTTTTATTGGGTTATTCTGTAGCCGTTTCAGCAGTTTTTCAGCTTGATAGTTCTGATTCATCATAGCCATGCAGTTCTTCGACATCGAGCAAGTGCAATGACGATAGCAAGAGAACCTCATTATGTTGGACAACATGTTCTCCAGTACAAATACTAGTGCCTTCTCATGGACATATCAGATCGCTCTGAAAATAGTTTTACTATGTTCTTTAACCCTCAAAACATAGGTCTGGAAACTTGTTATACTCAGTTATCTTTAACATTGGCTGAGCTATGGCGAAAATTAGACTTTTCGTTAATGGCGGCAATATTTTGAGCAATAACATATAATAGACACATCTGATCACTTCAAGAATGGTTTTATAATGCTCTTGGGCTCTTAGAACATGGGGTAAGACATCTTTATTGTTGAGCACGATTAGCTGAGATATGACGAAATATATATTTTCCAGTGATGGCGTCACTAATTTGCATAAAAATGGTATGTGGAACATGTTGTCAACTTTTTAACTTAGCAAATCGTTTTCTATGGTATTTTTCCAATCTAGAAACATCAATTAGAAGTTGATTTCCTGGGGATACATGATACACCCTTCTTCCTGCCCAACTATATCGTCTACCTTGATGAGGGAAAGCTTTTCGCTATGCTTCCTAAAACTCAACAGTCAGGTTGCCAGTGGTCAAATTCCTGAGTAAGTTTTGCATGTACTTTATTTAGGAGAGGCTAGCTCAACTGTTTTAGATTAATTCGTCCCCTAGGAACAACATGGGATGTGTGCCAAATTATCTATCCGGGAAGAAAAATCTGAAAAAATGTCATCGCTATTTTTCATCGTGAATGAATGTATGACTGAATGAATAGATGAACGAATGAATGAATGAATGAATGAATGAATGAATGAATGAATGAATGAATGAATGAATGAATGAATGAATGAATGAATGAATGAATGAATGAAATCTTATATAGCGCATGTATCCAGCCGAAGGCTGTTTAGAGCGCTGAACATCGAGAGTAACTTACATGTAGCAAGATCTGTTATCATTCTAATTCCAACTCAGTCTCCTGGGAGATATACAGCTGAGCTGCCATTGAGGCGCACCAAGCCATTTTTCCTTTCCAGCAAATTCGCCTTATGTGCCAAGTACTCACACATTGTGGATTTTCTGAGGTCTCGCCGGATGGAAACTGCGCTTACGTTCATTGAGGTTCTTTTACGCTCAACTCTAGGTCAGTCAGACGAGCCATTAGATTTACGTGGTTCTCCGAGCCCCACGATAGTGTATATGTCACCTGGTAGAGCCAGGCGGTCACCCATCCAATTATGGACCGGGCCCGGCGTTGCTTAACTTCAGTGATCGAGTCGACACCGATTTTACAACTTTAACTATATTCTTATTTTATCTTGCAGTTTATGTTCTAAAAAAAAATGAAATGAATCGGGCTTTAGGCCACTTTTGTGCACATATAGGCTAAATTAGGCCAGGATAACATCCTGAGGATGATGAGATGAGTGAGAAGACACTGCCCTCCAGACACAGGATTCGAAATTCCCTGGTGGTCTGAGGCCGAGTACGCCATCTCTCGGTCACGGAGGCGCCCCACAATACTGATTTTTAGGAGTGGATGGGGAAGAAGCATTTTTGTTTCTTTCAAACCGATGTTCTGAGACACTTGAATTACGCAAAATGTCCATGTTTGTCAGTTCCTAGAATATTTTTTAGATTTTAATTAAAAAATATGTAGGTATTATTTGGATTTTTTAGCAAAAAAGCACGTTTCTTTTTATCGTGAATGATGAGTTTACTTACTATTTTAAAACTTATTTTGAATTTTTCATAATATATTTTGTGTATGAAAAGAATGTTGACTTTTTTGCGAAAAACACGGTTTTCTTCGCATAAAAAGTTATGATGAGACGAATGATGATGTGACATAAAGATTTAAAAAAAATCAGATACTCAATATACTTTAAATTCGCAGGTATGAATTTTTGCGCTAAACAGATTTTTAACCACTTCGCGGTATTTTACTTTCGAGCAAAAATATTGTTTGAAGTTAATTTTGGGGGGCCAGGGGACACGTAATTGTTATCTCGACGTAACGATTGTCATCCTCCTTTCCTACTAGTAATCACTATGACGCGTCGTAAGTAAACATAATGTGGTCAACAATTAACTTAAGGGGGGGGGGGTGTCCGACCATTGAGGCTAATCCCCTTGACACACGCAGTTTATTAACCCTATCAATCCAACAGGTTATCATTTAATTGATTATTACCCTGCTGATGATTTGCTACATGTGTCACGTATCACGTATATTAATTATTGTCCAGTGGATTTATTTATAAAGCTGAGCACATACAATCATAATGGTTTGTTGAAATAGCCGCCTAAATTAACGTCTAATTCTCACAAGCTCTTTACAATAACCTTTTTTTACAAGTAACATTCTTTCTTAAAAAAAGACAGGAGAGAGTACATATTTTTACCTCTCATCGCGCTAGAAGTATACATTTCCCATACTATTCAACTCATAGCAGTTTTGACATTGGACGTTTTGACATTGGACGTCTGTCACGGTGGTCTGGCCATTTTTGTGAGTTTGAGACATTACTCCTAATATACATACTCCTAATATAAATATTTAGAATGATGGCATATGTATTTTTCATACACCACAGGAACACACCTACAATATATAACCAAAATACACTTCATTTAATTGCCCAATGTGATGTTGTCGTGGTAACCGACAGCCATTTTGAATATGCTAATTAGGTAGTCAAACTTTCGGATTTTGTTTAAATAATGGTATTTTTGAGGTCCACGGAGATTCAGGAGTGCAACATTATATCAATTCACATAAAATATATTAAAATACATCACAGACGGTTCGAAGAAGCATTCAATAGGTCTATACACACAAATTAATAGGTTAAATAAGTTATTAACAGTGGATATAGTACTATTTCTAATTTCCCTGAGGGCATACCAGATATTGTGAGATGACACTCCCAACTGAATCTGGGAAATACCGAAAGCTACGTATTCATCTGAGCCTGGAGTTATATTTTTAGCTCAGAAACGGTTGTGACGCAGATAAATAAACCCTTTATGTTGTAGGTTCCCCATGCTGTGTTCATAGTTGCGCAATTGATGTCCTTTTTGAATGGCTAAGCAGTATTGCCAGGTCCGAGCTCGGCTCGGATTTAGATTGCTATGACTTAAATGATCTTGAAAACTACGAAATCACAATTCTACCGTGGTGATTTCGTATATGATAAAGCCCTCGGAGCTCTACATTCTTAGTTGTGGAAAAGTCCGAGGCCGAGGGTGTAGAGCTCCGAGGGTTTTAACTGACTCAACAGCTCGGTCACACCTGACTGATTATAGCACCATAGGCCTACCATGATAATTGGTCTGTACTTGATGAGCAATAACTCTCCATTCCCAGCTTATAATGTCATTGTCGGACAAAGAAAATAATGCAGTGGTGTGTTTTAATACCAGATAATGATGGCATGTGGATAGTTGCTGGTGTGAATGGTGAATGCTGAGTGAGACATACGATTTCGTAAATCAGTTTTCACAAGCAAGTTATGAGAAGATTGTATCACCATACCATGTTTTACCATACATCACAAACATTACTGGATAATGAGTGTGAGGAGACCGCATTATTTACATGAAGAAGTTAACAAAGCCAAATTTATGGTGAGCATAATAAAAGTGAAACTTCGGTGTAGGCCTACACCAAAAAGGGATTGGCAACATGAATACACTTGGTGAACAAAATTCAGTAAACCCCTCTAATATCGGGGTATGAGAACATTACTGCACCAAAAGAACAGCGTCACAAGTGGGCAGGATCGCACGTCGATCTCGCCATTTGAAGAGATTGGAAATCCCTTTCTAGAAGGCAGCAGGTCATGTTTTTTGGACGCAACCCAGCAAACACCAGACATCGACCCAATGTTAGACCAAGGATACTGGTTAGACCAATGCTGGACAACGCGTCGTTACGTGTCATATGTATTTTGTTGTTGTTGAATAAAGAAAATAGTATAATCTAAAAATATTGATAAGCATAATCGTTGGCGCGGGAAGGTTCGGACGGGTCGGTTGCACTAGGACTTTAGACAATAGACTTTACTTTAATAAACTCGGACCATACATGGTACAATTAGTGGCCATGCCTCATTGATGTGTAAACAATGGATCGGACGGGGGCAGCGTGACTATAACATAACATTCACACCACCCCTTGTGTCCTAGGACCCATATAAATGTGGCCATCTTGGATTTATCTGTTATTAAGCTATGCTACATTACTTGTTTGAAATGCATACAGTCCCACCCCCTCAGCTGATGGATCAATAGTACTACGAAAAAAATCATGATAAATTTCGAGATTACTTTCCACATCTCCCAGTTGACGGTCAGATAAAGGTTTATATATGCCTAATGAACAGTCATTCGTTGTTTGTATATTACATATATGCAAAATAAGTTGAAAACGGAATGTTTTCAGATGTCTACTACAGTATTTGGGTTTCTCGAATGCAGCTTTATGATATATATACATCTTCTCTCGGTCATCGTGGCGGTCATCGACTTGTCTCCTTATCTTATATGAAGCAGCATATCATCCTTGACATATCTGCCAAGTTTCAGAATTGTAGAATAATATGAACGATTCTGCTGAAATATAGCACTTAACCGCTCCACTAATAATAAATGGATTTAAATGGATTAGTCGCTGCTCCTGTCTGTGGACATTTATATAGGGGCTTAATTGTATTAATCCTCATAGAAAAAAAAACACGTAAGATCTAGTCAATCTTTCAAATTTATTAGAGGTAACATAACCTTTAAAAAAACATATTTACAGTACAAAAGTATACGTCATCATCAACCGTCAGTTGCTAGTGAACGATCAGTCCCACTGCCTGATACCCCAATTCAGCAATAAAATTATTTTCTGAGCCAGACTGTAGATTATAATGATCAATTGAAATCTTCTTCCCCCCCGGCTCTTGTTTAATCTAGATCAGCAACAGTTTTTACAATTTAATGATTAGGTGAGCTGCTCGATCTGCACAATATCTCCGGCTGGTACTCCAAGTGGAGGTCCGCGAGGCTATATGCAAAGGTCAATTCAAGTCAATGTCAAGTAGTGCATTATGCTTTGAAAGACACCACTGGTACGAGAAAAAACATTTTTGGGGGAAATATTTATTTTTAACAATTTTCGTATAGCGGCCATTTTGAATTTTGCCTATTACTAAAAATGTTCAACAGTTATAATGTTATAATCTGGCACTCATCGGATTTGGAATCAGTATGGTCGAATTGTATAAAAACAACAAAAAAAACAAAGGTTCAGTTACAAAATACATTACACTAGCTATCATGCTCTCCACAACGAAGCAACAATCCACATCTGTGAAATGCTGACTCCTTACACTCCAAACACACTGATGTCTACCAATACGTCTCTGTTGACTGTATCAACACACACGAACCACGGAGACAGAGCATTCTCCTGTGCTGCCCTTAGGCTATGGAATGATTTGCCATTAACTATACAAAACTGTCCCTCCACTTCTACTGCTAAATAATTTATAAAGACTTAGGCCTACATACTAATAGCATACATTAACCATATCTGGTTAATCAATGCTATTAGTATGGAACTTATATTATGTAATAATGGACCATTGTCTTACATAAACTATGATAATATAAATAATATAATATGATATAAAAATATATGATGCGTAATGCCATGTTATATATAATAATTATGATATTATTATTAAGTAAGTGGATGAGGGTGGTGAGCTCAGGCGGAGCGGAACTCGTGCAGTGTGGTGAGCTCAGTCGGAGCGGAACTCGTGCAGTGTGGTGAGCTCAGGCGAATTGGAACTCGTGCTGTGTGGTGAGCTCAGGCGGAGTGGAACTTGTGCAGTGTGGTGAGCTCAGGCGGAGCGGAACTCGTGCAGTGTGGTGAGCTCAGGCGGATTGGAACTCGTGCTGTGTGGTGAGCTCAGGCGGAGCGGAACTCGTGCAGTGTGGTGAGCTCAGTCGAAGTGGAGCTCGTGCAGTGTGGTGCGCTCAGTCGAAGTGGAGCTCGTGCAGTGTGGTGAGCACAGGCGGAGTGGAACTCGTGCAGTGTTGTGAGCTCAGGCGGAGTGGAGCTCGTGCTGTGTGGTGAGCTCAGGCGGAGCGGAACTCGTGCAGTGTGGTGAGCTGAGGCGGAGCGGAACTCGTGCAGTGTGGTGAGCTCAGTCGAAGTGGAGCTCGTGCAGTGTGGTGAGCTCAGTCGAAGTGGAGCTCGTACAGTGTGGTGAGCACAGGCGGAGTGGAACTCGTGCAGTGTTGTGAGCTCAGGCGGAGTGGAACTCGTGCAGTGTGGTGAGCTCAGGCGGAGCGAAACTCGTGCAGTGTGGTGAGCTCAGGCGGATTGGAACTCGTGCAGTGTGGCGAGCTCAGGCGGAGCGGAACTCGTGCAGTGTGGTGAGCTCAGTCGAAGTGGAGCTCGTGCAGTGTGGTGAGCTCAGTCGAAGTAGAGCTCGAACAGTGTGGTGAACACAGGCGGAGTGGAACTCGTGCAGTGTTGTGAGCTCAGGCGGAGTGGAACTCGTGCAGTGTGGTGAGCTCAGGCGGAGCGAAACTCGTGCAGTGTGGTGAGCTCAGGCGGATTGGAACTCGTGCAGTGTGGTGAGCTCAGGCGGATTGGAACTCGTGCAGTGTGGTGAGCTCAGGCGGAGAGAAACTCGTGCAGTGTGGTGAGCTCAGGCGGATTGGAACTCGTGCTGTGTGGTGAGCTCAGGCGGAGCGGAAGTCGTGCAGTGTGGTGAGCTCAAGCGGATTGAAACTTTTGCAGTGTGATGAACTTAGGTAGATTGGAACCTATGCAGTGTGGTGAGCTCAGAAAATGGAGCAATTTATGAAACGATATTGCAATATTTCCTGCTTGTTTTGATTATACTACAAACTGTTTAAACATTTTACTGTATTAAAGGTTCATCTCCGTTCTGATATTATTCAAAATATTAATTATAAATATTTTCATATGTGAAACTAAGCTTTTTCCTCTATTAGAGAGTCACCTTTATTTAGATACATTGGGGTGGTCGTATTTATAGACCGGCAATGAGCAAGTGCTGTCGCCCAATTAAGAGAGAGACGAAGGACAGCAAGAATGTGCCAGGATTAATTTGCCACGTTCACTTGAGGTTGGCTCGGCGGAAGACGTGCTTCAATCAGTTTATCTGTGCATGTGTAGCTAGTCACAGTTGACCCTCCTAGGCCTGTGTCCGTGTCTGGTGTGTGCCTCATCATCAAATCCCTACGGAATGTCACTACGTCCACATGTCAGTCACACAAACAAATATACTGCACACAAGAGCGATATCTCTCTGGCTAATCATACACTTAATATCGAGCAGGTCCAGGTACACTTTCTCGACAATCTTTTTAAGACGATATACGTTTGGCTCATATTTATATATATATATGAGTGATTCTCTGTTAAGTGGGTAATTTATGTCCACAGCGGTATTTTGGCGAATGTGTTTTGCTCACATAACTAGTGATGTGCCGGTGATCGATTATAATCAATCATCGTCATTTTAGTACACCAATTATGATAGTCTATTAGATTTAAGTCATATTTTGGGAGAATCGTTCACATTTTGATAAAAGCACCAAATTTGTTTTTATCATGCTATTTTTTTAAATGTGATAAAAAAATCGGCATTTTACAAAAAATGCAAATAATAACCACGTTATCTAAACGTTTACCAATATCTCGAAAACTAACAATGGTAGATCCATGAAATTGGTGTCTATAGTATAGAGCCATAGGTATGGTGATATATTTTTGAAGTGTAGTTATAAAATTATTGATATATATTTATGCAACCTGAAACTATTTATTTTGTCTTTCATTCGACATGTGACATATGTAGTGGGGGCTCTTAAGTCAATTTATGAGACGAAGTGTGCACTTCTGGATAAAATTGTGAATTTTGGCACACAAATAGTTAAGATCTTACTCTACAAGAATTTTGCTGGAAGCTAGTTGGTATGCCCAGTTTTGGTCGCCATCTTGTTTTTTGAAATTGCCGCCACTTGGGACCTATATTCACCAATATTTCAAGAAGAAAGACAATTAGAGAGCTCATAGCAAGCTGATTTGTTCGCGAAAGAACCCTAGACGTGTCTGTATTACCATATTAGAGGCTCTAGAAAATTCTCCTCAAGCACTCAGAGATATTCAAGATGGCGTCCAAGATGGCTGCCGCTGTGTAGTCATATTTTCTAAATTGCATAAATTGATCAATTTTAGCTCAATTTTCTAAGAGGTTTTTAATCTAACGCCTCTGTAATCTCTATTGGGACAAAATTATCATTTATAATCAATTAATTAAGTATTAATGGTGATATATTGGTGTCAGTATATATAGCTCTTCAATTTTGATCAATTTTCTTTTGTAATGCATCATTTCAACTAGTTTTATGGTCTATGAGTCCATCTAAACTACTCCCACCTGACAACGTTGAGAAATATTTAACACATGAGAGTTTTCACATAAAACATTAAAATTGTAATTGGTGAACCACTTAGCTCATAAGCTTTTCCAGCTGTTTAACGGGTGTGTAACTGATTTATGTTTTTTTACATGTCGCAGTATCCTTGGCGGAGGAAGTATCCCTGTAATGAATAATAACTAGTTAATATTGAAGATGTTTTGGTCATAGTCAATTGCGCTGAGGACTAATGAGAGTGCGAGTGAGTATGACAAATTAGGCCTACCAGACTACTAACCAACCACTTCCTCTGTTGATCAACTTCTGATCAGGTCACTGGTTTAGGGAAGGTTGGAAAGATCATTTGATGATACACTGCTTGCCTACAGTCCTCGTTTGGGGAGAGCGATTATAATTTTTGTCTGAGTGAACCACTTATTTGCAGTGCACCCCCTGGTAATAATGCCACCATACACATACTGGATCAGAAACAGTATCAGCGACACATGTAATCTAAATGCATAAACAGGTGCGTTAATGCATGTACTGGTATGTCAGTGAGAAACAATTGATGCTGGAAATAAATTTCTTAGATGAAATAAAATAAAAATATTATGTTGTAACTAGGCATATCCATTAGATGATATCACAGTGACAAGAGTTAATATTTGCATTACATAAAAACATGTTTTATTGACCGTTTACATGTCAACTTTGACATAATAAATGAAATGAAATGAATCGGGCTTTAGGCCTCCTTTGTGCACATATAGGCTAAACTGGGCCAGGAGAAGCTTCTGAGGATGGTGAGATGAATGAGATGACACTGTCCTCCAGACACAGGATTCGAAATTCGAGCCCTGTCGGTCTGAGGCCGAGCACGTTACCTCTCGGTCACGGAGGCTCCCCACAATACTGAGTTTTACACCTGGATGGGGAAGAAAAAAAATTGTTGCTTTCAAACCGCCGAGACCGGGAACCGAGCCCCGAACTCTAGCGTGGAAGGCAGCGGTGCTAACCACTACCCAGGGGCCCCCGCCCACTTTGACATAATAGGCATTTTAATTGTTTATTGTATATGCTTTTTTGATGCGGCGCTATCGGTTATATTAGAAATTGTAAAAGATAGCGGCCACAGCAGGACTCGAACCCGTTACCCCGGGCTCTGAGTCAACCTCACTACCAATGAGCTATCCTGGCGCCACAATGGCATTATATAATTATTATAATGTCACTTGTCATTGTCGATGTGAGTGATTTGATTTAGTTACTGTTGATATTATTATTTACATCGTGTAATTCTTAAATGATGTGTCTGCCTTTATATTATTATAATAATTTATTCACCGTTTTTGAAAGGTGTAGATAATGTTTACCAACTAAAAAATGTACTCGAATGTGTTTTTCGATGTTAGGTAGGGTGAATTAATCCTGTCATTTCTTTAGTAATGATTGGATTGACATAAGAGTGTCATAGTGCAGTTTCTAGCGTCTAGCTTCTAGTGCAGTTCATTTCAACCTTTGGAAGTTTTTTTCCCATTAAGGCCCTATACTACTTGAATGATACAGGTATGCTTGGCATTAGCTTGCATGCATGTAGCTAATGGTATTCTACAGCTTCTTTACAATACTTTTAAAATATATGTAAATTATCAATTATCTACATCAATTTACCTGCTACAGATTTTGTTCATTTTTATTAAAATTGCCACTATCTATGCTACTTATGCCACGAAAATGTAAAATTACATATATTACTCAGTACGATACGATGAGTATTATACGAGATATTGTCTAAAAACGTATTTCTCTTAATGGCGGCATTTTCGAACGTCGTAAGAAATAACGTTATACATGTATGAAGTTAAATGACGTTGCATTTCACTACACTGATAATAATATTTATGACGAAATTAATGTCGGCATAGCATGCGCGGCAATTCATGAAATGTAACTTATTATAGAAGAATAAATTATAGGAAACATAGCGTTTTTTAATTTTTCATCGAAATTCATATATGATACATTTATGAAGGAAAGAAAATATGGTTGTAACGATGGTAGCATAAATAATTCAAATGAAATTTTACATGAAGTAAGAAAATATACACATATAAAGTATAATTTCATGTTATTCACTACAAACACTGACATTTAAAGGCCTTGGTTGTACATCACATTCATTACACCTGCTACTGGAAAATAATATTTTAGTTTTTTGCTGAATTGTTACCATGGCAACTATGACGTCTTATTTGGAACACTTCCAAGGTACGGCATGTAAGACGTTGATTTTTAATCCAATGGCTGAGGGGGGTCCTGTGTGCATTTTTAGGTCCCCTAAGTTTCTATTAAAATTCGTTATGGGGACGACGAGTAAAAAAAACTTGGGTAGACATGCTGGATCATGGTAGCAACTCAGGAAAATGATTTTCAAAATGACCGCCAAAAGTCATTCTAAAAAACCTATATGTCAATATGTTTTGCACCAGTTGGCCAATTTTCATGATCAAAATATCCAGTAGGGGGTTTTTCAAGGTGCTGAATCGATTGGAAAGGGTTTTAATATGACCTAAAGTAAGGATCATGCAAAATTCAAAATGGCCGCCATTTTTATATCAGAAAATTATATTATTATTCATATCTCGATTTATAATTGATACAGGTAGTCCATGGGCCAGAATTTGTCACCATGCATCCCCACCACTCTCTACATTGATCAGGGGCGTCCTGGGAATGTTGTTAGCGATGTTACGAGGAATAACTTTGGGGGGCGATATGAGTTTTGGCAATTTTTTTTAAATGGCCGCCATTAAAATGTAATTTGGGCAATATTTTCACTTAAATTGACAAAGAATTATAATTTTGGTGTCTACACCTATGTTTTCAGGGTAAAAAAATCGAACGAAAGCACTTCTATAAATATTGGGTGATTCCTATATAGCGAATTCGAAAAAATCCAAGATGGCGACCGGTGAAAAGCTTTTTATGACAAAATCCGATTGTTTATATTGAAAACAAAATGTGTTGTTAAAATGTTATAGTAATGAAGACAGGTAGGCTATGGTTATAATGGATAGCTTTGTGTCGCTCAAGAAGAAATTCCCGTATTTCTTATTTTTGACATGGTTGTCAATAATTATAAATCAGGAATTTCGTCTCTATATCTAGCCTAACTGGTGAATGCGCAGCACAACAATTAAAAAACTTTTACAGTTCTTGTTTATGGACATGTTTACATCATATGGTCATATTAAGAAGCCAAAATAAAATCACCGATTTTTTTCACAGCAAATGTGAAGCAAACTCTCTGATGAACTAGATGTTCTAGATGACCATACGCAAATTGCGAGCCGTGCTGGAGAAGGAACGCGAAGGACAACACGAATGAATATGAAATACCGTATTTATTCTGATATACGCCGTGGGTGGGGGGGGGGGGGGGGCGTCAATTAGAATAGCTCCTGAGATTACATGGGGATGGGCCCAGTTATCCCCGGCTTCTCAGACGCGAGAAGCTGTGGACGACCGCCTCGTTTCCGTACCTTGGTGCCGGGCGCACACGATTGCAGCCCATGCGGTCTCGGTACTTTTCCCGCACTTCAGACGTTACACTCGGCGACTACGGACGTGCCGTAGGTCGCTCTCTCTGAGTCAAACAGGACGTGCCGTGCGCGGGGGTTGTGCTTTGTTGTTGCCAGATGTCTAACGAATAAACATGACAAGTGGAGAAAGAGCTTTATGATTTATTTGGAACCGTCGACTCGACAGGGAAGGAAGTTTGTGTTGAAATGGTGAAGATTGGGCAGTTTCCCATTTCCGCCATTGCGACCCTACACTAGAGACTCCAACGGTCACTTACAGGTACTTTCGGCGCGAGGGGCTCTCCATCCCACCATACTGGTGACCCCTGACGACTGATAGTCTACGCAACAGTGTTTTCACCTAGACGCCAGTTGAAAACTGCTGTTTTCAAGGATAGTTTTAATTAAATTTTAAGGGATTTTTTGAAAAAAATCAATAGCATTTTTTTCATCAGGTACGTGAAAACTGTAGGTCATTCTTTATATGCCAGTTTAAATTAGTCAGAAAGAGTTATCAGAGGAGAAGCACGTTTTTTTTTACGTCGAAAACGGCGTAAATTTCTAATTTTTGGACGAGATCCCACGTGTTTGGCGCTTTTTCAAGATGGAGACCATGTCGGTTTCTCTAGAAGAATCCTGAAAATTATTCTCATAGACTTAGTCTATCATTTGTTTAATGTAAGAGTTTGGTAAATGCCTTCATCCTATTAATGCCACTGTAGGCGAATAGGAAGTGGGTATTTTCGGTAACTCATTTTTTATCGTTGATTACCATAATGGGTGACTCGATTTTAAAGTCCATAGACGAAGCCTCGTCATATTTTCGATTTTTCAGCAAAATCGAAAGAAATTATCAATATCGCTTCGACTCGGGTAACCTTTATTAGGTTTAGGGCCAAAATAAAATTGTTTCCCTAAATGAATGTCAATAAACGGTCTTATTTGATCTGTTAAAAATATTCCCAGGACCGTAGGTCAATATTTTATTACTATTATCATATGTTATTTCAGAGAATGCTGAATATTGCACATGTATTTGGTAGGTGAGCGCCATTTTGGACGCTGGTTCCCCTAACTTAGCTGATCGCCCGCCGTTGGCAAACACGTGTCCCGCCATAACCGGCATGCATTTGGACAGTGAACCTGTGTCGCCACATCACGTTAGCATAAATTAGGCCGCCATTTTATAAGAAAGACTCAGTGATGAACGTGCCATTATAAAAAAAAAAACGTGGAATGTTCATCACAGACATCATTTTTCAGCGAAATGATATACTATATCATCAATCAGCATAGACTACTGTCAGTCACGTTTTAAATATTTTTCTAAAATTTTAAATGTAACTGTTTTTCTTCGCAGTCACATTTAGTCTATCAGTTTGAGAACGAAATTTTCTCACGATAGTTTATTTCTGAAGTTTAAATTTTTTATAAATACAGAAATATTCGATTTGACAGTTGCGCTATTGCGAAACATTGCCAATATTTGAATGTGTTTTTCGACTTGCATGAAAAAAAAAAATTTCACCCAGGTCGATGTACAAAATACTATTATCCTAGCTTAGCATAGCATGTCATAATTGTATCTGGCATTTTTTATGTACAATTTTGACCTACGGTTTTCACTATACCATTATGCATGCATGTGTGTGAATAAGTGAAAACGTTTTATGTCAATTATAGACCTTCAGTTTTCACTAAAATCAATATATACCTTTGTGAATTAGTGCACAGCATTTAGACGAAACCTCAGCGACGCATTTTCAACTATATCTGCAACCCCTGTTTCTCGCAACATGCGACATAGCATGAACATTTTCTACAGTCTACATTTCTAAGATTCAGCATATTACAGACATTTTTCATCTGATTTAGACGGCAACGTACAACCTATCCGCGCACGGCACGTCAAAATAGTTGGCATGTGTTAATACGACATGCCATTTTAAACACATTTGAGATAGACACAGAGCCAATAGGACAGCTATCTCAAATGCTTCAATAGTTAACTAATTTCAAAACACTATTTTATAATGTCGAAGCAATACGACAGTGAAGGCTTCATGTCAACGCCCCTAGAAGGTGTGGGTGCTAGACCTAAAGACGATTATCATCAAGACAGTGAGGACAATGAGGTTCGATTCCGAGAGGCAGACGAAGAATATCAACGCCTCAAAGCTGATTTCGCTCGAATTGCCCGAGCTAAACGTATGAGTTCTCATTCTAGGAGCGATTCCTCAAGGAGTACTTCACCGCTCGGTAGGCAGTCTCAGAGACATGCTACGAACTTACCAAAGTTTAGAATCGCCTCTTCCTACGCTTCGGATGTTGAGCTCTGGTTCAACCAAATAGAGACTCAGTTTGCTCTTCACCAGATCAACGATGATGATGAGAGGTACAGCTTAACCTGCGCTGCACTTTCGGGCGAGGTCGCATCGGATGTGAGGGACGTGCTACTTCAGCCTTTCAGGTCCAACAAATACGAAAGCCTGAAAGCGATCTTGATAGAGAGACGAGGTTTGACCACACCCAAAAGGGTTAACAAAGTGATCTCTGGTGAAATAATTGGTACTGACATTCCCTCCCGTTTCCTGTGGCGTCTGCAGAAGACTGCAGGTTTCGGCACAAAAGCCGTGGTGGGGAAAGCAGTAATTCGTCAAGCATTCATCCGACAGATGCCCGCTTCAATCAGAGCCCATTTGGCGACTCAACCCGACAGTGCCACCCTCGAAAGTTTGGCCGTTTTGGCCGACCGGGCACTGGCAGCCGAAGAGGACGTCGAAGAGAGTAAGCCGGGGGTCGCAGAAATTAAGGTAGAAGAAACCACCGAGCTAGTTGGTTTGTTGGAGGATTTGTCTAGGCGAATTAAAAAACTAGAAACCGCGACTGCATCAGAGAGGAAAAGAAATAAAGGACGTGGACGAGTAAATAATAAATATGCTCCTGCGCCTGCATTTGCTCCTAATGTTCAGGCCTCAGGTTTTGTTAACAACCAACCTATTCATTATAGAAATGAACAGAATAATGCTAGACCTTTCGTTCCGCCGACGAATGTGCAACCAATTGCTCGACCTTTCGTCCCGCCGCCGAGCCCACAGCGAAATGACGCCGCTAAAACATTAGATACGGCTAATGCACCTGCCTGCTATTTTCACCAGACTTTCGGTGATAAGGCACGCACGTGCAGGAGCCCTTGCGCTTTTTCTTTAAACTGCTAAACCAGAGCAAGGTAGCGACTCTTGCATCTGGCGGTATAACTGAGACGCGACATGACTCCGCGGACGCTAGTTCTCTAAAGTTATCTCACTCTAAGTTATTATATGTCGCAGATAAAGGACATAAATGCAGATATTTGATTGACACGGGCGCAGCTGTCAGTGTTTTGCCGAAATCTTGCGCTAACGGTATTTCGGACGCTGACAGTCTTCCCCTGGTGGCAGCTAATAACAGTACTATACATACTTACGGCAACTGTAAACGCGTCGTCGATGTCGGCTTAAAGCGCGAATATCCGTGGACGTTCATAGTGGCAGATGTGCAGCAACCCATAATCGGGGCTGATTTTTTAATCCACTATAATTTGCTCGTAGACTTGAGAAGCCGATGTCTCCGGGACATGCGTACAGGTCTAGCTATTGCCGCTTCACTGTCATCGATTAAACCACTGTCATTGAACAGAGTAGACACTGTTCAGAACGAGTACACAAAACTCCTCGGCCAGTTCCCGGAACTGACACGCCCTACGACAAAGGGTGAGACCGTAAACACGGTATAACACATAAGATAGTGACTAAAGGACACCCAGTGTTTGCACGACCACGACGGTTAGCCCCCGATAAGCTGGTTACCGCAAAACGCGAGTTTGATGAGATGATAAAACTAGGGGTCATTGAACCCAGCGACAGCGAGTGGTCCTCAGCGCTCCACATGGTGCCAAAGAAAAACGGCGATTGGAGACCATGCGGGGACTACCGTAGTTTAAAGGCACAGACTGTACCGGACCGTTATCCGATTCCTCATATACAAGATTTCACGCAGCGTTTAGCCGGATCGAAATTTTTTTCTAAGATTGACTTGGTCAGAGCTTATCACCAAATTCCGGTGGAACCGTCCGACGTACACAAGACTGCCGTTACTACACCTTTTGGCTTATTTAATTTCACTAGAACACCGTTTGGTCTAAGAAATTCCGGTCAAACGTTTCAGCGCTTTATAGACCACGTTACATGCGGACTTGATTTTGTTTTTGTCTATTTGGATGACCTACTGGTAACCAGCCTAGATCATAAAACGCATAAGAAACATCTACGAATTCTTTTTGCCCGACTATCTGAATACGGAATTATCATTGGTCCTGAAAAGTGTCAGTTCGGTACAACTAAATTATGTTTTCTAGGTCACCACGTTTGTGCCGAAGGAATTTCGCCGTTACCCAGCGCCGTTGACGCGATTGTTAATTTCGTTAAGCCCGAAAAGCAACGAGCACTGCGTAGATATATGGGAATGGTGAATTACTACCACCGTTTCATACCGCATTGCGCTGCGAAGTAGACACCACTCAATAATTTACTGACAGCTGCCAACGAAGGACATACAAGACTGTCACCGAAGTCAAATTTCGATTTGAAGTGGAATAAAAATGCAGAGTCAGCATTTTCTGAGTCAAAACAAATATTGGCAAACGCTACGCTTCTGGTGCACCCAGATTCTACGGCTCAGATTAACATCACGTGCGACGCTAGTGATGTCGCCGTCGGTGGCGTTTTGCAGCAATTTTTAAATGGTATGTGGCAGCCACTTTCGGTTTTCAGCTTTTGGCTGTATACGCCACAATTAAACATTTCAGACACAATTTAGAAGGACGAAATTTCTTCGGTAATACAGATCACAAACCGTTGACATTCGTAATGTCATCCGTGACTGAGCGCGCGTCCCTACGACAAACGCGTCATTTAGCTTTTATCGCTGAATTCACCACCGATATTAGATATGTAAAAGGAGAGACAAATTTCGTCGCTGATGCGCTGTCACGACCATCAGTGTCCGCGATACATGATGGACCAGCGATAGACTATAAAGAGTTAAGTCTCGACCAAGCTAATGACGCGGAATTCAAGCGTTTGAAACACTCGACTACATCCACTATGAAGTTCAAACTATTAAAATCGTTCGATAATCAATTGATCTGGTGTGATGTGTCCACGGGACACAACCAGTCGTACCTTACCGCGAAATTTCGCCGAAAAGTTTTTTCAAACTTACACGGTTTAGGCCACCCATCGCATAGAGCTACCAAACCGACTTGTATGGCACGGCATGAATATAGATATTGCTAGATGGTGTCGTACCTGTAAGGGTTGCCAGACTGCTAAAGTTTCAAGTCACAACACCCCAGTTTTCGGAAAGTTCACTGAGCCTACCGAGCGATTTGATCATGTCCACATAGATATAGTCGGACCTTTACCCTATGCTGATGGCTTTAGATATCTACTGACTTGCGTCGACCGTTTAACACGTTGGCCCGAAGCTATACCTATGGTAGATATTAGAGCCGAAACGGTAGCCGATGCCTTCTTCACCGGGTGGATAGCACGTTATGGTACTCCAGCCACTTTCACCACTGATAGGGGCGCTCAATTTGAGTCCAATTTGTGGGATAGTTTGTGTAATCAATTCGGGATTATTCGGAATCGTACCACGAGTTATCACCCCCAGTCGAATGGCATGGTCGAACGTTTCCACCGTCAATTGAAAGCCGCCATTATGGCTCACGAGTCACCGAACCCGTGGACTATCACGTTACCCGCTGTGCTTTTAGGAGTTCGTTCCGCAGTTAAGGACAGACTAGGCAGGTCGGCTGACGAGATGATATACGGGACAACCCTTAGACTCCCAGGAAAGTTTACTAAACAGTACACCGTCGACGCTAACACTGATTTGGAGAATTATTCAGACAAGCTATGCGTGGCCATGTCGCGTCTCCGTCTATGTCCGCCACGTGACACACAACAACACAACATTTTCCAATTCAAGGAAATAGCTACATGTACTCATGTATTCTTGCGCCGAATCGCAATTGCGCCGCCTCTGACCGCCCCTTACGACGGACCATATAAGGTCGTCGCGAGGAGTGGCAGAGTAATGAAAATCCTAGTTAAAGGCAAGGTTGAGACGGTCTCTTTAGATCGCGTTAAACCCGCACATCTTGAGTGCGAGCCAACGACAGGTACGACAATACAGCGTAAAACGCCAAACAAACCAAAGAGATCGACGGCTACCAGGACATCTAGTAGGAATCCACAGGGTCCACCTAGAACTGGTAGTGCGGACACTCCGACGTCCAACGGGACGAGTGTTAAAACGAAAAAGTCGACGGCAGTCAGAAGCAGTAAAAAATCGGCCACAGTCCCAAAGCAACTAGATGTTAAAGTCAACTTGTCTTACAGAGACAATATTTATGTAGCGCCTCATTCGCGAGCCCCCGCCGTATCCCGCGCTAACGGGAACTGCAGTGGTTTACGAACATATTCGCGCATACCTTTACATTTACGGGGTAAAACCCCGGGTGCTGCTGACGCCGTAATCGACTTGACCAAAAGCAACCATCGCCAATCGTGAAAAAATTTCGACCGACCAAACAGTGCGAAAAACTAGAGTCGGACGAATAATCCAGACTCCTGCCCGGTTCGAGCAGATGGTTCACGCCATAGTGGCGCCTAGCGACATCTATGGCGGGCCCAACCGCATGCATCGTATTCACAATGTTTTTGAATTGTAAATGAGTATGCCAGGCCTGGCAGCATTATGTAAAGATATATAAAATGTAAAGGCATTTTTTTTAGCAAGTTAATTGCTAAAATACGAATAGAAATTTATGTTAATTAAATAATGGGTTGATCGCAGCTTGCAGCATATGAATACATACATAAAGGACAGTTGGTGTTAAGAGGATGGGACAATTCATGTATAATGCTGCGATTTCAACCACCCACGCTGTAACCACACACGCTATATTTTTTAAACCATGCTTAGTTATAAGAGGTTACATATTTTTACAACCCCGCTACTTGCACGAAGCAGTCTCCTACACGTCAGTTGGGTCCTACGTTATCACTCACCCGGGGGTAATGTAGGATCCTGACTTCGTTAAGTTTAAGTGGCAGTTATCCCCGGCTTATCGGACGCGAGAAGCTGTGGACGACCGCACTTCAGACGTTACACTCGGCGACTACGGACGTGCCGTAGGTCGCTCTCTCTGAGTCAAACAGGACGTGCCGTGCGCGGGGGTTGTGCTTTGTTGTTGCCAGATGTCTAACGAATAAACATGACAAGTGGAGAAAGAGCTTTATGATTTATTTGGAACCGTCGACTCGACGGGGAAGGAAGTTTGTGTTGAAATGGTGAAGATTGGGCAGTTTCCCTCGTCCGCCATTGCGACCCTACACTAGAGACTCCAACGGTCACTTACAGGTACTTTCGGCGCAAGGGGCTCTCCATCCCACCATAACACCACCAGTGCATTGAAATGTCAAAACTGCTTCAGCACATTTATCGTGCTATTTATCAGATGTAAGAGCATATTGCTGTAATCATGCATGTATGTATTCATACTTGCTGTAGTTAAATTAGACTCCCCTTCACCAACATACTGCACATCTAGAGCCTTCTTGGATCCCAGAGAGCTATGTTTGCCCCCACATGTTGTAACATAGGATAACTAGGGACATGGATAATTTTGATTAACATGCTTCCATATTTGTAACATCAATAATTATTTTGTACATTTTTTAGTTTTCACACAAATGGAATGACGATAGGGACATATTATACGATTTCCAATGTTAGCTATATCTGACAGTTTAAAAACACGAAGTGATGTTTTTCTAACTATGCATGTCTTCAGTACCACAACGAATATTATATATATATATATTTCCAGGACAATGCTAATTAAAAAAAAACTCCACATAGGCAAATGTGATTCAAAAATCATTGGTTGGAAGTCATCGTGGATTCTTTCAAATGTACCTGGTATTGCTCTAGTATGTTTTAAGTGGTTGCAGTCGATTCGTTGACCCAAAAACATGAAAACACAAGAATTGAGATTCTATGTCAATTAGAACTAGAGATAATGACCCAGCTAAATTTCCAACATAGGATATCAATTTCTGGACGTATTTCTGGACGATAACTGCATAAAATAGAAGATCAGAGACACAAAGCTATCTTTTGTAAGCATACCTGTCCTCATTACTATAACATTTTATTATTGTTATAGAATGTTAGTGAATAGAATTTGGTAAATTAGAACTGGAGAAATTGTCCAAATTAGATTTGCGTTGCGGCAAATTTGAAAAATGGCCGAAACCCATATCGCGCCCTAATTTTTTTCTTGTAACATCGTTAATATCATTCACAGGGGTCCCCTGATCAACATGGTACCACTCATGGGGAGTAGTGAGGGTGCACGAGGACCAATTCTGGCCCATGGACCACCTGTGGCAATTATAAATCAAGATGTGAATAAAAATAAAATTTGATGAAGCAGAATGGCGGCCATTTTGAATTTCGTATGATCCTTATTTCAGGTCATTTCAAAACCCCTTCCAATCGATTCAGCACCCTAAAAACGTTATACTGGACATTTTGATCATCCAAATTGGCCAACTGATGCAAAAGATATTGACATATAGGATTTTCAGAGTGGCTTCCGGCGGCCATTTTGAAAATCGTTTTCCTGAGTTGCTACCATGATCCAGCATGTCTACCCAAGTTTTTTTTACTCCTGGGGTGGTCCCCTAAACGAATTTGAATAGAAACTTAGGGGACTTAAAAATGCACACAGGACCCCCGTCAGCAAGAGGACTATTTCGCATTCAGCTCGTTCGGGACATTTTTTACCCCTGGGACTAATGTGTGTTGATTTCAGTATGGTACAATAGGAGTACTAGTAAATTGGTGTCACCTCCGATAAAAACAGTTTCTTTGTTTCTGGTTGATACAACAGCTGTTTGAACGATAAGCACTAAGATGATGTATAAATCGTTGCTTGTTAATTATATTCTGGGGGAATTCCTTTTTTTTATTGTAATAATCATTCCACCAGTGAAATTTACAGTGACACCTGTACAGGCCCCAGCTTTTCTCGGGTGTGTAGCATTCTTAGTTGATGGCTCGTCTTTGTATCCACCAAAAACTATAGCACACTTACCATATCTCTGTGTTGCATATCTGAAATAGAGAAGAAACACACTGTCATATGTGGAACCTCTGGGCCATGGAAGACGATAAAGCAAAATCCCACCATCAAGCATATACTGAACAATTGTACTAGGGTGCGGCTGCCGTTGTTCTTCTTTGCAGCTTCCCATGAAGCATCAGCAATAACTGCCTTATTTGCCTGCAGAGGAAGTGAAGCAGATCCGAAAGGTGACTAGATAATTCATATTTGAAGAGTGAAGGTAGATTTTTACCACGTTCTCCAATAGTCACCAGGCTCTGGAATATCAACTGTGGATCTACCTTAACCGGTTCACCCTTAACCTTGACAGTTGATCTTGAACCCCAGTGTCAATGCTTGATCAGCTTTTCGAAAGTGGAATTCCTCCACCGTTTTTCCAATCATTGATGCTAAAATGCGTTCTCCAATTATTGGCGATATCTCAACATTGACTTCTTGCTGGGCGGTAATTCTATTAACAATGTTGATAATAGAGTCATCTGAACAAATTCATTTCTATCTATGAGGTAGTTAATTAGCGCTCGGGTGTCACAGATATTTCTAGCTTGCCTGGCCGTTGTAAGTTAATAGGTCTGAGCTATGGTCAAGTCTATTAAAATGTAATGTATCAGGAAAGATTTTCCGAGTTGTATATAATATGTATAAATCAGCCAAATCATGTGTAGCCATAAATGGTTTATTGACTGATAATTTTTCATGTCTTATCGGGGTTCGACAGGGTGAAAACCTGTCTCCTCTTTTATTTTCACTTTATTTAAATGATTTGCAAGAGTTTTTGTGCACATGGGTTTAAAAGTAATACGCGATTTAGCAACACACACTTTTGATAATAATCTTTGCGCTCTTTTAAAATTATATATTTCACTGTATGCAGATGACACTGTCCTATTGGCCGAATCGCCAAAAGCTTTACAAAACTCGATCAATTTGAAGGAGGAATACTGTCATCTGTGGAAACAAAAAATAATGTGTCAAAATCAAAGGTTACTGTTTTGTCGAGAGGTAAAATTAGAAGCAGACCTGAATTTTATTTTGAAGAAAATAAGCTGGATGTAGTTGATACTTGGGTTTAAATTTTAATTTCAATGAAAAATTCACAGTTGGTAAAAAATAATTGTATGCGAAAGGCAATAGAGCTATGTTTTCTTTACTGCGCAAAAGCAGACAACTTCAATTACCGATAGACATTCAATTACAACTATTTGATGTGGTGGTAAAGGGCGAGGGCCCTAGGGTAGTGGTTAGCACCGCTGCCTTTCACGCCAGAGTTCGGGGTTCGGTTCCCGGTCTCGGCGGTTTGAAAGAAACAAAAAACTGTTTCTTCCCCATCCACGTGTGAAAGTCAGTATTGTGGGGAGCCTCCGTGACCGAGAGGTAGCGTGCTCGGCCCCAGACCGCCAGGGCTCAAATTTCGAATCCTTTTGCTGGAGAACAGTGTCATCTCATTCATCTCATCATCCTTGTGGTGGTAAAGCCTGTGTTATTATATGGGTGTGAGGTCTGGGCTCATGAAGGTAGAGACATCCTAGAAAATGTATATATCAGATTTTGTAAATATGTATTAGGTGTGAACAAATCTACATGTAGGCCTACCAATATGGTATATGGTGAGCCAGGAGCTACGCCTCTCTCCTTAATCTCACAAGGTAGAATGGTCATATTTTGGGAAAAAAAACAAGTGGATGAAAATCCTAAAATATCAAGCTTACTGTTTCAAATACTGTTAAAAATGTACAAAAAAAGACAATTTTTGCAGTTAAGAACGTATTGGAAGGTTGGGTTTGCGCAAGCGCTTGGGAACACCAACGTCTTTCATTTAGTACAAACCATTTTAAAATCATACTACAGCAACGTATCAGGGAACAATGTCTTCAAAAATGGTCACAAATATAGGTACCAAATGCATCAACTACAGGATGTTTAAAACGTCTCTGCATGAAGAGATTTATTAACCCTATCACATCACCAGTAATGTACAATGGCGAGATTTCGTTGCAGAAACCACAATCTTCCAATAGAGTCTGTTTGCAGTACTAATATCCCTAGTAATTTGACAGTATGTGAACTATGTAATGACTTGGGCGATGAATTCTTGTTTTTATGCCAACGTTTTAACGAAGCCCGTAAAAATACATTGAAATTGGTTCAATCTCAGTCAGCTCTATCATTTTAAAATCTAATGAATATGAATAGCGCCATACAGCTGGCTATTTATGTCAATATTTACAAATATTAATTAATGCATTCGAGCTCGTTGTATAGATATTACAGATAGTACCACAGTATTAATAATTATTATAACCCTGTGTAAATATTGTATTATAAGGTATAATTGTCACCACCATGCGTGCCCACCTGGCATATACATACATGCTGTACATATACAGATCTTATGAATAAACTACAGCCTTACTGTCTTACTGTTGATATATCTGTGCTGCTCGCTAGTTAGATATGAAACACCAGTCAGTTTTTGCAAGGCTTCATTAACATTAGCACATGCTGACATGAACCCATACAAAGCGTTGGATCCTCGTTATTCCCCTTTCTCTTGTTAAGCCACCACTTCTAATTTCTGGAATACTGTGAAACCCTTTTTGTCTAAAAGAAACAACTCTTCTGAAAATATAATCCTGTCAGAAAATTCTAAAATTATAAACAATCAAAAGGAAATTTCAGAGATTATGAATGATTATTATATTAATGTTGCAAAAGATATTGGACAGAATCAAAATATTGATGTTACGGAACATCCTAGCATTATTGAAATTGAGCAACACTCTGAGGGCAACAATTTTCAGTTCCATCATACGACAAGAGAAGACGTGCTAAAAATTCTGAAAACACTGAATCCAAAGAAAGCAACTGGATGTGACCAAATTCCAGCCAAATTACTAAAACATGCCTCTTTACAAATTGCCCCAGTTATTTCAATCATAATAAACAAAGCTTTAGATGAAGGCACCTTTCCAAATAACTTAAAGAAAGCAGAGGTGATCCCTGTATACAAAAAATCTGACAAATTAAATAAATCTAATTATCGACCTGTGAGTATTTTACCAATTTTAGCAAAAGTTTTTGAAAAAGTTCTAGCCCACCAGATCACTCCCTTTTTAAACACAGTCTTCTCTTGTCACCTATCAGCCTTCAGGCAGGGTTATGGCTGTCAGGACACGCTGCTCACCCTTATTGAAAATTGGCGTAAAGATCTTTTAAAAAATCACAAAATTGGTGCTTTATTAATGGACCTCAGCAAAGCTTTCGACTGCATGCCACATGACCTTTTGATCGCAAAATTTAAAGCTTATGGTGTTCAGGATCTGTCAATCAAAATTATTAAATCTTACCTCACAGATCGTGAGCAACGTGTCCGGATAGGTAACGTGCACAGTTCATGGAAAACCACCATTAAGGGTGTGCCACAAGGTTCAGTTCTTGGCCCAATTTTCTTTAATGTATTCATAAATGACATTTTCTTCTTTATTAAACGAGCACGCCTCACAAATTATGCAGATGACAACACTCTTTCTTTTGCACATCCAAATTTCCAAATTGTAAAATCATGCCTCGAAGCTGAGGCAGCAAAAGCTATATGGTGGTTTTCCATTAACTTAATGCAAGCCAACCCTGAAAAATTTCAGTTGATATTTTTTAACTGTAAAGTTGCGTCCCCAGTGATACTAGACGGCTGTATAATTCAACCTGAAAAAGTAGTCAAACTTTTAGGCATTAATATTGATGAAAATTTGAATTTTTCGATACACACAGAAGAAATTTGTAAGAAAGCTGGCAGACAGCTGAGCGCTCTGAGAAGACTGTCGTTTTGCCTTGACATCAATGCCAAATTGGCTCTTTTCAGAGCGTTCATCCTCAGCCACTTTCAATACTGCTCAGCCGTCTGGTATCACTGTAGTGCTCCAAATGCACGCTGTATGGAAAAGATTCAGGAGAGGGCTCTAAAGTGTGTTTATTCCAACCATACCGCCTCCTATGAGTCCCTCCTGAATAAAGCTCGCTTGCCATCTCTGGAAGTTGGGAGACAAATGAACATCGCCATTCAGACTTTCAAAATTCTTAATGACTTAGCACCAACCTACCTCCTTGAACTGATTGAAAAACGCTGTCGCACCCGCAATTTAAGAAATTCTGAAAATATCCTGAAAATTCCTCTCATGAAGAGGGTGCGACATGGAACAAATTCCTTTTGCTTTTTGGCCCCTAAAATCTGGAACTCTTTGCCAGAGGCATTGAGAATAACCAGAGACCTCAAAACTGATGGCCTGCGAGCTTATTTTTCCATTTAATTGAGAGCAAAATTAGATGTAGGTCCCTCGAAAATGTGATACAGTTATGCAATTATTAATAAATGACAAATGTTTTTTACGTAACTTTCAGCCATAATTTATTTTTTGCATATACATCATAAGTTTTTTTTATAAAATCGGATAATCTACTTTTATGTGCCAAAATGGATTATGTAACTTTTAACAACTCATTTACATTATTTGTTTTTTATAAGTATTTGTCTATATAATCCGTATTATATATATATTTTTTTTTTTTACATTTCATGATGACTTCCTGCCAGCCAACCTGCTTGTTTTAGCTGTTATATTTATTGTTTTACTTTATATGTCGCTTGTACTAGCTCGTTAGAGCTAATGTTATATGTTTTTATGTGCGACTTAAAATAAATCTTATCTATCTATCTATCTACTGTGTCTTCACACTACGCATCAGTGCTTGCTCAATGATGAGGTCTGGGGAGAGTACAGCCTAATATCGCTCACTGCGCCATATTTATACAACATGAAATCATGCTTCAATTTTTTGGTAGATATCAGGATGCGTTATTGCTAGTTCAAGAATGGTTTGTAAATAAACATGGGCAGATTTTGCATATAGTGTGTGTCCTGATGCTGCAAAGAATTGTAACATCTCACGTACTGATTCAAGGTGTAATCTCCAGTTGCCTGTTCGTTCAGCATTGATAAACTTTCTGAGTATGTCCACCATTTCTAAATATTGCACCCAGAGCGACCCCTTTTATGTGGTTATTGGCTTTTCTCTTTTCACTCAAGGTAAATTTAAGCTTCTTGAAGACATATGATAAAGTTAACATGATTCTTCATCTGACACTGTAGAATCAGATGCTACTATTCTGGCATAGAACAATTTTGCCTCTGTCAAATCTGGTACAACAGTATCATCCGCAACTTGCATCTCCACAGAATTTAAATCATCATGAGACCCTTTGATGTTTGTTTCTTCTTCGTGTTTATTTGAGTCGTGCTCAAGTGGCAGTGGCACATTGTATGCATCTGTCAGAAGAATAGTGTGGAGAGCAGCGTCTACAAGCAAATTTTCACGTAAAGCTCTGAAAACAGCCTACAGACAGCCTACAGCATATGATTGACAGTGTTGCTAGCATACACAACCTGGAGTACCTATTGTAGCCCTGAGCCTGCCATCAGGTTGCCGATACTACTCAGAAAGCCCATCACCATAAACCCTAGTCGTAATACCACGTCTTAAGAGTAGCTGTGATCAAATTATCGGGAGCTTTCCACTATAAGGGCCGGTCAAATGTGAGGACGGGTTACGTCGTATTTTCCAGCTTGAGAGGAAACAAATTTCAATGTGGAGTAGATACAGGATGGATCATTAGAATCAAGGTCAATCATGGGAAGGAATGTGATAGATCAGCGTTCGGGATATTCACCATGATGCAACATTTGCATCATGCCTGACCATACTGGCCTGTGGGATTGAAGGAGTGGAGATGCCTTCCACATCACATCCAATTGTGATGTTGGATCATACGCTGTCACAGGTTCAAGTTGTAGATAGATGAGAGGTGGGATTTTTGGTGGAATCTCAAAGTTTTTAATGTTCGTACGACCTGCTGCTGTAATATATGCAGGTGTCACATTACCTTTGGGAATTATTTTGTTGATGATATGTGCCTTTGGGGTGACTGCAGGAATAACCCCCATTACGTGGAATGTACTGGTACCATCTATTGTTGCAACATTGTGATCTACATTGTCAGCTACATACTGAATGTGGCGATCACTTGTGTAAGTAGTTATATCTGTTACTGGTGTGACTGCTGCATTTGTTCAAATCGTTTCTCTTCAGAATAAGAAGATGAAAAATCTTGTTCGTGAAGAGTATCTATCAGGTTTCGTGAAGCAAAATGGTGATGCATTTTTAAACCGCAAGTCCTATCTGAAGTGAAGTAAGTATGGCTCTGGGACGCATTGCTTGCATACTACCCTGACCAATTGATGTCAGCTTATTGTCTGTTTCTTTACCAGCAAACATAGTCATTAAAAGTAGTTGCATAGTTGCATAGTTGCATTTGTCATAGTCAATGATATGTCCCACACTGGGCCCACAGTATAACACATATTAACATTAACAAGAACACACTAATGCAAATTACATATTGGCATTAATTAACTAAAACATAAAAGTACTGCAACGTTGTATTTTTTTGTCAATCAATTTTCATCCAATAAAATTATAAAATTGTAAATTTGAATCATAGCTGCCAAATACTCAATCAAATATATCATCTAGGAGTAAAAATATTATCGCGTATAGATATTTTGTGCCCATTAAAAAAAAGAATAAATATTCATGAAATCACATTTTATTATTGTTTCTTGGTATCATTGTGATATCAAAACCCTTGTCTAGAACTTAAAATCACTCAGATACCTCATCTGAAAGCAAAAATAGGATCGCGTATAGATATTTGGCGGCCATCTTGGATTTATGCAATTCGACCCATCAACGGATCTTTGGGACTTTTTATGGTGTTCTGGGGACCTTAATGAATAGCTTTGTGGGGAAAATTATTCTGTTGCAATTTCTTCAGAATTGAATGAAGAAATACCTTATTTGCCTGGACTACTAGTCAATATCAGGGAATCTCCGAGCTCATAGCGACTGTGCTTGCATGGTCACATGGAGCTACCTGTTTCGCAGATTGCCAATAACCATCTTGTAGGTCTATATATATGTCATTTGTTGACAAATGAGTCTGTAATGTCACTAAATTATCTGTCTGTCTGCTACACTATTTACTTGATGACCTTTGATGACTTCTAGCGACCTTACATATGGTCAAGGTAGGTGACCGGCGCCCTATATTTGTTGAACTAGGTAGGCCTATACTTAAGGATATTAACATGATGATTACTTTTACTCTTTCTGGGTGAGCCAGATCTGAAATTATTCTATATTTTAGATATGTGCTTCCATACAAAAAATAATAGGGCTTAAAATAGAAATCGTGCCACGAGACTACCTGCAAAAACATGTATGCATTTTTAAATGTGGGAACGATACATTATTTCTTCGATTACACAGTCAGTAGCTACTTTTGGTATCTCAGTATGATGAAATCCTAGATGACATTATATTATTTTAGCTTCACTTAGAGAAAAAACGCTATTGAATATTATCATTTTAGTAGTTTCATGTATAATTTAGAAAATATATCACTTTTGTTTTATAAATTTATGTTCTCCTTGTACTTAACTTCAATTATTTATCAGATATCAAAACTCGGCTACTATTGAGCTGAAAAAAAAGATAACATTTACAGTTGATGACTTCTGGTCCCTAATCTGCACAGAAAACAAGTAGTGTACCGTAGTGATCAGAAAAAAACTAAATTGACTTCCCTGCTGCCCAAAATACGTGACCTTCATCTATATGTCATTTTATTACATCACATCGTGTCTGTGCTATCACTGTGTAACATAAAAGTGGCATTTAGGATTTATTATTCATCCAAGATACACTCAGACAACACAGGCCAATCTGCGAATGTGCACCAGAATTACTGATATCACGAGGTTTTTTTTAAATACATCACACATTTTCTTGTATTGAAAGCATCTGTGTAGGATTGTATCATATACTTGATCGATAAACAGATAAGTCGGCATATATCAAATTCAACATTAATTTATTTCACACATGAATATACCTTGCATCTAATACGCAGCAGAGACAGCACTTCAGATCAATGCTGGCCTTCTCCTTCAATATGCGAGCATCGAACCAAATGTCATTATTTTTATTTTCGCATAGCATGTTTATGGCGATATAATGTGATACGGGTGTCAGACTGTCTGGGCATGATCGGCAAATGACCATCATAATCAATCATTTTCTCGTGTGGGTTTTCTACAATTTGAATTCGCCTCAATCTAAAGGTGGATTTTATTTGGATCTCATACAATCAGATTAAATTGGATTTGTTCTGAATTTTTGCCGAATATACTTTTTCGGGACTTGTAACCAGACAAATGTATCGAAACGGACAATTTAAAAGTATTATTATAATGTATAGTAGGCCTACTTAGGCTACATGCATTTACTACACTAGGGATGTAATATGTATACATGTTATATACTATCCATGTGGGTCTTAAAACAATTCAGTTTAAGCAGCAAGTGATTTGCATAATGTTTGCCAGTTTCTATAAAAAGAATTACATTATAACTAGCCAATATAACCTTGAGATATATTATTATACTGCATTTTTGCATATATATGATATTCATACCCAGAGTACGCATTCAGAAATAATAGTAATTTACATTTATATGGCGCCATATCCAGCCTCATGGTTCTCTTTGGCGCTGCAAACTAAATTGTCTATAGATATGATCAACCTGGTAAATTAATGTGAAAAATGATATCATCGCTACAGATATGCGATATTGAACAAATGGCTCTTGATGTGTCGCTTAACTTGATAACTTTGTTACAGCCTCATGTGCGACATGGTAATGTGTTCCAAACTAAGGGGCCAGCTTTACTATCTATCACCATGGTTTTAATTTTGTGGGAGGCACCACCAACATAAATATATAGTGCGAGGTGGGCGACATACAGTATAAGGTGTGATAGAGTCTTTCAGGTAACTGTGCTTGTATAATACATTTATGTGCTTGGGTGCGTTTATGAAAGGTTGGTTTGTGTATGTGTATGTGTCTTCAAACTCGGGATTATATATATATTTAATTTTAATCTACCCAGTGACATTAACTCATTCACAGCCGCTACATGTATGATGAACAACAAAATTGCGGGCGAGGATATTTAATACAGTGATAAAATACCATACTAGAGCTGATCAACGAGCACCAACTGACAATATAGTTATTATTGACCATTTGTGAATTTCCCTCGGCGTTTATTTTCAATATTTTTTATATTCACCTTACTAACTACCTGCTTTAACTGGTCCTGTAGTTGTCTCAATCCATACTGACGATCCATCCTCACATATCTAGTTTGCAAAAGCCACCCTCTACAAAGTGTTCCTGGTCAGGAAGCACTTCAAATCTGAAACGTAAAAGTTCCGCCGGTGGAGCTATCGATAAACCCCCTATTAACACCCACACATACATTTTTATTGAACATTTTAATTGAGTTTTAGACAGTCCACACGAAATATCCATTGTATAAATATACATCCATTGCTCTGGCCTTTCATCAGGTTCAGCTATACTTAAGAGTGCGAAACCATAAAGCAAGAAGTAGCAGCAACATAAACACACAACCAGCAGCCCATCTGAATGAAGTGACGTCGCAGCTCAATATTTTCCCACAGATATTAGTGAAAAAACTCTGAAAGTGAAAGACATTCCTTATCAGGGAATTAAAACTTGAATATGTAGTTGTATATAATTAATATCGGGTTGTACTATTCACGAGAGGAATTAGATAGCTTTTCCAATACAATATTCAAAATTAGCGCAAGGATCCTGCATAGCACGGTAATTTACGACATCAAGCAATGTAAACACATTTAAGGGGACCAGGCCACAGCCTACATGTAGTGGACTAGGCCACAGCCTACATGTAGTGGACTAGGCCACAGCCTACACGTAGTGGACTAAGCCACCACCTACATGTAGTGGACTAGGCCACACCCTACATGTAGTGGACTAAGCCACCACCTACATGTAGTGGACTAGGCCACCACCTACATGTAGTGGACTAGGCCACCACCTACATGTAGTGGACTAGGCCACAGCCTACATGTAGTGGACTAAGCCACAACCTACATGTAGTGGACTAAGCCATCACCTACATGTAGTGGACTAGGCCACCACTACATGTAGTGGACTAGGCCACCACCTACATGTAGTGAACTAAGCCACCACCTACATGTAGTGGACTAGGCCACCACCTACATGTAGTGAACTAAGCCACCACCTACATGTAGTGGACTAGGCCACCACTACATGTAGTGGACTAGGCCACCACCTACATGTAGTGGACTAGGCCACAGCCTACATGTAGTGGACTAGGCCACAGCCTATATGTAGTGGACTAAGCCACCACCTAAATGTATTGGACTAGGCCACAGCCTACATGTAGTGGACTAGGCCACCACCTACATGTAGTGGACTAGGCCACAGCCTACATGTAGTGGACTAAGCCACAACCTACATGTAGTGGACTAAGCCATCACCTACATGTAGTGGACTAGGCCACCACTACATGTAGTGGACTAGGCCACCACCTACATGTAGTGAACTAAGCCACCACCTACATGTAGTGGACTAGGCCACCACCTACATGTAGTGAACTAAGTCACCACCTACATGTAGTGGACTAGGCCACCACTACATGTAGTGGACTAGGCCACCACCTACATGTAGTGGACTAGGCCACAGCCTACATGTAGTGGACTAGGCCACAGCCTATATGTAGTGGACTAAGCCACCACCTAAATGTATTGGACTAGGCCACAGCCTACATGTAGTGGACTAGGCCACAGCCTACATGTAGTGGACTAGGCCACCACCTACATGTAGTGGACTAAGCCACACCCTACATGAAGTGGACTAGGCCACCACCTACATGTAGTGGACTAGGCCACCACCTACATGTAGTGGACTAGGCCACCACCTACATGTAGTGGACTAGGCCACCACCTACATGTAGTGGACTAGGCCACCACCTACATGTAGTGGACTAGGCCACCACCTACATGTAGTGGACTAAGCCACCACCTACATGTAGTGGACTAGGCCACCACCTACATGTAGTGGACTAGGCCACCACCTACATGTAGTGGACTAAGCCACACCCTACATGAAGTGGACTAGGCCACAGCCTACATGTAGTGGACTAGGCCACAACCTACATGTAGTGGACTAGGCCACAGCCTACATGTAGTGGACTAAGCCACAACCTACATGTAGTGGACTAAGCCATCACCTACATGTAGTGGACTAGGCCACCACTACATGTAGTGGACTAAGCCACCACCTACATGTAGTGGACTAGGCCACCACTACATGTAGTGGACTAAGCCACCATCCACATAGTGGACTAGGCCACCACCTACATGTAGTGGACTAGGCCACCACTACATGTAGTGGACTAAGCCACCACCTACATGTAGTGGACTAAGCCACCACCTACATGTAGTGGACTAGGCCACAACATACATGTAGTGGACCAGGCCACCACCTACATGTAGTGGACTAGGCCACAATCTACATGTAGTGGACTAGGCCACAGCCTACATGTAGTGGACTAGGCCACAACATACATGTAGTGGACTAGGCCACCACCTACATGTAGTAGACTAGGCCACCACCTACATGTAGTGGACTAGGCCACAGCCTACATGTAGTGGACTAGGCCACAACATACATGTAGTGGACTAGGCCACCACCTACATGTAGTGGATTAGGCCACCACCTACATGTAGTGGACTAGGCCACCACCTACATGTAGTGGACTAGGCCACAATCTACATGTAATGGACTAGGGCTAGGCCACCACCTACATGTAGTGGACTAAGCCACCACCTACATGTTATGGACTAGGCCACCACCTACATGTAGTGGACTAGGCCACAGCCTACATGTAGTGGACTAAGCCACCACCTACATGTAGTGGACTAGGCCACCACCTACATGTAGTGGACTAGGCCACAATCTACATGTAATGGACTAGGGCTAGGCCACCACCTACATGTAGTGGACTAGGCCACCACCTACATGTAGTGGACTAAGCCACCACCTACATGTTATGGACTAGGCCACCACCTACATGTAGTGGACTAGGCCACAGCCTACATGTAGTGGACTAAGCCACCACCTACATGTAGTGGACTAGGCCACCACCTACATGTAGTGGACTAGGCCACAATCTACATGTAATGGACTAGGGCTAGGCCACCACCTACATGTAGTGGACTAGGCCACCACCTACATGTAGTGGACTAAGCCACCACCTACATGTTATGGACTAGGCCACCGCCTACATGTAGTGGACTAAGCCACAGCCTACATGTAGTGGACTAAGCCACCACCTACATGTAGTGGACTAAGCCACCACTACATGTTATGGACTAGGCCACCACCTACATGTAGTGGACTAGGCCACAGCCTACATGTAGTGGACTAGGCCACAGCCTACATGTAGTGGACTAGGCCACAACCTACATGTAGTGGACTAGGCCACAGCCTACATGTATTATTAATTATATATGTATGTAAATCAATTATAATACCCCGGTACTTTAAAAGTATTTGCAGTATATATGCAAAATGTTTGTAGAATTTTTCGTTAATTTGTTTTAGTAAGATTGTCCGATTTATCATACAAACACATTTTAGTAAATGCTTTTATGTTATATTTATAAGTTAATAAATTATGGGAATTGTGTAGATCTCATCCATATGTAATATCAACTTAATTATTACTAGAAACAATAATTCTAATAATTATGTTTTCTTTATTTTATTATTATATATTTTCTTACCAATTATGTGAAACGTATAGATTTGCGTAATTTGAGGTTTTATATATTATATACATATAATGTAATACGCTATATATCGATGTATCGTTTATTATTATTATTATTATTATTATTTATTTAATGATCTGTGAGGGCCTCACGGCAGATGAGCTATGCTCAGCGGGTTGGTGCATATATGTTTTTCATCTTGATTTTACACATTTGTGCTTGGATATACCTGTACCCTCGATAAATAAAGACTTTATTATTATTATTATAAGTGGACTAGGCCACCACCTACATGTAGTGGACTAGGCCACAGCCTACATGTAGTGGACTAAGCCACCACCTACATGTAGTGGACTAGGCCATCACCTACATGTAGTGGACTAGGCCACCACCTACATGTTATAGACTGGGCCACCACCTACATGTAGTGGACTAGGCCACAGCCTACATGTAGTGGACTAAGCCACCACCTACATGTAGTGGACTAGGCCATCACCTACATGTAGTGGACTAGGCCACCACCTACATGTTATAGACTGGGCCACCACCTACATGTAGTGGACTAGGCCACAGCCTACATGTAGTGGACTAAGCCACCACCTACATGTAGTGGACTAGGCCACCACCTACATGTAGTGGACTAGGCCACAGCCTACATGTAGTGGACTAGGCCACAGCCTACATTTAGTGGACTAGGCCACAGCCTACATGTAGTGGACTAAGCCACACCTCACGGCAGATGAGCTATGCTCAGCGGGTTGGTGCATATATGTTTTTCATCTTGATTTTACACATTTGTGCTTGGATATACCTGTACCCTCGATAAATAAAGACTTTAATATTATTATTATAAGTGGACTCGGCCACAACCTACATGTAGTGGACTAGGCCACCATCAACATGTAGTGGACTAAGCCACCACCTACATGTAGTGGACTAGGCCACCATCAACATGTAGTGGACTAAGCCACCACCTACATGTAGTGGACTAGGCCACAGCCTACATGTAGTGGACTAAGCCGCAACCTACATGTAGTGGACTCGACCACAACCTACATGTAGTGGACTAAGCCACCACCTACATGTAGTGGACTAGACCACCACCTACATGTAGTGGACTAAGCCACCACCTACAGGTAGTGGACTAAGCCACCACCTACATTTAGTGAACTAAGCCACAACCTACATGTAGTGGAGACTAAGCCACCACCTACATGTAGTGGACTAGGCCACCACATACATGTAGTGGACTAAGCCACAGCCTACATGTAGTGGACTAAGCCACCACCTACATGTAGTGGACTAGGCCACACCCTACATGTAGTGGACTAGGCCACCACCTACATGTAGTGGACTAGGCCACCACCTACATGTAGTGGACTAAGCCACCACGTACATGTAGTGGACTAGGCCACAGCCTACATGTAGTGGACTAAGCCACCACCTACATGTAGTGGACTAGGCCACCACCTATATGTAGTGGACTAGGCCATCACCTACATGTAGTGGACTAGGCCACAGCCTACGTGTAGTGGACTAGGCCATCACCTACATGTAGTGGACTAGGCCACCACCTACATGTAGTGGACTAAGCCACAGCCTACATGTAGTGGACTAAGCCACCACCTACATGTAGTGGACTAGGCCACACCCTACATGTAGTGGACTAGGCCACCACCTACATGTAGTGGACTAGGCCACCACCTACATGTAGTGGACTAAGCCACCACCTACATGTAGTGGACTAGGCCACAGCCTACATGTAGTGGACTAAGCCACCACCTACATGTAGTGGACTAGGCCACCACCTACATGTAGTGGACTAGGCCATCACCTACATGTAGTGGACTAGGCCACAGCCTACGTGTAGTGGACTAGGCCATCACCTACATGTAGTGGACTAGGCCACCACCTACATGTAGTGGACTAGGCCACCACCTAAATGTAGTGAACTAAGCCACCACCTACATGTAGTGGACTAGGCCACCACTACATGTAGTGGACTAGGCCACCACCTACATGTAGTGGACTAGGCCACCACTACATGTAGTGGACTAAGCCACCACCTACATGTAGTGGACTAAGCCACCACCTACATGTAGTGGACTAAGCCACCACCTACATGTAGTGGACTAAGCCACCACCTACATGTAGTGGACTAGGCCAACACCTACATGTAGTGGACTAGGCCACCACTACATGTAGTGGACTAAGCCACCACCTACAAGTAGTGGACTAAGCCACCACCTACATGTAGTGGACTAGGCCACCACTACATGTAGTGGACTAAGCCACCACCTACAAGTAGTGGACTAAGCCACCACCTACATGTAGTGGACTAAGCCACCACCTACATGTAGTGGACTAAGCCACCACCTACATGTAGTGGACTAAGCCACCACCTACATGTAGTGGACTAAGCCACCACCTACATGTAGTGGACTAGGCCAACACCTACATGTAGTGGACTAGGCCACCACCTACATGTAGTGGACTAGGCCACCACTACATGTAGTGGACTAAGCCACCACCTACAAGTAGTGGACTAAGCCACCACCTACATGTAGTGGACTAAGCCACCACCTACATGTAGTGGACTAGGCCACCACCTACATGTAGTGGACTAAGCCACCACCTACATGTAGTGGACTAAGCCACCACCTACATGTAGTGGACTAGGCCACCACTACATGTAGTGGACTAGGCCACCACCTACATGTTGTGGACTAAGCCATCACCTACATGTAGTGGACTAAGCCACCACCTACATGTAGTGGACTAGGCCAACACCTACATGTAGTGGACTAGGCCACCACCTACAAGTAGTGGACTAAGCCACCACCTACATGTAGTGGACTAAGCCACCACCTACATGTAGTGGACTAGGCCAACACCTACATGTAGTGGACTAGGCCACCACTACATGTAGTGGACTAAGCCACCACCTACAAGTAGTGGACTAAGCCACCACCTACATGTAGTGGACTAAGCCACCACCTACATGTAGTGGACTAGGCCACCACTACATGTAGTGGACTAGGCCACCACCTACATGTAGTGGACTAAGCCATCACCTACATGTAGTGGACTAGGCCACCACTACATGTAGTGGTCTAGGCCACCACCTACATGTAGTGAACTAAGCCACCACCTACATGTAGTGGACTAGGCCACCACCTACATGTAGTGAACTAAGCCACCACCTACATGTAGTGGACTAGGCCACCACTACATGTAGTGGACTAGGCCACCACCTACATGTAGTGAGCTAAGCCACCACCTACATGTAGTGGACTAGGCCACCACTACATGTAGTGGACTAAGCCACCACCTACATGTAGTGGACTAGGCCACCACTACATGTAGTGGACTAAGCCACCACCTACATGTAGTGGACTAGGCCACCACTACATGTAGTGGACTAAGCCACCACCTACATGTAGTGGACTAGGCCACCACTACATGTAGTGGACTAAGCCACCACCTACATGTAGTGGACTAAGCCACCACCTACATGTAGTGGACTAGGCCACAACATACATGTAGTGGACCAGGCCACCACCTACATGTAGTGGACTAGGCCACAACATACATGTATTGGACCAGGCCACCACCTACATGTAGTGGACTAGGCCACCACCTACATGTAGTGGACTAAGCCACCACCTACATGTAGTGGACTAGGCCACCACTACATGTAGTGGACTAAGCCACCACCTACATGTAGTGGACTAGGCCACCACTACATGTAGTGGACTAAGCCACCACCTACATGTAGTGGACTAAGCCACCACCTACATGTAGTGGACTAGGCCACAACATACATGTAGTGGACCAGGCCACCACCTACATGTAGTGGACTAGGCCACCACCTACATGTAGTGGACTAGGCCACAACCTACATGTAGTGGACTAGGCCACAGCCTACATGTAGTGGACTAGGCCACCACCTACATGTAGTAGACTAGGCCACCACCTACATGTAGTAGACTAGGCCACCACCTACATGTAGTGGACTAGGCCACAGCCTACATGTAGTGGACTAGGCCACCACCTACATGTAGTGGACTAGGCCACCACCCACATGTAGTGGACTAGGCCACAACATACATGTAGTGGACCAGACCACCACCTACATGTAGTGGACTAGGCCACCACCTAGATGTAGTGGACTAGGCCACCACTACATGTAGTGGACTAAGCCACCACCTACATGTAGTGGACTAAGCCACCACCTACATGTAGTGGACTAGGCCACAACCTACATGTAGTGGACTAGGCCACAACCTACATGTAGTGGACTAGGTCATCACCTACATGTAGTGGACTAGGCCACCACCTACATGTAGTGGACTAGGCCACCACTACATGTAGTGGACTAAGCCACCACCTACATGTAGTGGACTAAGCCACCACCTACATGTAGTGGACTAGGCCACAACCTACATGTAGTGGACTAGGTCATCACCTACATGTAGTGGACTAGGCCACCACCTACATGTAGTGGACTAGGCCACCACCTACATGTAGTGGACTAGGCCACAGCCTACATAAAGTGGACTAGGCCACAGCCTATATGTAGTGGACCAGGCCACAACATACATGTAGTGGACCAGGCCACCACCTACATGTTATGTAATAGGCCACCCCCTACATGTAGTGGACTAGGCCACAGCCTACATGTAGTGGACTATGCCACAGCCTACATGTAGTGGACTATGCCACAGCCTACATGTAGTGGACTAGGCCACAGCCTACATGAAGTGGACTAGGCCACCACCTACATGTAGTGGACTAGGCCACAGCCTACATAAAGTGGACTAGGCCACCACCTACATGTAGTGGTCTAAGCCACCACCTACATGTAGTGGACTAAGCCACAGCCTACATGTAGTGGAATAGGCCACCACCTACATGTAGTGGACTAGGCCACCACCTACATGTAGTGGACTAGGCCACAACCTACATGTAGTGGACTAGGCCACAGCCTACATGTAGTGGACTAGGCCACCACCTACATGTAGTGGACTAAGCCATCACCTACATGTAGTGGACTAGGCCACCACATACATGTAGTGGACTAGGCCACCACCTACATGTAGTGGACTAGGCCACAGCCTACATGTAGTGGAATAGGCCACCACCTACATGTAGTGGACTAGGCCATCATCTACATGTAGTGGACTAGGCCACAGCCTACATGTAGTGGACTAGGCCACAGCCTACATGTAGTGGACTAGGCCACAGCCTACATGTAGTGGACTAGGCCACCACCTACATGTAGTGGACTAGGCCATCACCTACATGTAGTGGACTAGGCCACCACCTACATGTAGTGGACTAGGCCACCACCTACATGTAGTGGACTAGGCCACCACCTACATGTAGTGGACTAGGCAATCATCTACATGTATTGGACTAAGCCACAACCTACATGTAGTGGACTAGGCCACCACCTACATGTAGTGGATTAGGCCACAGCCTACATGTAGTGGTCTAAGCCACCACCTACATGTAGTCGACTAGGCCATCACCTACATGTAGTGGTCTAAGCCACCACCTACATGTAGTGGACTAGGCCACAGCCTACATGTAGTGGACCAGGCCACCACCTACATGTTATGTAATAGGCCACCCCCTACATGTAGTGGACTAGGCCACAGCCTACATGTAGTGGACTATGCCACAGCCTACATGTATTTAGTTTTTGTCATTGTTGTCATAAATTCAAACTTTGACAGGTGCATACACATGCACTGAATTTGAACTTATTTCATTGTGACTAAAACTATATGTTGGGTTAGTCTTATTAAATTGCTGCGGACACCTCGAATTGATATATTAAATACCTGACTCGTTTTTGGTTGTCTACATGATATATCTTCCCTTGATATGTAGTTGTTATTTTGGTATTCTTCTATTATTCTTCTATTAGTCTCATTTACTCCTGGTTGTTTCTGTGAACACCATATATCTCCAGTGTTTGCATGTTGTTTATCTGATTCCAGTTGTTCTGTCATTACCTGGGTATTACCCAGTTCACTGGTATTATTGTACATATGCGTATCCCTTGTGAGATTGTCATCCTGGTCTATGCAGGATTCATTTTCCAAACACATAAACGTGATGACCCCGCAGATCTTGTTGATCTGAGGTGCATATAGTTGCTTTATTTGAGGCAACGAGGACATAATTCTCACCATGATAAAATTTAGCTATTTTACACAGCACCACGTCTGTTGTCATACACAGCACCACGTCCGTTGTCATACACAGCACCACGTCCGTTGTCATCACCCTCATGCATTATGACTCGCCTGAAACACAATACAATCCAATAAACGTAACCCTTCCAGCCCCAATCTCACATTTATACGGCACATAACCTAATATGCTACTTATCACAGTGCTGATTTTTATCAAATTAATTTGTTTATATGAAATATTATATTAGATAATTATACTACTGTTGTAAAAACTGTGAACTCTGGGAAAATATATTCCGCCATCTTTGACCAACTACAAAATAGCCAATTCCTGGCTACCGCTGATGTTCCCGCATAATCATCTCATCATAATAATGGCTTTTACTATATTGACTGTTGTAAGACGAAATAGAACAAAGAAAAAATATCGTTTCGAAAAATAAACAAAATTGATTATGAGTCGTTTCATTCAGATATTCTCAGTTCGGATCTAATAAATAAACCAGAGAAAGATCTCTCGGCACTTTGTCAACAGTATGATTCTGTTCTAAGCTCTATTTTAGACAAACACGATCCTGTAAGTACAAAGACTTTGCCCAGAAAACCACCAACGTCATGGATGTCTCTGGAAATAATGAAGGCTAAAACCCTTCGCCACAATATCGTACGAACATGGCGCAGATCTCGCACACATCTAGATCGTTCTCGTTACAAACATCAATGCCACCTATGTAATAGAAATATTTTGCTGATGTTATTGCAGAAAATTCGGACAATCCCCATCGCCTTTGGAATTTAATAAATAACATTCTACATAGAATTCCACCTCCTGCTCTGCCAGAATTCACATCAGTAAAATCACTTTGTGATCATTTCTCCAGGTATTTTGTGGATAAAATTGAAACTATCCGTTCCAAATTTCCAGATAAGGTACTGAATATTCCACAAGTGCAAAAACCAGAAATTAGATCTAAAATGAACGTTTTTGAACGTGTATCAGAAGATGAAATTAAAAAGCTTATTTTGAGTTCATCGTCAAAATCATGTGATCTGAATCCCATTCCTACAAGCGTGTTGAAAAATTGTCTTGACATATTAGGCTGTTTTCGTCGTCGACGTTTTTTACGTTTTGTTATATCCTACTCGATCGGCTGTTTGATTTTTATCCGTCGTCGACGAAACGAGACGGAAAAAATCACCGTCACATTTGTTTTGAATGACCTTTGACCTCTGACCTTTTTGACGAAAAAACGTCGACGACGAAAACAGCCACTCGAATGGGCCTATTAATAACTACCATCACTGACATAATTAACATTTCAATGGAAACTAGTACTTTTCGTCAAAATTTCAAAGAAGCTCGTGTAAGACCACTGCTGAAAAAAACATCTCTTCCTAAAAACGTGCTGAAAAAAATCACAGGCCTGTATCCAACTTAGAAAAGATAGTAGCCAATAGGCTGCAAGCTCATATAAAAATAGCCATCTATCTAATCCATTACAATCGGCCTACAGGAAACATCATTCTACAGAATCGGCTGAAAGTACATAACGATATCATTATTAGTATGGACAAGGGGGAAGTTACGGCTCTAACCTTGCTTGACTTGTCGGCCGCTTTCGACACCATTGACCATGCTACATTAACAGATAGACTTTCTGATTGGTATGGAATATCTGGCCAGGCTCAAATTTGGTTTTCTTCTTATTTGCAAAATAGGCACCAGTCCGTAAAAATTGAAGACACTTTTTCAGATAAAGTCACACTCTCCTATGGAGTTCCACAGGGTTCTGTGCTAGGACCAGTGCTTTTTACTTCATACACTACACCACTCAGCGCTATTATCTATAGTTTTGACATAAACCACCACCTTTATGCCGATGATACTCAAATTTACATGTCTCTATCAGTTTCAAACGAGAAGGAATCTCTTGAGAAGTTGCAACATTGTTTAATGGGTGTGTCGGCCTGGATGACAGGATCTAAACTGAAGCTTAATCCTAGCAAGACAATTTTTTTTCTTATTGGGACCAAACTTCAACGAGAAAAATTCTTGAATAACTCCCCATGCTTACTTCTAGGTCAAGACACAAATCCATCTACATCAGCTAAAAATATTGGTGTACTATTCGACAGTAGCCTGAATTTCCGAAAACACATTTCCCAAACATGTAGGGCATGCTTTTATCATATCGGTGATCTGCGTCGAATTCGAAAAGGTCCGTCCTTAGATCTTGCCAAGCAAATTGCAGTGGCACTCGTCAGTAGTAACCCGCATATCTGGCTGATTTTCGAAATGCTCAAAATATCTACGCTCCACTAATTCGAATAGATTTGTTGTTCCTCGTATAAAGACTAAGACTGGGTCAAGAGCTTTCTCTATATCTGGTCCAGCCTGTGCCAATACGTAATGCCAAAACAATCTTAACATTCCGGAAATTACTCGAATTCCACCTATTTGACCTGGCTTTCCCACCCTAGTCCCTCAGCATCCCGGCTCCCTGTTGACGAACCTGCTTTGGCCTCGATTATGACACATGATCACGCTAAAGATGTGTGCGCCTCTGAGCTCGGTCCGCTTAGGATATAGGCGCTATAGAAGTTTTATTGATTGATTGATTGATTGACTATACATAGATAGCACGGATGAAAATACTTCTATGAGATGTACATTATATAACGAGGCTGGTAAAATGTTGTGTCATTGTCCCTGCATTGAACCGGTACAGTCGCGATTCGTCTGTGTTACTATTCATACTGTGGTATCACCCCAAGTAAAATCAGCAGACAAAAAATCATTTAGATATAGATTTATTTATAGAGGGTAGACCATTTAGTACATCGTACTAATTTGCAATGGGCCCTCTTTAAACACATGCAATAGTATAAAGATTTAAATATGTACATGATTAATGCTAAAAAAAATAAAACAGGATATAATACAAACTATAATAGAATATTTACAATTTTATACATAAATTTACACTGCAGAAACATCATGACTATTTAAGAATATTACATGATAAGTGTATTATTTTTTTTATTCTAGATTATTATTCAGTTATTGCTATACATGGTACATAATAATTAGAGATAATTGTAAAGATAGAAAATGAAAACTATTGCCATGTTGTGTAAATATTTTTCCCGCACCAAAACCAGAGATAAAATACCTACATAACTTATAATACAATATTTCATTGTAGTAAAAAAGACACTCTGGCTCTGGAAAGCGTAGAATTCTAATTACAACTTATGTGTATTTAATATATATCTAAAATAATGTTAAAACCCATTTCATATAATTTTAAAAGTACTACGAATAGTACTTCAAGGTATAAGCTGTATTTTTATTATAAACATTAATATCATGATTAAAATTGAGCGTACAACACAAAACAAAATAGCGAAGAATGATTTGTGGGACTATGGCATGCGAGACTCTTAACGTGGAGGAGGTCACTCTGGTTCAAACGTATCAGCGAAAGCCGCCGTCCAAGATTCGAACCAGATATAGACAACACTCCACACGAAATTTCATGTTTACCATTAGCGTGATTACCAATACAAATGTGCCAAGTATGTCTCTGTCACAACGTGGAAGAGGTCAATCTGGTTCGATCGTATCAGCGAAAGCCGCTGCCCAAGATTCGAACCAGATATAGACACGCTGTACACAAAATTTAATGTTAACCATTAGCGTGATTACCATCACAAATGTGCTAAGTATGTCCATGTCACAACGTGGAAGAGGTCAATCTGGTTCGAATGGATAACGTTCCACACCTAATGTTTAGTGATTACCATTACGATTAGGTTTTAGAAAAATGTTGTTGTACATATAACTGTTTGAAATTATTAAGACTTTGCGAGTTTCAAATATGAGGTGGTATCTTATTCCATATTTGTGTACCAAGATTCAGAAAGCTTTTGCAGTGGCTATATATAGTATATAGTACATGACTTGGTGTTGTATTTTGTCTATCAAGCACTTCAAGGATTAATCTGGCAGATTTTTTTAGGAGTTTTTCCAGAGAATTTTCAAGTGTTTTTGAACAATTTCCCCATACAATACAACAATATTCAATATGTGGCAAAATATAACTGTTTACAAACAATTTCCTGGCATTCACTGGTAGGAATTATTTTATTTGCTGAGGAAGATAAAGGTTTTGTGTAATCTTATTACGAATAGCTTTAATATGTTCATCCCAGCTCATAGCATTATCGAAGTGAACTCCAAGTATTTTTGTTGTTGACAAATTTGGAATGATAATACCATCGATATCGACATTGAGAGACAAAGGTTGTTTTTGCTGGAAATAATCAATGTGTTGCACTTTGGCAGGCTGAGAATTATGTCATTTTTGAGGCACCAGTCAGATGCAGAGTTCCCAGAATCTGAGTTTATTTTCGATGTCTACAATATGTTTACCTGACGATGATATGGTAGCATCATCTGCATACAGCATTGTGTTGATTTTCTTAATAAATAGTGGCATATCATTGATATAAATTAAAAACAAAAGGGGACCTAAAATCGTTCCTTGTGGTACCCCGGAGTTGATTGTCTGTGGTTGTGATAGTGAGCTCTTAACAGATACTCGTTGTGACCAGTTTTTAAGATATGATTGAAACCAACAGATTGTATCAGCATTGCAATGGTTAAGTTTCAACTTCTCCAATAGTAATGTGTGGTTAACGAGATCAAATGCTTTACTTAGACCTAACTGTAATAAACCAAATGAATTACCAGATTGGATAACTCATTGTATATTTCCTCAGTGAGTGTAATTAGTGCAGTCTGACACGAGTGATTTTTACGAAACACAAACTGTGTATCAAGCAGTAGCTTGTTGTCCTGGAGGAAGTCGTATAAACATATATACACGTGTTTTTCTAAAAAAAATTGAGAGAATCGGCAAAAGTGAAATGGGTCTGTAGTTAGAACAGTCCCGTCGATTTAGAATGTGACATACTTCTTAACTGTCTTAGCACAAAATCTGTAGACATTTCTGGTAGCGCAAATAAAGTGTTCCTATTGACTTTCTCATATGACATTGATCCTATTAAAAACAATACATACTTTACATCATACAAATCAAAAAAATAAGTGTTGATGGAGGTTTACTGCTTTTTTTACCCAATAATTTGGTGGTTATTTAGTAATACTTTTCAATTGTCGTATTCCCTTTGGTACTTCAGGGGTTGATGCGCCTGTATAAAAAAGTATGCATATTCATTGTTTACAAACAACAGGCGACGCCCAGGTAAAACGAGACGCTGACCCGATTATAGAGTGACGCTGGTGCAGCGTTTTTAATGCTGTTCCAGCTTTACCCCATCATTGGTTCATTGTCTCGTATTTGCTGGCAGGTGACGATGTGTGAAAGGGTAGATACGGGCAAAGAAACCCAAGATAAACATTTTAAAGGCAAAGGAAAACATAATATGACTATACTTATATAGTCTAATGACTATGGATCATTTGTCATGTTTATCATACGGAATATACCTGAACATAAATCTTTTGTTGATATAAAGCATGTTACTGCTACTGCTGATTCACCTGATTTGAGCGATTCTGTCACAAAATTAGCTTATTCAATGCTGAAATCATTCACACCCCACATGGGTATCACCATTGAGGAGGGGAATATTCTTGTATATATCAGTGGATATATATGTTACAAAGTGTCGCGATATGCATGTGATCAATGTAAAGTAATTTTAATGCCAATAAAAAATTGCATACATTTCTGAATCTGAGAAGCAATATTTGAATATTTAGAGTGTGGGGCTTTTGTTCCACGTCAATACTTAATGCAATTAATCGGTTCATATGAACGAATTTTCGGAAATATACCTGAACAGATTCTACATAGGAGTCACAAAAGAGATCAAATTATTACGTTCATCAAAAACAGCAAATCACATGCAGGTTGTTAATGTTTCACGTTAATATCACATATATATGTCCCCTTTCGGCTACACCATGTACTAATCCAGTTGTCAAATGGCATTTTTTTACTCAAGCATGTTTCGCGGTATGGACGATGTTTTATGATTGATTCTGGTTCCAATGGATGTCCTGAGCAGGAATCAGCAGGGTGCCACTTTGGCACCCTTGGGCGGATTTTTTTAAAGGCAAAAACAAAATGGCCGCCAAATAATTCAAGGTCAAATATGATTTTTCAACAAATGAAGCCAGGAACAAGACTTAGTGTAAAACCTTATTTTCATGTGATTTTGACGGGGCAATCCGTTTCTTGTATGATTTTTAAGACTGAAGGTCATCTTCAAGGTCAAAAAGTCAATTTCAAGGTCAAACAAGCAAAAAATACCATTTTTAACAAATAAAGCTAGGAACATGTGTAATACCTCTTTTATATGGGATTTTATCTGAAAATCAATTTATGGTACTATTTTGTTGATCCAAGGTTAGCTTCAAGGTCAAAAGTCCTTTCAATGGTCAAAAACAAAATGGTTGCCAGATATTTCAAGGTCAAATATGATTTTTCAACAAATGAAGATAGCTACAAATGTAATACCCCATTTTCATTTTGATTTTGACCACGCATTTCATTTCTTGTATTATTTTCATGATTCAATGTGATCTTCAAGGTCAAAAGGTCAAATATCAAGGTCAATTAAGCAAAATTACCATTTTTAACAAATAAAGCTAGGAACATGTGTAATACCTCTTTCGTCATGCAATTTTGACTGGGCATTCCATATCTGATATTATTTTGATTATTCAAGGTCATCTTCAATGGCAAAGGGGTCAATTTCAAGGTAAAGTAAAAAATATCATTTTTAACAAATAAAGCTAGGAATGTGTCACTGTGTAATACCTCTTTTTATGAGATTTTGACTGACAAATCCAATTATAGTAATATTTTAGTGAGTGAAGGTTATTTTCAAGGTCAATTTCAATTCAAGGTCATCAAAAGACAATTAATAAACATAAACAGCAAAAAGTGCTGTACGTCTTTTAAGTGTAATTTTGACAAATAATCCATTTCTGCTACTATCTTTATGTTTTCAAAGTCAGGGTGTCAATTTCAAGGAGGTCAGGTAAGCGAAAATATGGTTTTCAACAAATAAAGCTAGGAAAATAGCTTTCTGGTATGATTTTGGTGATTTGAGGTGATCCTCTAAGTCAAATATAAATATCAAGGTCAAATATTATTTTAACGTAGTATGCTGCATATTGGAGCACATATAATAAAGTGTCTTGGTGTAACTTTAACTGGATAATCTAATTACAGTAGGGTTCTAATGATTAAACATCATCAGAGTGAAATGATCAGGTCACGGAGAGGCGTCAAATAGCGACGAAAAAGTATAACAGATCAATGGGGAGGCGCTAAAATGGGGAGGCAGTAAAAGACAATGGGGAGGCATTAAAGGGTGTCAAGGAGTAGCTATTAGGCACCCCAGATGCGCCAAAGAGTGACTAAAAAGGGTTAACAAAATGAGTAGTCATTAAAGGGAAATGAGGAGGCATTGAAGGGCAATTAGGAGGCAGTGAAAGGCAACGAGGAGGCGTTAAGGGCAAAAATGGGGTGTAAAAGAGCAACAAGATGCATCAAAAGGTGGCAGGGTGGCATGAAAATGCTATGGAACGGTGACAAGGAAGTACGTTAACGGGTGATGGGGAAGTGCTAATGGGTGATGGATAGGTGTCTAAGTGCAATGAGAAGGCATTAAAGACGACGGAGAATCGTTAAAGGGCAACGGAGAAGCGTTAAATGGTGACGGAGAGACGTTAAAGAGCGACGGAAAGGCCGAAAAAAAAGTGTTAAAAGTGATGTAGATGCATCTTTTGGTGGAGAGGCGCTAATAGCCGCTGCAGATGCGTTAAATAGCGATGGAAATGTGTTAAAAGTGATGGTGAGGCGTTAAATAGTGATGGGAAAGTGTTGAATGGTGATTAAAAGGCGGTAAAGTGTGATGAGGAGTCGTTAAAGGGCGACCATGAAACGCTAAACAACGATGGAAAAGTGCTGAAGGGCAATGGGGAGGAGTTGTATTGTGCTGGATAGGCGTGTGAGGGTGAGGAGAAAGCGTTAAAAACAACGGAGCATTGCTAAAGGGCAACGGAGAAGCTTTAAATGGTGACTGAGATGTCAAAGGGCAACGGAAAAGTATTAAAGGTTGATGGAGATGCATTAAAGGGTGATGGAGAGACGCTAACAGGCGCTGCAGATGCGCTAAATGGCGATGGGAAGACATAATAAGCAGCGAGGAGGCGTTGAAAGGCAATGCGGAGGTATTTAAGGACAACGAAGAGGCACTAAGGGGCAAAGAAGAGGCGTTAAAGAGTGACAGGATGTGTTAAAAGTTGGTGGGTGGCATGAAAGAGCTATTGAACGGTGTTAGAGGCTGACGTGGAAGAATTACATGACATGTGATGCAGTGGTGCTAAAGGGTGATGGATAGGTGGTCAAGGGCGATAAGAAGGCGTTACAGACCACAGGGAATCGCTAAAGGGCAACTAAGAAAAAATAAATTATGACGGGGAGACGTCAAAGAGTGACGGAAAGGTGTTAAAGGGCCAAGAAAAAGTGTTGAAACTTGATGGAGATGCACTAAATGGTTAATGGAGAGGCGTTAAAAAGGCGCTGCAGATGCGTTAAATGGTGATGGTAAAGGGTTACAGCGATGAAGAGGCGGTAAATGGTGATGGGAAGGCGTCAAATGGCGATGGGAAGCCGGTAAAGGGCGACGAGGAGGCATTAAATTGCACCGATTTTTTCCGCCCTCCCTCATTAGATTTTGGATTTTTTCTGATCTAAAACAGAGAAATTAAACATAGTGGCCTTAACGGGCGACGAAAAGGCATTAAGGGACGAAGAAAAAATATAAAGGTTGACAACCCAAAAGCATTGAAGGGCAATGAGAAGCTTCAAAGGTGCCTCAGGGACATTAAATGGCGTTAAAGATTGATGGTGAAACGTTAAAATGTGACGGAGAGTTAAAGAGCAATGGAGAAGCGTTCAGTGCGAAGGAGAGGCATTTAAAGGGTGACAGAAGGGCCTCCAATTGCAAAAAAAGAGGCGTTAAACTAAAAGGACGTTCAGGGCGAAGAAGAAGCGTTAAAGGGCGATGGAAAGGCCTTCAATTGCAAAGAAGAGGTCTTAGACTAAAAGCTACGAGGACGCATTATTGTCTCCCTTTAGCGCCTCTCTATAGCCCCATTACGCCCCCGGTTTCTCTGTAACCCCTCTTTAGATTATCCAGTCAAAATAAAACCCAACACAAGGTATTGTAGGTGCCCCAATTTATAGTATATATGCTAAAAAAATATACTTGACCTTGAGGATGACTTTAAATCACCAAAGTAATAGGAAAAAGACATTTTTCGCTCAAAATCCCATGAAAAAAACGTTTTTAGCGTTTCTAGCTGTATTTGTTAAAAATCATATTCTCCTTTACTTGACCTTGAAATTGACATTTTAAACTTAAATAAGACCTTTCATCATTAAAAAAGAATCAAGAATAGATTATTCAGTGGAAAATCACGCCAAAAACACGTATTACACTTCTTCCTATTTTGTTTCTAAAATAACATATTTTTACATTTTTGACCTTGGTAATGACCTTTTGACCTTAAAGATGACCCTAGATCAACAAACTACGACCATAAATGGATTTTTCAGACAAAATCCCATGAGTGGGAAAAGTGGCCCCCGGCTGATTTCTGCTGGGGACACCCCATAGTATCAGAATCAACCATAAAACATCGTCCATACTGCGAAACACGCTTTAGTCAAAATCCACTGGACTATACTGCGGGAAAACAATGAACATATTATTACCAGTAATGGGAGGAGAAATAGAAAATTATCAAAATACAACTAGAAATAAATTGTGTCATAAAAATGACCGTGTCTTGTTTTTGTGATACTGCTAATAGCCCGAGAGCTCATAGGGTTTTATTTACTTTTTTGAGGCCAAAAGGCCTGAACATTGTTTCTATTGTAGAATTTTATGCTGAATTTGAAAATGCATTTCTTAAAAAAATCCCGACGGAATTTTTTCATAAATCGGAGTTGAAGTGGGGTACCCTCCCCCCTAAAAATACCTCATTTTTTATATTTCTTCAACAGTTATTTATTTGGGAACTTCATTTCAGAAAAAACACATAGTTATTGATTAAACGTGTTGTTATGCAAACGACAGTATAATTTGAATAATATTCGCCAGTTAAAAATTCAAAATGGCTGCAATTTTTTCAGTTATTAAAGTCACATCACACAAATTAAATACAATCGTATCCAAATTGTTGTCATCAATTAAGATCAAAGTGGAGTATATATAAAGACCTACCTACATATAATAAGAGAACGTAAATAGACGTATTAGGTAAAAATATGATTTTGTTAATGAGATGCAATTTAAATTTTATGGTGAGAACTCAAAAGCTGAATAAATGGCGTCCACTTTAAATTTTAAGATTAGTTAAATTATATCGTTTTTATTGTATGAAAACAATTATTCGATAACTACAGGTTTGTTACTGAAATAAACGTCTTAAATAAATTACTATTAACAAACTGGTACAAATTTATTTCAAATGATATTAACATTAACGTACCTCTTTTTGCCCTCAATTTTAATAACTATGTCGGGATTTATTATAAGAAATGAAATTACAGTTTCAATCATCAAATTCTACATCAGAAGCTATCCTCGGAAAATATATTCCACATTCTGGTATATTTTTAAACAAATGACCCTGCCAGCGGTCATTTTGGATTTGACCTCTTTGTGACATTAACCCACCATAGAATTTGGTAAACTTTTTTTTCTATAACCTTAAGGTTATTATGTACCCAAATACAACAAAAAAGCTTTTGTCCGAAACTTTTCCTACCTCAGTTCTTTATTGACCGGACTACCTAGTGAATGCCGTGGATGAATGAGTTGAATAACTTGTTTATTCATTGCATATTGGAGTATTGAAATATATAAATAGTGAGTGTGAGATCAATAAATTGCTTATAATTCATTGCATATTGGTATATTGAATGACATTTACAGTCAATTTGACAGTGTCTGCTAGCTAGGCACTTGCGTCTGTCATATATTTATATAATTTTCACAGTATGTTTAGATCAATATTATTTCCATCACCATTCTGGAACATCTTCAAAGCGAACGCTATATAATAAAGTGATCTGCACCCGGATATTTACTGTGGGTTTTTTATCCACGGTTTTCCAAAATAGTGATAATAGACTGTCTAGTATTATATCAGTATGCCACTGTTTGATGAGGGTTTCTTCGATATTAGATGCTTTAGCATGGTAATAGCAAGACTGATACATTTCCAGCTTGAAAAAACATATTCAGAGGACATAAAATGATATCAATAATAGCCGACCAGTTATTTATCTGACAAAGGGTGATTAGTCATCTTCGTCAATCTTTTGTGAAATTGGAAAAATTGATCAGTCTATCTGAATGAATCATCCATCAAGAGTATAATATTAGTACGGTCAATAAGGCTCTCAAATCCTAGTAGATAGGAAAAGTTGAGGACAAAATATTTTCTTTTCTATATAGTATCTTTTGACCTCCTTAGACCGGAAAATAAAGTTTACCAAAATCTATGGTGGGCTAAGGTCACAGCAAGGTCAATTCCAAGATGGCATCCATTGACCCAGGAGATGTCATGATCAAAAATAATTGTTTTACATTTTGCACTTAGTAAATCAAGTGTAATGCCTCTTTTCCATGTCATTTTGTAAGGAGAATTCATCTTACATGTTATTTTTGTGCCCAAGGGTAAATGTCAAGGTCACAACAAGGTGAAATCAATTAAATATGCCCGGCAATTAGCCTATGTCATCACAATTAAAGTGATGTTTTCACTTTCTCAGCTGTAGGATTGAGTGTAATACGGTGCATCTTTTCCATTTTGTTTATATTCTGGTATATTTTTAAACAAATGACCCTGCCAGCGGCCATTTTGGATTTGACCTCTTTGTGACGTTAGCCCACCATAGAATTTGGTAAACTTTTTTTTCTATAACCTCAAGGTTATTATGTACCCAAATACAACAAAAAAGCTTTTGTCCGAAACTTTTCCTACCTCAGCTCTTTATTGACCGGACTACCCAGTGAATGCCGTGGAATTTCATGTCGTGTACGTTATGACACCGTTATCATATTTCCCTTGTTTTCTCATAGGTTTTCCTGTGAAAAACCGATTTAACAGCGCCTTGGAACTACGGAATTAAACTGGGTTCACCAATTTTCATAAGTAAATGTTCAGACAATGTCTCGGGTCGCTATATCGCTTCATGGAACCTAGCTCATGATAATCCTTGGGTACCTTCATTTACTGACCCTCTCTACACATCCATTACTTCTAAATACAAGCCGTCGGGCTTGCCGTCAAAGTCGTTGCCAAAGTCTCAGTTGCCAACCACGCTGCTGCATCTTCACAAACAAGTTACAGTAGTGCAGGCTATGCCAAGGCCCCCGAAGCTAATGATAGGGCTCAAATGCGCCATTGAAACATATACACCGGGCAGTGCGGGGATAGTGATAGCATCAGGTCTACCTGCTGCCTGTCACACCGGTCAGTGTGGGGATACTGATGCATTAGGCATACCTGCTGCCTGTCACACCGGTCAGTGCGGGGATACTGATGCATTAGGCATACCTGCTGCCTGTCACACCGGTCAGTGCGGGGATACTGATGCATTACCTGCTGCCTGTCACACCGGTCAGTGCGGGGATACTGATGCATTACCTGCTGCCTGTCACACCGGTCAGTGCGGGGATACTGATGCATCACCTGCTGCCTGTCACACCAGTCAGTGCGGGGATACTGATGCATCAGGCATACCTGCTGCCTGTCACACCGGTCAGTGCAGGGATACTGATGCATTACCTGCTTCCTGTCACACCGGGTAGTGCGGGGATACTGATGCATTACCTGCTTCCTGTCACACCGGGCAGTGCGGGGATACTGATGCATTACCTGCTTCCTGTCACACCGGGCAGTGCGGGGATACTGATGCATTAGGCATACCTGCTGCCTGTTACACCGGGCAGTGCGGGGATACTGATGCATCAGCCATACCTGCTGCCTGTTACACCGGTCAGTGCGGGGATACTGATGCATTACCTGCTGCCTGTCACGCCGGGCAGTGCGGGGATACTGATGCATCAGCCATACCTGCTGCCTGTCAAACCGGTCAGTGCGGGGATACTGATGAATTACCTGCTGCCTGTCAAACCGGGCAGTGCGAGGATACTGATGCATTAGGCATACCTGCTGCCTGTTACACCGGGCAGTGCGGGGATACTGATGCATTACCTGCTGCCTGTCAAACCGGGCAGTGCGAGGACACTGATGCATTAGGCATACCTGCTGCCTGTTACACCGGGCAGTGCGGGGATACTGATGCATTACCTGCTGCCTGTCACACCGGGCAGTGCGAGGATACTGATGCATTAGGCATACCTGCTGCCTGTCACACCGCGCAGTGCGGGGATACTGATGCATCACCTGCTGCCTGTCACGCCGGTCAGTGCGGGGATACTGATGCATTAGGCATACCTGCTGCCTGTCACACCGGGCAGTGCGGGGATACTGATGCATTAGGTATACCTACTGCCTGTCACACCGGGTAGTGCGGGGATACTGATGCATCACCTGCTGCCTGTCACACCGGGCAGTGCGGGGATACTGATGCATTACCTGCTGCCTGTCACGCCGGGCAGTGCAGGGATACTGACGCATTAGGCATACCTGCTACCTGTCACACCGGGCAGTGCGGGGATACTGATGCATTACCTGCTGCCTGTCACTCCGGTCAGTGCAGGGATACTGATGCCTTACCTGCTGCCTGTTACACAGGGCAGTGCGGGGATACTGATGCATTACCTGCTGCCTGTCACACCGGTCAGTGCGGGGATACTGATGCATTACCTGTTTCCTGTCAAACCAGGCAGTGCGGGGATACTGATGCATTAGGCATACCTGCTGCCTGTCACACCGGGCAGTGCGGGGATACTGATGCATTAGGCATACCTACTGCCTGTCACACCGGGTAGTGCGGGGATACTGATGCATTAGGCATACCTGCTGCCTGTGCGGGGATACTGATGCAATAGGCATACCTGCTGCCTGTCACGCCGGGTAGTGCAGGGATACTGATGTATTACCTGCTGCCTGTCACGCCGAGCAGTGCGGGGATACTGATGCATCAGGCATACCTGCTACCTGTCACACCGGTCAGTGCGGGGATACTGATGCATCAGGCCTACCTGCTGCCTGTCACACCGGGCAGTGTGGGGATACTGATGCATTAGGCATACCTGCTGCCTGTCACACCAGTCAGTGCGGGGATACTGATGCATCAGGCATACCTGCTGCCTGTCACACCGGGCAGTGCGGGGATACTGATGCATTACCTGCTGCCTGTCACACCGGTCAGTGCGGGGATACTGATGCATTAGGCATGCCTTCTGCCTGTCACACCGGTCAGTGCAGGGATACTGATGCATTAGGCATACCTGCTGCCTGTTACACCGGGCAGTGCGGGGATACTGATGCATTAGGCATACCTGCTGTCTGTTACACCGGTCAGTGCGGGGATACTGATGCATCAGGCATACCTGCTGCTTTTCACACCGGTCAGTGCGGGGATACTGATGCATTAGGCATATCTGCTGCCTGTCACACCGGTCAGTGCGGGGATACTGATGCATTAGGCATACCTGCTGCCTGTCACGCGGGGCAGTGCGGGGATACTGTTGCATCAGGCATACCTGCTGCCTGTCACACCGGTCAGTGCGGGGATACTGATGCATTAGACATACCTGCTGCCTGTCACACTGGGCAGTGCGGGGATACTGATGCATCAGGCATACCTGCTGCCTGTCACACCGGGCAGTGCGCGGGTACTGATGGATTACCTGCTGCCTGTCACACCGGGCAGTGCAGGGATACAGATGCATTAGGCATACCTGCTGCCTGTCACACCGGTCAGTGCGGGGATACTGATGCATTAGGCATACCTGCTGCCTGTCACACCGGTCAGTGCGGGGATACTGATGCATTAGGCATACCTGCTGCCTGTTACACCGGGCAGTGCGGGGATACTGATGCATTAGGCATACCTGCTGCCTGTCACACCGGTCATTGCGGGGATACTGATGCATTACCTGCTGCCTGTCACGCCAGTCAGTGCGGGGATACTGATGCATCAGGCATACCTGCTGCCTGTCACACCGGGCAGTACGGGGATACTGATGCATTACCTGCGGCCTGTCACACCGGTTAGTGCGGGGATACTGATGCATTACCTGCTTCCTGTCACACCGGTCAGTGCGGGGATACTGATGCATCAGGCATACCTGCTGCCTGTCACACCGGTCAATGCGGGGACACTGATACATTAGGCTTACCTGCTGCCTGTCACACCGGTCAGTGCGGGATACTGATGCATTACCTGCGGCCTGTCACACCGGTTAGTGCGGGGATACTGATGCATTACCTGCTTCCTGTCACACCGGACAGTGCGGGGATACTGATGCATTAGACATACCTGCTGCCTGTAACACCGGTCACTGCAGGGAGACTGATGCATTAGGCATACCTGCTGCCTGTCACACCGGTCACTGCGGGGATACTGATGCATTAGGCATACCTGCTGCCTGTCACACCGGGCAGTGCGGGGATACTGATGCATTAGGCATACCTGCTGCCTGTCCCACCGGGCAGTGCGGGAATACTGACGCATTAGGCATACCTGCCGCCTGTCACACCGGGCAGTGCGGGGATACTGATGCATTATCTGCTGCCTGTCACACCGGGCAGAGCGGGGATACTGATGAATCAGGCATACCTGCTGCCTGTCACACCGGGCAGTGCGGGGATACTGATGCATTAGGCATACCTGCTGCCTGTCACACCGGGCAGTACGGGGATACTGATGCATTAGGCATACCTGCTGCCTGTCAGACCGGTCAGTGCGGGGATACTGATGCATCACCTGCTGCCTGTCACACCGGTCAGTGCGGGGATACTGATGCATTAAGCATACCTGCTGCCTGTCACACCAGGCAGTACGGGGATACTGATGCATCAGGCATACCTGCTGCCTGTCACACCGGGCAGTGCGGGGATACTGATGCATTAGGCATACCTGCTGCCTGTCAAACCCGGCAGTGCGGGGATACTGATGCATTACCTGCTGCCTGTCACAACGGGCAGTGCAGGGATACTGATGCATTAGGCATACCTGCTGCCTGTCACACCGGGCAGTGCGGGGATGCTGATGCATTACCTGCTGCCTGTCACACCGGTCAGTGCGGGGATACTGATGCATCAGCCATACCTGCTTCCTGTCACACCGGTCAGTGGGGGGATACTGATGCATTAGGCATACCTGCTGCCTGTTACACCGGGCAGTGCGGGGATACTTTTGCATTAGGCATACTTGCTGCCTGTTACACCGGGCAGTGCGGGGATACTGATGCATTAGGCATACCTGCTGCCTGTCACACCGGTCAGTGCGAGGATACAGATGCATCACCTGCTGCCTGTCACACCGGGCAGTGCGGGGATACTGATGCATTAGGCATACCTGCTGCCTGTCCCACTGGGCAGTGCGGGAATACTGACGCATTAGGCATACCTGCTGCCTGTCACACCGGGCAGTGCGGGGATGCTGATGCATTACCTGCTGCCTGTCACACCGGTCAGTGCGGGGATACTGATGCATCAGCCATACCTGCTTCCTGTCACACCGGGCAGTGCGGGGATACTGATGCATTAGGCATACCTGCTGCCTGTTACACCGGTCAGTGCGGGGATACTGATGCATTAGGCATACCTGCTGCCTGTCACACCGGGTACTGCAGGGATACTGATGCATCACCTGCTGCCTGTCACACCGGTCAGTGCGGGGATACTGATGCATCAGGCATACCTGCTGCCTGTCACACCGGGCAGTGCGGGGATACTGATGCATTACCTGCTGCCTGTCACGCCGGGCAGTGCGGGGATACTGCTGCATTAGGCATACCTGCTACCTGTCACACCGGGCACTGAAGGGATACTGATGCATTACCTGCTGCCTGTCACACCGGGCAGTGCGGGGATACTGATGCATTAGGCATACCTGCTGTCTGTCACACCTGGCATTGCGGGGATACTGATGCATTACCTGCTGCCTGTCACACCGGGCAGTGCGGGGATACTGATGCATTAGGCATACCTGCTGTCTGTCACACCTGGCATTGCGGGGATACTGAAGTATTACCTGCTGTCTGTCACACCGGGCAGGGGGATACTGATGCATTAGGCATACCTGCTGCCTGTCACACCGGGCAGTGCGGGGATACTGATGCATTAGGCATACCTGCTACCTGTCACGCCGGGCAATGCCGGGATACTGAGGCATTACCTGCTGCCTGTTACACCGGGCAGTGCGGGGATACTGATGCATCAGGCATACATGCTGCCTGTCACACCGGTCAGTGCGGGGATACTGATGCACTACCTGCTTCCTGTCACACCGGTCAGTGCGGGGATACTGATGCATTAGGCATACTTGCTGCCTGTTACACCGGGCAGTGCGGGGATAGTGATGCATTAGGCATACCTGCTGCCTGTCACGCCGGGCAGTGCGGGGATACTGATGCATTAGGCATACTTGCTGCCTGTTGCACAGGGCAGTGCGGGGATACTGATGCATTAGGCATACCTGCTGCCTGTCCCACCGGGCAGTGCGGGAATACTGACGCATTAGGCATACCTGCCGCCTGTCACACCGGGCAGTGCGGGGATACTGATGCATTATCTGCTGCCTGTCCCACCGGGCAGTGCGGGGATACTGATGAATCAGGCATACCTGCTGCCTGTCACACCGGGCAGTACGGGGATACTGATGCATTAGGCATACCTGCTGCCTGTCAGACCGGTCAGTGCGTGGATACTGATGCATCACCTGCTGCCTGTCACACCGGTCAGTGCGGGGATACTTATGCATTAGGCATACCTGCTGCCTGTTACACCGGGCAGTACGGGGATACTGATGCATTAGGCATACCTGCTGCCTGTCACACCGGTCAGTGCGGGGATGCTGATGCATTACCTGCTGCCTGTCACACCGGTCAGTGCGGGGATACTGATGCATCAGCCATACCTGCTGCCTGTCACACCGGGCAGTGCGGGGATACTGATGCATTAAGCATCCCTGCTTCCTGTCACACCGGGCAGTGCGGGGATACTGATGCATTAGGCATACCTGCTGCCTGTTACACCGGTCAGTGCGGGGATAATGATGCATTAGGCATACATGCTGCCTGTCACACCGGGTACTGCAAGGATACTGATGCATCACCTGCTGCCTGTCACACCGGTCAGTGCGGGGATACTGATGCATTAGCCATACCTGCTTCCTCTCACACCGGGCAGTGCGGGGATACTGATGCATCAGGCATACCTGCTGCCTGTCACACCGGGCAGTGCGGGGATACTGATGCATTACCTGCTGCCTGTCACAACGGGCAGTGCGGGGATACTGATGCATTACCTGCTGCCTGTCACACCGGGCAGTGCGGGGATACTGATGCATTACCTGCTGCCTGTCACACCGGGCAGTGCGGGGATACTGATGCATTAGGCATACCTGCTGGCTGTCACACCTGGCATTGCGGGGATACTGAAGTATTACCTGCTGCCTGTCACACCGGTCAGTGGGGGGATACTGATGCATCAGGCATACCTGCTGCCTGTCACACTGGTCAGTGCGGGGATACTGATGCATTACCTGCTGCCTGTCACACCGGGCATGGCGGGGATACTGATGCATTAGGCATACCTGCTGCCTGTCACACCGGGCATTGCGGGGATACTGATGCATTAGGCATACCTGCTGCCTGTCACACCGGTCAGTGCGGGGATACTGATGCATCACCTGATGCCTGCTACACCGGGCAGTGTGGGGATACTGATGCATCAGGCATACCTGCTGCCTGTCACACCGTCAGTGCATGGATACTGATGCATTACCTGCTGCCTGTTACACCGGTCAGTGCGGGGATAGTGATGCATTAGGCATACCTGCTGCCTGTCACACCGGTCAGTGCGGGGATACTGATGCATTACCTGCTGTCTGTCACACCGGTCAGTGCGGGGATACTGATGCATTACCTGCTGCCTGTCACACCGGGCAGTGCGTGGATACTGATACATTAGGCATACCTTCTGCCTGTCACGCCGGGCAGTGCGGGGATACTGATGCATTACCTGCTGCCTGTCACGCCGGACCTTGCGGGGATACTGATGCATTAGGCATACCTGCTGCCTGTCACACCGGGCAGTGCGGGGATACTGATACATTAGGCATACCTTCTGCCTGTCACGCCGGGCAGTGCGGGGATACTGATGCATTAGGCATACCTGCTGCCTGTCACACCGGGCAGTGCGGGGATACTGATGCATTAGGCATACCTGCTACCTGTCACGCCGGGCAATGCGGGGATACTGATGCATCAGGCATACATGCTGCCTGTCACACCGGCCAGTGCGGGGATACTGATGCACTACCTGCTTCCTGTCACACCGGTCAGTGCGGGGATACTGATGCATTAGGCATACCTGCTGCCTGTCACGCCGGGCAGTGCGGGGATACTGATGCATTAGGCATACTTGCTGCCTGTTGCACCGGGCAGTGCGGGGATACTGATGCAATAGGCATACATGCTGCCTGTTACACCGGTCAGTGCGAGGATACTGATGCATCAGGCATACCTGCTGCCTGTCACACCGGTCAGTGCGGGGATAGTGATTTATTAGGCATACCTGCTGCCTGTCACACCGGGCAGTACGGGGATACTGATGCATTAGGCATACCTGCTGCCTGTCACACCGGTCAGTGCCGAGATTCTGATGCATCAGCCATACCTGCTTCCTGTCACACCGGTCAGTGGGGGGATACTGATGCATTAGGCATACCTGCTGCCTGTCACACTGGGCAGTGCGTGGATACTGATGCATCAGGCATACCTTCTGCCTGTCACACCGGGCAGTGCGTGGATACTGCTGCATTAAGCATACATGCTGCCTGTCACACCGGTCAGTGCGGGAAACTGATGCACTACCTGCTGCCTGTTACTCCGGGCAGTGTGGGGATACCTGATGCATCAGGCATACCTGCTGCCTGTCACACTGGTCAGTGCGGGGATACTGATGCATTACCTGCTGCCTGTCACACCGGGCATGGCGGGGATACTGATGCATTAGGCATACCTGCTGCCTGTCACACCGGGCATTGCGGGGATACTGATGCATTAGGCATACCTGCTGCCTGTCACACCGGTCAGTGCGGGGATACTGATGCATCACCTGCTGCCTGCTACACCGGGCAGTGTGGGGATACTGATGCATCAGGCATACCTGCTGCCTGTCACACCGTCAGTGCATGGATACTGATGCATTACCTGCTGCCTGTTACACCGGTCAGTGCGGGGATAGTGATGCATTAGGCATACCTGCTGCCTGTCACACCGGTCAGTGCGGGGATACTGATGCATTACCTGCTGTCTGTCACACCGGTCAGTGCGGGGATACTGATGCATTACCTGCTGCCTGTCACACCGGGCAGTGCGTGGATACTGATACATTAGGCATACCTTCTGCCTGTCACGCCGGGCAGTGCGGGGATACTGATGCATTACCTGCTGCCTGTCACGCCGGACCTTGCGGGGATACTGATGCATTAGGCATACCTGCTGCCTGTCACACCGGGCAGTGCGGGGATACTGATACATTAGGCATACCTTCTGCCTGTCACGCCGGGCAGTGCGGGGATACTGATGCATTAGGCATACCTGCTGCCTGTCACACCGGGCAGTGCGGGGAAACTGATGCACTACCTGCTGCCTGTTACACCGGGCAGTGTGGGGATACTGATGCATCAGGCATACCTGCTGCCTGTCACACCGGTCAGTGCGGGGATACTGATGCATTACCTGCTGCCTGTCACACCCGGCAGTGCGGGGATACTGATGCATTAGGCATACCTGCTGCCTGTCACACCGGGCATTGCGGGGATACTGATGCATTAGGCATACCTGCTGCCTGTCACACCGGTCAGTGCGGGGATACTGATGCATCACCTGCTGCCTGTTACACCGGGCAGTGTGGGGATACTGATGCATCAGGCATACCTGCTGCCTGTCACACCGGTCAGTGCATGGATACTGATGCATTACCTGCTGCCTGTTACACCGGTCAGTGCGGGGATAGTGATGCATTAGGCATACCTGCTGCCTGTCACACCGGTCAGTGCGGGGATACTGATGCATTACCTGCTGCCTGTCACGCCGGACATTGCGGGGATACTGATGCATTAGGCATATCTGCTGCCTGTCAAACCGGTCAGTGCGGGGATACTGATGCATTAGGCATACCTGCTGCCTGTCACACCGGTCAGTGCGGGGAAACTGATGCACTACCTGCTGCCTGTTACACCGGGCAGTGTGGGGATACTGATGCATCAGGCATACCTGCTGCCTGTCACACCGGTCAGTGCGGGGATACTGATACATTACCTGCTGCCTGTCACACCGGGCAGTGCGGGGATACTGATGCATTAGGCATACCTGCTGCCTGTCACACCGGGCATTGCGGGGATACTGATGCATTAGGCATACCTGCTGCCTGTCACACCGGTCAGTGCGGGGATACTGATGCATCACCTGCTGCCTGTTACACCGGGCAGTGTGGGGATACTGATGCATCAGGCATACCTGCTGCCTGTCACACCGGTCAGTGCATGGATACTGATGCATTACCTGCTGCCTGTTACACCGGTCAGTGCGGGGATAGTGATGCATTAGGCATACCTGCTGCCTGTCACACCGGTCAGTGCGGGGATACTGATGCATTACCTGCTGCCTGTCACGCCGGACATTGCGGGATACTGATGCATTAGGCATACCTGCTGCCTGTCACACCGGTCAGTGCGGGGATACTGATGCATTAGGCATACCTGCTGCCTGTCACACCGGTCAGTGCGGGGATACTGATGCATTAGGCATACCTGCTGCCTGTCACACCGGGCAGTGCGGGGATACTGATGCATTAGGCATACATGCTGCCTGTCACGCCGGTCAGTGCGGGGATACTGATGCATCAGCCATACCTGCTTCCTGTCACACCGGGCATTGCGGGGATACTGATGCATTAGGCATACCTGCTGCCTGTTACACCGGTCAGTGCGGGGATACTGATACATTAGGCATACCTGCTGCCTGTTACACCGGTCAGTGCGGGGATACTGATGCATTAGGCATACCTGCTGCCTGTCACACCGGGCAGTGCGGGGATACTGATACATTAGGCATACCTTCTGCCTGTCACGCCGGGCAGTGCGGGGATACTGATGCATTAGGCATACCTGCTGCCTGTTACACCGGTCAGTGCGGGGATACTGATGCATTACCTGCTGCCTGTCACACCGGGCAGTGCGGGGATACTGATGCATCAGGCATTCCTGCTGCCTGTCACACCGGTCAGTGCGGGGATACTGATGCATTACCTGCTGCCTGTCACGCCGGACATTGCGGTGATACTGATGCATTAGGCATATCTGCTGCCTGTCAAACCGGTCAGTGCGGGGATACTGATGCATTAGGCATACCTGCTGCCTGTCACACCGGGCAGTGCGGGGAAACTGATACATTAGGCATACCTTCTGCCTGTCACGCCGGGCAGTGCGGGGATACTGATGCATTAGGCATACCTGCTGCCTGTCACACCGGGCAGTGCGGGGATACTGATGCATTACTTGCTGCCTGTCACACCGGGCAGTGTGGGGATACTGATGCATTAGGCATACCTGCTGCCTGTCACACCGGGCAGTGCGGGGATACTGATGCATTACTTGCTGCCTGTCACACCGGGCAGTGTGGGGATACTGATGCATTAGGCATACCTGCTGCCTGTCACACCGGGCAGTGCGGGGATACTGATGCATACCTTTTTGCCTGTCACGCCGGGCAGTGCGGGGATACTGATGCATTAGGCATACCTGTTGTCTGTCACACCTGGCATTGCGGGGATTATGATGTATTACCTGCTGCCTGTCACACCGGGCAGTGCGGGGATACTGATGCATTAGCCATACCTGCTGTCTGTCACACCTGACATTGCGGGGATAATGATGTATTACCTGCTGCCTGTCACACGGGGCAGTGCGGGGATACTGATGCATTACCTGCTGCCTGTCACACCGGTTAGTGCGGGGATGCTGATGCATTAGGCATACCTGCTGCCTGTCACACCGGGCAGTGCGAGGATACTGATGCATTAGGCATACCTGCTGCCTGTCACACCGGTCAGTGCGGGGATACTGATGCATCACCTGCTGCCTGTTACACCGGGCAGTGTGGGGATACTGATGCATCAGGCATACCTGCTGCCTGTCACACCGGTCAGTGCATGGATACTGATGCATTACCTGCTGCCTGTTACACCGGTCAGTGCGGGGATAATGATGCATCAGGCATACCTGCTGCCTGTCACACCGGTCAGTGAGGGGATAGTGATGCATTAGGCATACCTGCTGCCTGTCACACCGGTCAGTGCGGGGATACTGATGCATTAGGCATACCTGCTGCCTGTCACATCGGGCAGTGCGGGGATACGGATACATCAGGCATACCTTCTGCCTGTCACGCCGGACATTGCGGGGATACTGATGCATTAGGCATATCTGCTGCCTGTCAAACCGGTCAGTGCGGGGATACTGATGCATTAGGCATACCTGCTGCCTGTCACATCGGGCAGTGCAGGGATACTGATACATTAGGCATACCTTTTGCCTGTCACGCCGAGCAGTGCGGGGATACTGATGCATTAGGCATACCTGCTGCCTGTCACACCTGGCATTGCGGGGATTATGATGCATTACCTGCTGCCTGTCACACCGGTCAGTGCGGGGATACTGATGCATTACCTGCTGCCTGTCACGCCGGTCAGTGCGGGGATACTGATGCATTAGGCATACCTGCTGCCTGTAACACCGGTCAGTGCGGGGATACTGATGCATCAGGCATACCTGCTGCCTGTTACACCGGTCAGTGCGGGGATACTGATGCATCAGGCATACCTGATGCCTGTCACACCGGGCAGTGCGGGGATACTGATGCATTAGGCATACATGCTGCCTGTCACGCCGGGCAGTGCGGGGATACTGATGCATGAGGCATACCTGCTGCCTGTCACACCGGTCAGTGCGGGGATACTGATGCATTAGGCATTCCTGCTGCCTGTCACACCGGTCAGTGAGGGGTTATTGATGCATTAGGCATAACTGCTGCCTGTCACACCGGTCAGTGCGGGGATACTGATGCATCAGGCATACCTGCTGCCTGTCACACCGTTCAGTGCGGGGATACTGATGCATTACCTGCTTCCTGTCACACCGGTCAGTGCGGGGATACTGATGCATTAGGCATACCTGCTGCCTGTAACACCGGTCAGTGCGGGGATACTGATGCATCAGGCATACCTGCTGTCTGTCACACCGGTCAGTGCGGGGATACTGATGCATCAGGCATACCTGCTGCCTGTCACACCGGTCAGTGCGGGGATACTGATGCATTACCTGCTTCCTGTCACACCGGTCAGTGCGGGGATACTGATGCATTAGGCTTACCTGCTGCCTGTCACGCTGGTCAGTGCGGGGATACTGATGCATTACCTGCTGCCTGTCACACCGGTCAGTGCGGGGATACTGATGCATCACCTGCTGCCTGTCACACCGGTCAGTGCGGGGATACTGATGCATTACCTGCTTCCTGTCACACCGGTCAGTGCGGGGATACTGATGCATTGGGCATACCCGCTGCCTGTCACGCTGGTCAGTGCGGGGATACTGATGCATTGGGCATACCTGATGCCTGTCACACCGGTCAGTGCGGGGATACTGATGCATTACCTGCTGCCTGTCACGCCGGGCAGTGCGGGGATACTGATGCATCAGGCATACCTGCTGCCTGTCACACCGTTCAGTGCGGGGATACTGATGCATTACCTGCTTCCTGTCACACCGGTCAGTGCGGGGATACTGATGCATTACCTGCTGCCTGTCACGCCGGGCAGTGCGGGGATACTGATGCATCAGGCATACCTGCTGCCTGTCACACCGGGCAGTGCGGGGATACTGATGCATTAGGCATACATGCTGCCTGTCACGCCGGGCAGTGCGGGGATACTGATGCATTAGGCATACCTGCTGCCTGTCACACCGGTCAGTGCGGGGATACTGATGCATTAGGCATTCCTGCTGCCTGTCACACCGGTCAGTGCGGGGTTACTGATGCATTAGGCATACCTGCTGCCTGTCACACCGGGCAGTGGGGGGATACTGATGCATTAGGCATTCCTGCTGCCTGTCACACCGGTCAGTGCGGGGATACTGATGCATTAGGCATACATGCTGCCTGTCACGCCGGGCAGTGCGGGGATACTGATGCATTAGGCATACCTGCAGCCTGTCACACCGGTCAGTGCGGGGATACTGATGCATTAGGCATTCCTGCTGCCTGTCACACCGGTCAGTGCGGGGTTACTGATGCATTAGGCATACCTGCTGCCTGTTACACCGGTCAGTGCGGGGATACTGATGCATTAGGCATACCTGCTGCCTGTCACACCGGTCAGTGCGGGGATACTGATGCATTATGATTAGACATACCTGCTGCCTGTCACGCCGGTCAGTGCGGGGAGACTGATGCATTATGATATATTATAGAAATATGGGCAGCCTTTATGACCGTAAGCTAGCGCACTTGGCCTCAGACTGTCAGGGCCCGAATTTTAAATTATGTGTATGGAGGTCAGTGACATTTTATTCCTCGGGACCTTCTTCTTGTCCAGTTAGTCTGTATGTATACCAAAGTGGTATAAGGCTCCGTTAATTCATTCATTAATTCATTTATTCTTTCGTGATGCCTGTACACGTATACTCTCCGAAAACGACATATACACGACGTGTTACAACAACATTGCTTTATTACGTTACTCTCTAAACAAGTTTGTTTCTTGGAAATCATCAGCAAGCTTTTTTTCGCCGTTAGTGTCATTTTGTGCACGTGTGATATACGGCTCCCCTCCACTTCATATATGGCTTTAAATAAGTGAAAACATCACTTTTTGGGAGAATTCTGTGAAACGCAGTGACGTCACTCGGTGAAAACAAGGTTATATTAGAACCCTCACCATACTTCATTGCATAAGCCAGCTCGGTGAAAACAAAGGAGGTCGAGGTCATTGAGTCTCACAGAATATGACTATATACCGGATTACGAAAATGTCGATGAAATGCGGTTTGACGGTACCAGTGGGTACTGGTGTTTGACGGTACCAGTGGGTACTGGTGTTTGAAGTATTTTTTTAGTATGTCCGGTCCCCGGATGCTTTTTGTCAGACGTACAGCTTTGGATTCCTGCTAACTATGATATAATATCTGATAAACCGTGCTAGATAGCTACACCATTACCATAAAACAAAATATGGGACTCTAGAAATGGCTGTATGTGTCGGCATAACGGGGACCATCGGTGTCTCTCAATATGACTCAGCCCGGTATACTAGGAATGCGATCATGCCAGAATGTTGTGCTATTATTGGCCACTGTTAAAAGTCTTCTTCAATTAGGGCATTGAACAAGGCAGAATCCCTTATAGTCAGGGCTGTTATGGCAATAAATGGACTGTTTGGGGCAAATTGTTCCAAAGCTATAAAATTTGGCCCAGATGTCGACAGAACGCTACTTAAACGATTTAGGGTGGATGCCGAGAAAGGCATCGCCTTGCGACACCGTAGGGGCTAAATCCAAAATGGCCGCCACTAGATATAAGAAATATCAGAATTATGCAATATAATAATTATAATCTTAAATTACATGAAATAAAACTCGCTACTGAGAAGCATAATTTATGATCCTTATTTTTTTAATGCACAACGCCTAATTATCATGATCTGTTCATGTCAAATAACTGCACGTTTATCAATCATTTCCACACAAGTACAACAGTTATATAATTACAGGCTCACCAATAATAAATAAACAGTATCTGTGATAAATAGTTAATTGATTATTGAACATTATTGATTTCGTACTTTGACGTCAATAAAGTTAATACGACACCTGAAATTAGGAATGATACAATACAGAAGTACTTGTCACTGGAACCACGCGATCATCCTCATTTATTGCAATTTTCCACACATTATTATCAAAATTTGAGTTCTATACCCTAGTAACAAACAACGTTTCAACAGATTCATCCCCAAACTATCACATTCAATGTAAATAAATGTTATTTATAGCATGCGCCATACATAATATTAATAACATTCATTGGCAACTAATAGTTGAATTATATTACGACGTAGCATGCAGAAGTAAAATTATTTAGCACTGAAATAATTTACGTATTATTAAAAGTGTAATAAATTATACATCTATCGTGTTTGCAATATAATTAGTTTAAAAATAAATAGTTTATGTCATGCAGTCATTGCCAATGGACCAGGCCGTGTGGGATCAGTGCACATTGGTATCGTTTAGTTTTTGCTGTGGGCGCTGGGGATTTTGTTTTATTTCTCAAATATTGAATAATCCGTCCACATTATGTCAAATAACTGTACGATTTCAATATTTTTCAGACATGTATATACATTCATTATATCAGCATGGCAATATAAATAGAGATCCCTGTTGCCAATACATATTGGCTAATCTATATGCCTTAGCATGGTCAATATCCAACTTGATTCCTGTAATAATTCCAATACTAACCTTCTTTAAAATGCAGCCTATATGTGTAGGCTCTCGATGCTGCCACTACATGATGTGAGCCAAAGGAATCTAAGGTATACACTGTCCAACGGTGGAGGATGGACTAAAATGAAAGTTAGCTTTTCGTTGATCACTGTCAATTCCAAAGCGATTTTCATGAAATTGTGTCAACACTATTTTATAGCCATTTGCCATATATCCTTAAGATATTGTATAGCTCAAAAGTTAGGCCATTTGACGTGTATTACATTTTTTTTAATTATGACACCTCTTTATAAACCCATTAACTTCATTCCGGTTTATTATCAGAACTGTGTTGCATGTCAAATGGTGTCACTTTTGAAATACTCACTGTAAATTCGAGTATTTCAAATGTGATCTTGACCACTGAAGAAGTGATCCCAGCCACTTTAAAGTTATCTCAGCCACTAAAAGTTGCTCTAATCATTTCCTCAGTGAACAAGATCATTTTGTTCGTGGCCAAGTTCACCCTCGTGGTGGCTAATTGATTTTTAAAGTGCTTGTGATGGCTTCTTTAGTGGTCAAGATCACATTTGTACTGACCGAGATCACTTTTTAGGGACTGACATAAGAATGTTAGCGACTGAGATAACTTTTAAAGTGACTGTAATCACTTCTTCTTCAGTGGCCAAAATTACTATGTGGTGGCTTAGATATTTTTTTCAGTAGCTGACACCAATTTGTTTGAGGCTAAAATCACCTCTGTAATGGCTGAGATAACCTATAAAGTGGCTGTGATCACTTCTCCAGTGGCCAAGATCACCTTTGTAGTGGCTGAGATAACTGTTAAAGTGGCTGTGATCACTTCGTCAGCGACCAAGATCACGTTTGTAGTGGTTGTAATCACTTATTTAGTGGCCAAGATCATTTTTGTCGTGGTTTAGATATTTTTAATGTGGCTGTGAACACTTCTTCAGTGGCCAAGATCACTTTGTAGTGGCGTAGATAAATTGTCGAACTGTAGCGTTGGCAGCTTATACAAGATTTTTTCGGCTCGTCTACGAGCCGTTTGAGACCAGAAATCCATGAGTGTTCATGAATGATCATCACTGTAAGTCCTGCTCCCGAATGCCAGCACATGGGGACGCCTAGGGAGCATCATGGGGTAGGCCAGCACTTGGAGACGCCTAGGGAGCATCATGAGGTAGACCTACTGTTGATCGTAGGGTACGTGTATGCCTGAAAACCCCAGACGGCTGGACATACGTGGGACTCCATGTGAATAAAGAGGTGCAACCCGCTCAAGCTTGAATTTCTGGACAGACTGACTCCCTCCTTAACGCATTTAATTTCCTCAGGAAAGTACTGACATTAACGCATATACTCTTTAAGAGCAAGGGTGGTTTGATTGAATACATATCCCTTAAAGATGCTGACTGCTCCCAGAGCCCAAGTCATGAGCCTGGCCATTCGTTCAAAGAAACTTATCTCAACTAAACCTTACTCACCAAGTTTGGAATCAACACGATGTAACTTTTGTTCATTAACTCATCGTCGATATTCGAATCATTGAGCCTGAACATGCAATTACATTGACACATGTTATATATGTTCTGTCAGTTCGTTCTACCGAGCTCGTAAGCAGTACTTTCGTCTCCATATCCACATTTTCACTATGATTGACAAAGGAGACATATTTACCCATGTTAGTTCCTCAGGCCCCTGTATGCACGCCGTTCCTTCAAGAATTCACTGACAGGCCCCTAGTTACCAGGTCTGCTGAAATCATATGCATTGCACAGTACTGCTAACTTTACTGGCGCGAATTCAATTATTTCCTTCACGCTGGTACTGACATACGTCTTACATTTATTTACCTGTTACACCGGTCAGTGCGGGGATACTGATGCATTAGGCATACATGCTGCCTGTCACGCCGGGCAGTGCGGGGATACTGATGCATTAGGCATACCTGCTGCCTGTCACACCGGTCAGTGCGGGGATACTGATGCATTAGGCATTCCTGCTGCCTGTCACACCGGTCAGTGAGGGGTTATTGATGCATTAGGCATAACTGCTGCCTGTCACACCGGTCAGTGCGGGGATACTGATGCATCAGGCATACCTGCTGCCTGTCACACCGGTCAGTGCGGGGATACTGATGCATTACCTGCTGCCTGTCACACTGGCTAGTGCGGGGATACTGATGCATTACCTGCTTCCTGTCACACCGGTCAGTGCGGGGATACTGATGCATTAGGCATACCTGCTGCCTGTAACACCGGTCAGTGCGGGGATACTGATGCATCAGGCATACCTGCTGTCTGTCACACCGGTCAGTGCGGGGATACTGATGCATCAGGCATACCTGCTGCCTGTCACACCGGTCAGTGCGGGGATACTGATGCATTACCTGCTTCCTGTCACACCGGTCAGTGCGGGGATACTGATGCATTAGGCTTACCTGCTGCCTGTCACGCCGGTCAGTGCGGGGATACTGATGCATTAGGCATCCCTGCTACCTGTTACACCGGTCAGTGCGAGGATACTGATGCATTACCTGCTGCCTGTCACGCTGGTCAGTGCGGGGATACTGATGCATTGGGCATACCTGCTGCCTGTTACACCGGTCAGTGCGGAGATTCTGATGCATCAGGCATACCTGCTGCCTTTCACACCAGTCAGTGCGGGGATACTGATGCATCAGGCATACCTGCTGCCTGTCACACCGGTCAGTGCGGGGATACTGATGCATTACCTGCTGCCTGTCACGCCGGGCAGTGCGGGGATACTGATGCATCAGGCATACCTGCTGCCTGTCACACCGGGCAGTGCGGGGATACTGATGCATTAGGCATACATGCTGCCTGTCACGCCGGGCAGTGCGGGGATACTGATGCATTAGGCATACCTGCTGCCTGTCACACCGGTCAGTGCGGGGATACTGATGCATTAGGCATTCCTGCTGCCTGTCACACCGGTCAGTGCGGGGTTACTGATGCATTAGGCATTCCTGCTGCCTGTCACACCGGTCAGTGCGGGGTTACTGATGCATTAGGCATTCCTGCTGCCTGTCACACCGGTCAGTGCGGGGTTACTGATGCATTAGGCATTCCTGCTGCCTGTCACACCGGTCAGTGCGGGGATACTGATGCATTACCTGCTGCCTGTCACGCTGGTCAGTGCGGGGATACTGATGCATTGGGCATACCTGCTGCCTGTTACACCGGTCAGTGCGGAGATTCTGATGCATCAGGCATACCTGCTGCCTGTCACACCAGTCAGTGCGGGGATACTGATGCATCAGGCATACCTGCTGCCTGTTACACCGGTCAGTGCGGGGATACTGATGCATTAGGCATACCTGCTGCCTGTCACACCGGTCAGTGCGGGGATACTGATGCATCAGCCATACCTGCTTCCTGTCACACCGGGCAGTGCGGGGATACTGATGCATTATGATTAGACATACCTGCTGCCTGTCACGCCGGTCAGTGCGGGGAGACTGATGCATTATGATATATTATAGAAATATGGGCAGCCTTTATGACCGTAAGCTAGCGCACTTGGCCTCAGACTGTCAGGGCCCGATTTTTAAATTATGTGTATGGAGGTCAGTGACATTTGATTCCTCGGGACCTTCTTCTTGTCCAGTTAGTCTGTATGTGTACCAAAGTGGTATAATGCTCCGTTAATTCATTCATTAATTCATTTATTCTTTCGTGATGCCTGTACACGTATACTCTCCGAAAACGACATATACACGACGTGTTACAACAACATTGCTTTATTACGTTACTCTCTAAACAAGTTTGTTTCTTGGAAATCATCAGCAAGCTTTTTTTCGCCGTTAGTGTCATTTTGTGCACGTGTGATATACGGCTCCCCTCCACTTCATATATGGCTTTAAATAAGTGAAAACATCACTTTTTGGGAGAATTCTGTGAAACGCAGTGACGTCACTCGGTGAAAACAAGGTTATATTAGAACCCTCACCATACTTCATTGCATAAGCCAGCTCGGTGAAAACAAAGGAGGTCGAGGTCATTGAGTCTCACAGAATATAACTATATACCGGATTACGAAAATGTCGATGAAATGCGGTTTGACGGTACCAGTGGGTACTGGTGTTTGACGGTACCAGTGGGTACTGGTGTTTGAAGTATTTTTTTAGTATGTCCGGTCCCCGGATGCTTTTTGTCAGACGTACAGCTTTGGATTCCTGCTAACTATGATATAATATCTGATAAACCGTGCTAGATAGCTACACCATTACCATAAAACAAAATATGGGACTCTAGAAATGGCTGTATGTGTCGGCATAACGGGGACCATCGGTGTCTCTCAATATGACTCAGCCCGGTATACTAGGAATGCGATCATGCCAGAATGTTGTGCTATTATTGGCCACTGTTAAAAGTCTTCTTCAATTAGGGCATTGAACAAGGCAGAATCCCTTATAGTCAGGGCTGTTATGGCAATAAATGGACTGTTTGGGGCAAATTGTTCCAAAGCTATAAAATTTGGCCCAGATGTCGACAGAACGCTACTTAAACGATTTAGGGTGGATGCCGAGAAAGGCATCGCCTTGCGACACCGTAGGGGCTAAATCCAAAATGGCCGCCACTAAAAAATAAGAAATATCAGAATTATGCAATATAATAATTATAATCTTAAATTACATGAAATAAAACTCGCTACTGAGAAGCATAATTTATGATCCTTATTTTTTTAATGCACAACGCCTAATTATCATGATCTGTTCATACTATATGTCAAATAACTGCACGTTTTTCAATCATTTCCACACAAGTACAACAGTTATATAATTACAGGCTCACCAATAATAAATAAACAGTATCTGTGATAAATAGTTAATTGATTATTGAACATTATTGATTTCGTATTGTATTGTACATTTTTATTATAGTGACATGTACAAACAGATTCAATGACAATATAAATATGTTTACAATATAGTACCCAGCCCATTTGGGCTTATAAGTCACTCCAAAATGTATGTAGTAAAAAAAAAAAGTATGTAGTAAAAAAAAAAACATATATGCTGAACGAAACAGCCAAAAATCAACATTATTACACAATATTGTAAATCCCAGCAAACACCAGGATCGACCTAATGTTGGGGCAGTGCCGGGACAGCGCCGAAGACATGGACCAACACTGAACCAACACAGAGTGGATACCCTCCCAGCAAACACGGGACACCAGCCCAACGCCGGACCAATGCTGGCCCACCGTCCACTACGCTGGCCCAACATCGGTCCAAACACCGGGCGCATGTCCCGCACCCGCTGGACTGTGCTCGCTTGAACCAAATATATCAGTAACGTTAGGTACAAAAGAGTCATATCTGTCACTATACACAGTGACAGATATGACCCCAATACCACAAATATAAATAATATAATACAAAACTACATTATATATAAGTCGATGTTATTACATGCCACATATCACCTGTTATACATATTATCAGTACGCCTATCCCATGCCTGACAAATATAAGTACCTAGAAATCTGCAATTAGTTGACATTATCAGTTCAAATTTATCAGACATTGTGGCATTTACGGGAAAAATATATTTATTATTCATAGCGTGTCTCAAATCAATATATAAAGGGCATTCACATATAAAGTGAACCTCACTTTCTACCACACCCATATTGCAATTTTGACATAGTCTGTCTTCGGGGCTAACCCCTCTGAAACGTCCTACTTCAATTTCTAATGGTAAAATTCCCAGTCGTATTTGTGAAATTAGTGAACGTGCTTTCCTCGACACGATTTTAGATAAATATTCTTCTTCTTTGAACAAGTTTTTGAAAGTAATATAGGTTCTCAGTTTTGGTTTAACTAATATTTCGCGTTGCCATTCGCGCTCCATAACACCATACAACAATGTTGAAAAATATTTCAAATCAACGTTTAATAAATTATTAAAATCGTCTTCTCTATCAACCAACTGGAAAATTTGTTTAATTTCATCAATCCAACTGTTTCCATTACCAAAATTATTTGCATATTCCCATTCAAAAATATGTTTTGTCAGCCTGTTTTCATCTAAAGAAAGCAAATGATTCCATAGTTGTAACATTTTTAGGAGTCGTCTATATTTTGGTAATATCCATCCCACATCACCCTGTATTCCCACTACTGGGGCTCTGTTATGTACACCCAAAAAGTACTTTGACGTCAATAAAGTTAATACGACACCTGAAATTAGGAATGATACAATACAGAAGTACTTGTCACTGGAACCACGCGATCATCCTCATTTATTGCAATTTTCCACACATTATTATCAAAATTTGAGTTCTATACCCTAGTAACAAACAACGTTTCAGCAGATTCATCCCCAAACTATCACATTCAATGTAAATAAATGTTATTTATAGCATGCGCCATACATAATATTAATAACATTCATTGGCAACTAATAGTTGAATTATATTACGACGTAGCATGCAGAAGTAAAATTATTTAGCACTGAAATAATTTACGTATTATTAAAAGTGTAATAAATTATACATCTATCGTGCTTGCAATATAATTAGTTTAAAAATAAATAGTTTATGTCATGCAGTCATTGCCAATGGACCAGGCCGTGTGGGATCAGTGCACATTGGTATCGTTTAGTTTTTGCTGTGGGCGCTGGGGATTTTGTTTTATTTCTCAAATATTGAATAATCCGTCCACATTATGTCAAATAACTGTACGATTTCAATATTTTTCAGACATGTATATACATTCATTATATCAGCATGGCAATATAAATAGAGATCCCTGTTGCCAATACATATTGGCTAATCTATATGCCTTAGCATGGTCAATATCCAACTTGATTCCTGTAATAATTCCAATACTAACCTTCTTTAAAATGCAGCCTATATGTGTAGGCTCTCGATGCTGCCACTACATGATGTGAGCCAAAGGAATCTAAGGTATACACTGTCCAACGGTGGAGGATGGTCTAAAATGAAAGTTAGCTTTTCGTTGATCACTGTCAATTCCAAAGCGATTTTCATGAAATTGTGTCAACACTATTTTATAGCCATTTGCCATATATCCTTAAGATATTGTATAGCTCAAAAGTTAGGCCATTTGACGTGTATTACATTTTTTTTAATTATGACACCTCTTTATAAACCCATTAACTTCATTCCGGTTTATTATCAGAACTGTGTTGCATGTCAAATGGTGTCACTTTTGAAATACTCACTGTAAATTCGAGTATTTCAAATGTGATCTTGACCACTGAAGAAGTGATCCCAGCCACTTTAAAGTTATCTCAGCCACTAAAAGTTGCTCTAATCATTTCCTCAGTGAACAAGATCATTTTGTTCGTGGCCAAGTTCACCCTCGTGGTGGCTAAGATGATTTTTAAAGTGCTTGTGATGGCTTCTTTAGTGGTCAAGATCACATTTGTACTGACCGAGATCACTCTTTAGGGACTGACACAAGAATGTTAGCGACTGAGATAACTTTTAAAGTGACTGTAATCACTTCTTCTTCAGTGGCCAAAATTACTATGTGGTGGCTTAGATATTTTTTTCAGTAGCTGACACCAATTTGTTTGAGGCTAAAATCACCTCTGTAATGGCTGAGATAACCTATAAAGTGGCTGTGATCACTTCTCCAGTGGCCAAGATCACCTTTGTAGTGGCTGAGATAACTGTTAAAGTGGCTGTGATCACTTCGTCAGCGACCAAGATCACGTTTGTAGTGGTTGTAATCACTTATTTAGTGGTCAAGATCATTTTTGTCGTGGTTTAGATATTTTTAATGTGGCTGTGAACACTTCTTCAGTGGCCAAGATCACTTTGTAGTGGCGTAGATAACTTGTCGAACTGTAGCGTTGGCAGCTTATACAAGATTTTTTCGGCTCGTCTACGAGCCGTTTGAGACCAGAAATCCATGAGTGTTCATGAATGATCATCACTGTAAGTCCTGCTCCCGAATGCCAGCACATGGGGACGCCTAGGGAGCATCATGGGGTAGGCCAGCACTTGGAGACGCCTAGGGAGCATCATGAGGTAGACCTACTGTTGATCGTAGGGTACGTGTATGCCTGAAAACCCCAGACGGCTGGACATACGTGGGACTCCATGTGAATAAAGAGGTGCAACCCGCTCAAGCCTGAATTTCTGGACAGACTGACTCCCTCCTTAACGCATTTAATTTCCTCAGGAAAGTACTGACATTAACGCATATACTCTTTAAGAGCAAGGGTGGTTTGATTGAATACATATCCCTTAAAGATGCTGACTGCTCCCAGAGCCCAAGTCATGAGCCTGGCCATTCGTTCAAAGAAACTTATCTCAACTAAACCTTACTCACCAAGTTTGGAATCAACACGATGTAACTTTTGTTCATTAACTCATCGTCGATATTCGAATCATTGAGCCTGAACATGCAATTACATTGACACATGTTATATATGTTCTGTCAGTTCGTTCTACCGAGCTCGTAAGCAGTACTTTCGTCTCCATATCCACATTTTCACTATGATTGACAAAGGAGACATATGTGCCCATGTTAGTTCCTCAGGCCCCTGTATGCACGCCGTTCCTTCAAGAATTCACTGACAGGCCCCTAGTTACCAGGTCTGCTGAAATCATATGCATTGCACAGTACTGCTAACTTTACTGGCGCGAATTCAATTATTTCCTTCACGCTGGTACTGACATACGTCTTACATTTATGGGACGCCTGTTTTATCCATCCTAGACAAATCTTGGAATCCGTCCGTAAGTGGGTTTTAATATCTTCTTTACTCTATCACATTGATCACGATTGAGCTTGGCCATAGGACGCATGCAGTCAACTCTAAACGTGGTAAAGTCTCGGTCTTCACCGTAAAAATCACGAAGGACATGACTGGTGATTCGTTCTCAGCCACGAACACTCGCATATGGATGACAGTACTATGCTAAAGGAGAGGCATCACAAAACGCGCGTAGATCTAGATTACGAATATCTTGCCAGCTGATTTCAGGACAAAACTGTGTGGGTGTGGACAGTTTGGGGTTCAGTTCCCGGTATTCGCGGTTTGAAAGAAAAGAAAATGTTTCTTCCCCAACCACTCGTAAAACTCAGTATTGTGGGAAGCCTCGTAAGCTCAGAGGTAGCGTGCTCGGCATCAGAACTCCCGGCTTTGAATTTCAAGCCCTGTGTCTGGAGGGCAGTGTTATCTCACTCATCTCACTATCCTCAGGAGGTTCTTCTGGCCCAATTTATCCTGTAAAAGCACAAAAGTGACATAAAGCCCGATTTATTTTATTTCATTTCTGGCAGGCTTTGGCTGCCGAACTGCTATTTTTACACTCACTTATTGTTCCTTAAGTGGAGTAACGTTATCAGACGGGGGAGTTGATCAGTTGCAGTGGCAGGCTAGTAGTAGTGATTCTAAACTGACTTCAGCTTACGCTTAGCCTTTAGCCTCTTAGGTCTAATTGTCTTGATTTTTGACCCAGTCTAAGACTAAGTACTAATACTATACAAAATTGCTTAAATCAAATTCTAATTCAGGGCATGAGCGCTTAGATTTCTGGGGTCTTATTGCATTTACACCGACCAGGACAGCTTTTCAAGCTGATGTTTCTAGCAATGCTTCTAGATGGGTGGTCCAGAATGTTTGCCAGTCAGTCATATCATACTTTTTCCAGCCTCATTTTTCAGGCTTGGGATCTATGGTCAGAAGCCTGGTCCCAGCTGATGGCTTGTTAACTGTCCATGTACAGTAATCATATAACAAATCAAGTTGTAATTTAATTATCGTACTAGAAAAAAGGAGAAGATCATCAGCATATAATAGCAAGTTTATAGATGTACCTTCCATATCTATGCCTTGAAAAAATGTGAAAAAATGCAAAATCATTTAAAAATAGGCTTGATAAAAATGGCGACAATGACACCAATTTGGCGTTAGAATGGTTTACTAATGTATCCTTGATATTTTACCTTTGAAACAGTTTTTGAATACACACTATTATTTATATTATACATGTTAGTCTGATTCTACTTTTATTGAGTTTATACCATAGACAATATCTCTTCATTAATCAGAACTTTTCTAAAATCGACCGATAGCGTTTAGAGACAAGCTGTATGCAAAATTAGAAAATAATTCACAAAATTCAAAAAAAGAAAAAGAAACTGAAAACTGAGTAAAAATATTCAGATTTGACAAAAATGCTGGCTTAAAAATATTTTGTTTTGTTACCTTCAAATATACATTTAGATATATATATTCATAATATTTGAGGATTAGAAACTGACATAAAAATTATAAACACTTATCACATATTTCGTCAGCCATTTTGTAAAATGGCAGCCTTTAAAGTCATTAAAATGTTTTGTGTTGGATTAATGTGCATAAAAATACTTTATTTATTACCAGTATCCCTGAAAATGTATATTTATAATAAAATATTTCGATTCTAAGTCGTTTAGACGCTGAGATATTGACACTTACATACATTTTGTCGGTAATTTGGCTTTGTAAAATGGCCGCCAGCGAGGTCACCAGTTATTTTTGTGATGGCCCTATAGCTAAAAACATTCTTAAATGAGTTTTCTTACAGCATGTAAAATTTCATCCTTTTATCATTAATTGAACAATTCCTTCATATATGACTAATGCAGTACAATACAAACAGCAATAAATAATTGAAATCATATTATCGAGAAGGTAAACACGCATAGCCTACACGGATTTATGACCAATTTCAAGAAAATAACTATTGATCATTATGATTCATCGTGCAGACTAAACAATTGTTACGCTTGTCATAATAGGTGATTAGATAAATACATCTTTTTTTTAGATGCATCGAATATAGTAACAAGGTCTAGCGTCTTGTGATATTTCGAAACTAATTCAATACAAATATAAATTTATTGCTGTAAAAATGTCGAATGTCCTAACTTTTATATTGATCTGAACAATTTTATTATGACTATCATATTGTATGCCGTAGTATCTAAGCATAATAATATTAATGCCATAACTTATATAATGTTATGTTAGCAAATGTACATTTATTTACCACAAATAAATAATATAAGCTACTTAATTAGTTTAGTGTACTAATATAAATGATTTATTATTTTGTATAAATGAATATATTAAATATAGTGATACATTACCTTGTGTAATGATGTATGTTTTATATATGTTTACATATGATAAAACCATAATGAAGTTTGTTTTGTTTTACTGTGTCTCTGAATAAAGTTTCACATCCTAATTTCTTAGAGAGAAGGTTCTAAAGCTGTGGTGTTAGATCTGTCCATTAATCAAGAGATTGTGGACTGGAAGTCCTGAAAAATGTGAATAGTTCAGTCAGGATTGTACAGCAAGCAGGCCAGGATTGATCTGCCACATCTAATTTATCACCCCTCCTCTCAGACGTGACTTGAATACCAGAAAGCTGGTACATTGGCATACGCTGATGACGCAGACTTACTCAACCCTGCACTATTCGCATTAAAACGGCTGGTGGTAATATCTGATGAATTGTCTTTAAAATACATGTATATTATGACAGTTCTTCATAATAGCAGTACATTTTAGAATATTTACACATAATAGCATTTAACATTTTAGAGTAGGAAGTTATATCTACTGGTGACGCAATCAATAAAGTAAACAGCATGGCTCTTTATGGATGGCAACTATTGGGTCTATCTGTATATAAGTAAATTGTATGTTACATTGGAAAAGTATTAAGATTTATGGTTAGTTTACCATATAGCACGCATTTTCTACTACTACGAACAATGACTCGTTTTGTACATATTCAAACCAATGATCTAGTTTTAATGACTGTAATTTTGTTACCATAAAATAACGTATTGAAATGTTATGATGTGTTGGTAGTTAATATATAGGTGAGTATTTCATTATATTATGTTGGATGCACAATGCTTGCAGGCAGAGTGAAGTTCATGCAGTGCGATATGTAATTATGTTCTGGAAATGAAAGAAGCCATGGCACAGACGACCGCTAAAATCTCTAATAAACAAGCCATGGCACAGACTGCTGCTAATACCTCCAATAGACATGTTTTTACACTGGAATATTCATCCACTCTCGCTGACACGATCCACAGCTTCCGGTGAGTGAAACTTATGCAGATTTGTTAATTTGTAAACATATTTCACTGTTGAAGTGTATGTCTCTACTAAGGCTCAAAAACGATTATAATCTTGATTAGCAATTGTTACTACGTCTATAGGCCTATATATTGGATTGGCGTTGGGTCACCGTATACAAGTGCGAATAAATTTACTTATTTGTTGCTGGAACATTTATATTGATATTTCGAAATATTTACCATTTAATAACAATAACCTGTATCTGATATTGAAGCGATAGCCGGCCACTGCCTACTTTATCACGATGTAATTTTCAAGAAGCGGTGTCCAGTCAGTGGACTCAGTTTTTAACCCTTAAGGTTAAAGCGCGAAAATATGTTCATATAAATCAAGAGACCAAAGGGTTTTCCTCAATTTGAAATCATTATAAATGTCTCAGTTAGCTCTTTCTGCGTCCATTGATGAAAGAGTTTCTTTTGTACCCCTCCCCGGGCGATAATAAAGGTTTTCGTCATTCAGTATTGGCGATAAAATGTAAGAATTGAATGCACCGATTTAATATTTGTGATACACAAACACCAGATTCTGGGCCGCTGCTGATTTAGTGTTGGGCCTGCGTCGTAGACGATGGATCCGGACTAATCTGGCAACGGTTTATCGTAGATTGTGTGTTGGGTAAGAAGGGTTTCCGAGTTACAACGGTGCCTAAATATTATATTATTCATTCATATATAATATATGTCAACATATTATTTTCATCACTGATAGAGGTATTTTTTATCGCGATGATTATAAAAAGACTAAAGCGAGCGTCATTCGCAAAACATCCGATTATATGATAAATATGTATTATAATCATTGCACGTTATAATAGCATCATAAACATTAACATGATTAAACAAGATAATCACACAGTGATGAGATGCTCGAAAGTCCAAGCGTTGTATGTAGTATGATAAAAAATGAAGGTAAGTATTATTCGATAAAAGAAAAGTTGCATACCAAATTTAGTTAGGACAACGTTAATAATAATTCATTGCCAACGACGTCATGGCTGATTTCATTGACTCTTCATCTTCGATAATATATAGTCCTTGCAAGCATTTGAATGACAACCACCGATTTCTCTAGTATATACGCCAATGGCGGCGCGATAAGCCCAAGTAGCTTCACCACGGCGGAAATACTATGGCCTGCTTAGCACGGCCCAATCCATTTCTTATAATGGACAAAAGCCTCTGGTGACAACGTTGTCATACCCCAATAATTGGGGAGGACCAAAAACGGGCTCCTCTGGCAAGGGTGAGGGGCATATAGTAAAAATTGACAAGCATAATTATTAAAAGCTTTTCATTAACACCTTTAAAGTACAGACATACACTTTAATAGTGAAATATGTTCATCGCACTGCATGAGCTTCACTCCAAATTACATATCAAGTTATTTGATTTTCAAAAAAGGACAGTATCTGTGTGCTTTGAACACCTAATTTCTACATTTTTATTGCTAATATGCCTACGATGTTGTGCCGATTGAGAAAAGACCCTCTGGTGCCCTGATGTTCATGAGAGAGCTGTGGCATGTATTAAGGGATATTGCGCCAAGACTAAAATTGGTTTCAAATGATCCCCCCCCCCCCCAGGAGTCCAGAATAACCCGTGACAGCAAATTTAGAAGTGCTTTATCTCTGCAGCAACCTAGGAAGATGATATGAAAATGGCGGGTAATTTTTTTTTATTCAAGGGAAAGCCCTAAAGTGAACCTAGTGAATTTAGAAACGACAGCAATTTCAGGAGTGGCTTCACCTCTGACAGCAATCTGGGAAGATGGTGTGAACGCTGGTGTGAGCGCTGAACAATGGGCCGTAAATGTATGACAATGTGGAGATTGAGTGAGCAGATCAGGCTCTCTCTGAGGCAAAAAAACTGTCACCCTGAAAAATATTTACCAATTCCTCAAATGATTTACCTACAGATGAGGGCGGGGGCCCTAGGGTAGTGGTTAGCACCGCTGCCTTTCACGCCAGAGTCCGGGGTTCGGTTCCCGGTCTCGGCGGTTTGAAAGAAACAAAATTGTTTCTTCCCCATCCACGTGTGAAAGTTAGTATTGTGGGGAGCCTCCGTGACCGAGAGGTAGCGTGCTCGGCCTCAGACCGCCAGGGCTCGAATTTCGAATCCTGTGTCTGGAGGACAGTGTCATCTCAATCATCTCACCATCCTCAGGAGGTTCTCCTGGCCCAGTTTAGCCTATATGTGCACAAAGGTGGCCTGAAGCCCGATTCATTTTATTTTCACCTACAGATGCGAGGCAGATGTTTTAGATCCTTGCGGATATTTGGTTAGCATGGTTAGCAGCAGCGTCGTTGCAGGGCGTGCAGTCCCCCCAGCTGGGGACCAGACGCACTGTCTCACGGCATCGAGTAATTTTGTAATTTTGTTTAAATCCTGCGTCCTGAGAGGGCGCATACCACTGGCACCCGGAGCGCTAGAGGGCGCATACCACTGGCACCCCGAGCGCTAGAGGGCGCATACCACTGGCACCCGGAGCGCTGCTTGTTCTTGTTGCGAATATGCTGCTGTTCAGCCCAGTAGAGTACATACAATATTATTTATTTATATTTTATAATTTATAATTACATATTTTATATTTATATTGTTTATTTATTTATTTATTGTATGTCTTAATGTTGCTAATTTGCCATCGCTGTCATGGAATGATCGATAAATCACATTTGTGATCCGTGACGTTTATTGCCGAATTTCTATGTTGTTGGTTAAATTATACTTTTGTAGGCTTAAAGAAAATATTAAATGAAATAGTAGACCAATGACATTTTTAGCATTGGTGAAGGTACCCTACTATATTACCAATACGCAATTGAAACTATTTCAAAAATCCAATACCCGGAATAATTAATACATTTGTATCATTATTATGCATCATGGCATCTCATATGAACAAAATGTGTTTATAACACCAATAAAACAATTAACCACTTTTAAAGGCCAACAGAGTTGCATCCAGATAGTTATATAAGTAGGCCTACTACATTTTCACCCATTATTTAATAAAATTTTGGTAGGTTTGTAGGCCTAATCGATGAGATGAAAACCCATTGCCTCACCTCGACAAATATAAACTCTATCTCACGCTCCCGATTTATACTTAAATTCAAAATATATACACAGCCCGCCAGGTTTGAAATCGCATCATAGGAAATTTGTCAACGCTGTTTCCACCCAACATCGAAAAACGTAGTTTGTAGTGTATTTCAGAATGTTTCCGCTTCGTAAAAGTTGTAATAATGTGAAATTGAATTCGAGGATTGTTGTCCATGTGTTATTTGTGGATGACATAGCATGCCATTTTTTTGGGGGGTAATTATTGTTTACAGTCGTACGGAATTGTTTTCATGAGCGATAATGGGAGTGTGGACGTCTTGTGTCTCTTGTCAAAAATCTGATGGCAGTTCCGACTTCTTCTTTTTCTTTGCCGAACAGCCGCGGCTCCTATCGATGTCTTTAATATGATGTTTTTATATGTAAAACTTATTCTTGAATGGAAGACACCTGAATAGGCGTGGTTTTGTTGTGAGTTAGGGACATTACTTAGACGATTTTGAATGTAGGGTGGCGAAATCCTCAACAAAGTTTTCGTGTGCCATTAAGAGATTAGTTTACATAATTATGGTTGGCAAGTATGCCTAGTACTATAATGCGTTTTGCTTTTCGTGTTTCTCAGCGCCCAAAGAAAAGGGAATTCCCCATTTCAGCCAGACGTGAGAAACAAAATGGTGGAACTGTTGACAGTCTGCGATTATCACATAAATACGTTGCTGTACACTACCAGCAACCATCCAATAATCAATCTTTGTTGCATCATCGTTGCCAAAGCTGTGGATCAACATGAATCCAGCGCAGTTCCAGTCGCAGACGATGGTCCAACATTGGCCCAATGTCGGTTCAATAACATTTACTGTTTCCTGATGTAGGTCTAATAATGTTGATTTGGTGTTGGTCTACTGTCTACGACCTGGCCCAACATAAAATCCACATCGGGTTTGAATCTTGTATTTTCTGGGTTATATAATATTACTATACTGGGGAAGGCTGCCCGGTAGTCAATATATCTCAACAGACAATACTGACAGGAGCACAATTTGATTGTAGATTATTGTATATGCAGTGTTTGTAAAGTACCAGGCCTAAATATCCACGTTGCATAAGAAGCAGCTTTTTAGGCTTGGTGAGGTAGTCAAGACCCTGTCTGGTCCTCACCACCTTCTCTTAAAACTGGCTAAATTAATGGTAATTTATTCACAATTCCACGTGTTTGACCATGTGTATTCCTCGGTCTGACCATGTAGTGAATTTTGAATGTCGACGATCATGATGACTACGACGACCACGACGACGGTTAACCACGACGACGATGAGGACGACGACGATCAGGACGACGAGAACGATGACCATGACCACTACGACGACGACGACGACGACGACGACGATGACGATGATGATGACGATGACGATGACGATGACGATGACGATGACGATGACGATGATGATGATGATGATGATGATGATGATGATGATGATGATGATGATGATGATGATGATGATGAGGATGATGATGATGATGATGATGATGATGATGATGATGATGATGATGATGATGATGATGATGATGATGATGATGATGATGATGATGATGATGATGATGATGATGATGATGATGATGATGATGATGATGATGATGATGATGATGATGATGATGATGATGATGATGATGATGATGATGATGATGATGATGATGATGATGATGATGAAATATTAGACAATGATTCTCCACCCGATTCACCATCTAGCGTACAACTAGGTGTTGATGACTTCACTCTTATAATATAATTACAATAAGTACTTCAAAGTAGTTTCTCAAGTTTATCTATATTGTTGTCAATCCGAATTTCACAACCATATAAAATTACTGGGACAACCATTTCAGCAAACAATTTTAATTTATTATCGATAGATACATTTAAATTTGCATTTCGTTAATTAGGCATACATAGCTTTTAAACCTTGTTCATATTGGTAATCAATACAAGTGGTGAACTTTCCAGTCACAGAAAAATAATATTTTATGGTACTTAAAAGAGCTCACGATTTCTAATTGATTAGTAATGTAATAAAATTTAATCAGAATCACGTTTCCGAAAAGTTGTGTTTTCCCATTAATATTTAACAGTTAATTTAAGTTAATAAGTTTACAACATTTTACAATTGCATTTGTATCTTAGGCCTCTTGCAGCTCGTGTGGGATGTTGGCAAATACTACCATGTAATCAGCATACAGTAAATTGATTAGCCATACGGATTTTTTCGTGTTTTTTTAAATAGCCATCCGCTTAAATTTTGTTCGAATTTAAGATAATACACACGAGAGTCGAGTAGAAATTCTTCAATAGCATTAAGAAATAATAAAAACAGAAACGGTGAGAGATTTTCACCATCTTCCGGTGTAAAATATGGGGCGCTAGTACTATTTAAAAATACACATCTCTCCAGACATAGTCAAATACCGATATTTTGGGAAAGCAATTTATTTGTGATCCCCTGGATCCGCCCCTGCGTCTACAGGCTCTGTCGATATGTAACGTGGAAATAACTAGCTGGAAACCCGGATAGGAATCTATACAGGAATGATCGTCGTAGCCATGGTGGAGGGGTACTCCTTTATATTAAAGACACAATACAGCATACCTACTGTCCAGAACTACACCAGTCATCTGATACTGAAATTGTATGGGCCAAAATCAATAATGGATCTTCATATCCATTTTATATCGCTTGTGTATATAATCCATCTCCAGACAATGACAAATATTATAAGGCAATGTTAAATAATTTTGAGAATGTCTTGAAGAAAAATAAGGAAATTGTTATAGTAGGTGACCTTAATATCAATTATGACTTGGATCAAAAGAAGTATAATAATCAAGCTCATTATATTGAAATTTTGTTAAATTATAGTCAATTAATATTAGAACCTACTCGTGTAACATTGAATACTTCATCCATTATTGGTCATATATACACAACAATGCCGAATACTCATGTACAATCCGGTGTTCTGAAATACACAGTCAGTGATCATTACCTTGTATATAAAATTTTAAGTTTTAAAAAGGATACCACACCGGGTAAAATATTACACAAGAAAAGTTATGATAAAATGGACACATGAGCTTTTCTGAACGAGCTTATGCTATCTCAATTATACAATATTGTTAGTCTGTCTGATAATGTACAAGATGCGTGGGTAAAATGGTCTGATCAATTTAATTCTATTGTGAATAGACATGTGAGTACCAAGCAAATTAGAGTAAAAAACAGACCGAATCCCTGGTTAACACCAAAAATACTTGAATTAATATATAAACGTGATTATACCCACCGCAAAGCAATCAAACTGAAAAACTCAGACATGATGGCTGAATATAGGCATCTACGCAATGAGGTTGTCTCTAATATACGAAAATATCAGCAAGATTATTACAAAAAGAAAATAAGTCCAGATAATAAACCTCAAAATATATGGAAAGCTGTGAATGAGTCTCTTGGAAATCTAAACTACCGAATGACATATCACACGATGACTGGAATAATCACTTTACTTCTGTTGGTCCAGAAATTAGCTAAAAAATTTACAGATAGCCAGAATCCAACTTGGAAAAATAACACCAGTATCTACCAGTTCAAATTTAACTCAATAATGGAAGAAGACACTTTAAAAATGTGACAAAATTTGACTTCTAGCAATAACATTGATGTATTTTGCAGTAGTCTAACAGTTGTATTCAATATGTCACTTAACACAGGGCAGATACCAGATGACTGGAAAAAAGCACCAGTTACCCCTATCATTAAAAACAAGGGCTCGAATACCGACCCAAATAATTATCGCCCCATCTCAGTCATCGGACATATCCCTAAATGTTTTGAAAAAATGGTTGATGTGCAGTTTCGGGAATATTTACTAGCCCATGCGTTTAATACCCAAAGTCAATCGGCATTTATGAAGCATCATTCCACCCAAACATCACTGCATCATGTTATAGACTCATTTTTAGATAATATTAACCACGGTGAACTCACTGGTGTTTGTCTCTTTGACCTAGCAAAATGTTTTGATACAATAGATCATGATTGCTGCTATATAAACTCGGTAAATATGGATTGACTGAAACAGAATTGCTATGGTTTTCTAATTACCTTTCTGACAGATCACAAATAGTAAACATAAATGGTCAATTATCATCACCTAAGCTAATAAAAACTGGAGTACCACAAGGATCTGTCCTCGGACCTTTATTATTTCTATTATTTATTAATGACTTTCCTTCATGTCTCTTAAATGCAGCATGTAATATATTTGCTGATGATATTATGGTGCATGTAAATGGCACGTCCATTGCCGAAGTTGAGACATTATTACAAAAAAGTGTTGATGAATCTGTGAAATGGTTTAGAATGAACAAACTTTCAGTTAATATTGATACGTGTCATGTAATGTTAATATCTGGAAGAAACACTTCTCGGTACTAATTAAATATTGATATTGATGGTGTGAAAATCCCTCATGTACGTAGTGCAAAATATCTCGGAGCTGTAATTGATAGTGAATTATAATGGACCGACCATATCAATGAGCTATCCAGCCGATTATCGTCGAGGCTGTATATATTACGAAAACTCAGAAAATTTTTACCCTAAAACAATTTCAACTGTATTTACTATGCTTTATTCCAATCTTGTATAGAATATTCTCTTGGTGTCTGGGGATCGACTTCTGAAAAACATTTGAACCATTTACAAAAGCTGCAAAAACGAGCTGCCTGCATTGTAACCCAAAACTTTAACTGGGATGAGTCGAGTATAAACATTATCAGGAACCTGGGATGGCAAACAATTAGAGAAAGATATGAATTCTTAACTTGTTGTATCACATATAAAGCACGGAACAACTTGGCACCAAATTATATTTCTGATCTTTTTTCCTCCGTTGCGGAACATCATAGTGTATTAACTAGAGACTCAGCAAATAACAATCTGGTGTTATCAAATCCTTCCCGTCTGTATCTGCTATCTCAGACGGATCCCAGCTGAAAGTTGCCGGTTCTATTGTGATGAATTACTACTCGACAGGAGTAGTGCTAGTGCAAGGCAACGAAGTCAATACTTGGAAAGATCATGACTTCCCAGTTTTGAAAGCAGCTGTTGATGTGTGGGTAGATGAGGCGAATAAGTCTGTGATTGAGATGGCTGAATCAAGAAACAAGTCAACGCTGTCTGTTACGTCAGATGACAGACATTTATCTAAATCATCATCTTCTCTCTCTCTGTGCCTACCAACACATCACCTGCACCTAAAGGGAGAACTGCAAAGCACAAGAAATCCGCGATGATCAACGTCAATTCTGCCAAGCCCATGGACAGATGTTCAACACCATGTCACAAAACACTAAACGTGACAGCACCACATTTATCACCTGTGACAAACACTGAAGATGACAGCCAGGCCCGGGATGAGCTGTCACAAACAAGCAACATGGAATCTTCAGTGATCAACACTACACATACTACAGAGGATACGCCACACCAATGACCTGTAAATACAACTGGAAGAGCAACAAAGCTGCAGCATGTACAGTGCCTAGGTGATTCGTCGCTTGATATGTTACATGCTGACAGCGTATCTACAAATAGCACAGTACCAGAATACAACAGTGACGCCTCATCTCTTCATGTGTCACCTGACTGTGAACATTGTAAGCATCTACAGGACTACATTACCATCTGTGAAGAAACTGCAAACACACTCCGTGAAGAGATCGAAAAATTGAAACAACATGCTAGTTCGAAAATTCCTCCTACACCTACACCACCCCCTGCTATACCAACAGCAACCACAAAAGAACACAGAAAGAGAACTACAAAGCCAAAGATCGCCGTCATCGGAGATTCTAATGCTAGGAGTCTCTATAAACACTTAGATCACACTGTGACGGACACTACAGTATGAGTCAACGCTGGCTGTAAGGCAGAAGACGTGAAGTCACGGGCACGTGATATGCTTAAAGACAGTGACATTGGTGTTATACACCTTGGAACGAATGATGACCTCAGCAACAGATCGGACAATGACTGTCTTGCCGAGTGTAGTGACGCCATGGACTCTATATTGGATTACTCAGAGCAGACACCTCTTATTGTTTGCTCCGTGCCACCAACACGCAGTAAGACTGGACAACGACGTGTCAGAATGATCAACACCCTGCTGAAATACAAATGCGAGATGAACAATAGACTGTTATTTGTTGACGCTGGATTAACTTTAAGTGACATTGGTAATGACGGGGTCCATCTGACTGACTCAGGCAAATCGAAGCTTACCAGGCGTTTTCAACGTTAAGGTGTGGATTTTTATTACAGCATAAACAACCGACACATGTGAGTAGGCCCACACGTATTAGTTTAATTGCTTGTGATAAACAATTACCTTAACATAGACATTCACCAAGACGCACACAGTTATCCTGTTATGAACAATCCTCGTGTCATAAACTCACGTCAGTTAATAGACAACTTGCTGGATGTGATCACCCCCATTGTATTGATAAATCTGTGTGTAATGTATATAACTCATCTATGGGATCAAGTACTAACTGTAAATATGCTTTTAAAGGAAAAAGTTTTTCTTTTGCGCATCATAATGTAAATAGGCTTTACCACAAATTAGATGAAATCCGAACATATCTTCATTCATTTTACCCTTTCAATGTTTATTGCTGCTGTGAAACGTTTCTAAACAATACGATTTCTGATCAGGATATATTAATTGAGGGCTATAACATTGTAAGAAGAGATAGGACTCAGTGTGGGGGAGGGGGGCTTTTGGTTTACATAATGAATAATATTGACTGCACCAGAAGGTGTGACCTTGAACGAAATGACATAGAAGTAATTTGGCTAGAGCTTATAATAAATAGGAAAAGACACTGATTTCTTTCACATATAGACCTCCTAATGAGCACACTGTTCCGTTCAATGTTTGGCTTAACTATATGGAAGATACGTTAGGCACTGCCTACTCTGAAAATAAGGGCATAATATTACTAGGTGACTTCAACATAGACTTACTTCCTGACAGAAATCACCCCAATGTAAAATCATGGACAGATGTTGTATCTAACTTTGAACTGGAACAAATTATAACGCAACCAACTAGAATTACCGAGACAACAAGCACCTTAATAGATCACATATATGTCAATACAAATGTAAATATAAAAAATTCAGACGTTATTCAATGGTCAATTAGTGATCACTTTCCGGTATATGCCGCCATAGAAACTGACAATAATCTTAAAAACAACACAAATAATAAAATACTTAATGAAAAACATAATGAAATATCTTACATGAAAGTAAAAGGTTTCGATAATCAACAATTTAGTAATGATGTTGCTGCGGCAATGCAAAACTTTTCTAATAATAACCTAAATACCGATATTAATGATATAGTATCTCAATGGACATTCTTATTGAAACATGTAATTGATAGTCACTGTCCACGTATAAAGAAACGCGTCAAAAGAGAAAAACAGCCTGGTTGGATAACAGATGATTTAATTGACTTAATGCATATGAGGGACTTGGCCAAACGCAGAGGCCAACATAATAATTACAAACATTTTAGAAGAAGAAGAAGAAGAAGAAGAAAAATGTTTATTCGACAAATGACACTGAAAAAATACAAATTAAATAACATGTCAGGATGCCTACCATTAAGACTCAATGAGTCGCTGGCATGGAAGCCACCTAAGTATAAATAATATAAAATATAAAATACTATATAATATAGTAAATCACGATGCAAAATTATCATACAAAATATTATGCAGCTTGTCAGATTAAATTTACAAGGGACTGTGCAAATGAAAAAGTTTGGATAAATATGGGATAGGATTTTAACTCAAAACATAAATTTATCAAATCTCAATAATCTCCACCCAGCTGAAACTGTCAGTCGCGTCATCGAGACACAGCCACAAAATAGGCAACAATTACAAAATAAATAACATTGTGGCAAAAAGGAAAATGTATATATAAATATATATATATATATACATACACACATACATATTCAGTGCATTAGGTAGGTGTTGTCAAATTACAAACAAAACAATTATGAATTAGACAAATGTCAGAATATTTCTCTATTAGATAGTGTTTAGTATATTGTCCAAAACCTTTTAAACTATGAGTGAGTACCTTTTTTAAAATTGATAAATGTGTGGTATTTAATAAATGTGGCATTTGGTTTCTGATACAATTACGAGCAAACTCATGTTTAAAATGGGCATTCCTCAGTTTGTTTTCCCCCCTTGTGTTATAATCATGAGTTTAGAGCAAGATTAAAGTCATAAAAATGATCAGGAAGAATGTTGTTTAATAATTTAAAATAAAATTTTAGTTGTTGATGAAGATGTATATCATTTACTTTCAAAATATTGAATTTTTTAAAGATAGGATCGGAGTGTGTATAAAAACTACCTTTAACAATAATTCTAATTGCTTTTTTTTGAAGTTTTAAAATCCGATTTGAATCATGACCCCATGTTAATATGCAATAATTAATATGTGGAAGAATGAGAGAATTGTAAATGGTCAATAGTGTTTTTTGTGGTATTAAGTGTTTAAGTTTATTAATCACACCTATTGTCTGCAATATTTTATTTCCTATTTTATTAACATGTGAATTCCATTTAAGGTGTTTATTTATAATTAGTCCCAGATAATTAAATTCATCCACACATTCGATTAATGTATTGTTTATTTTTAATTTTGGAATTGTTACACGTTTCTGTGGTTGATGAAAGAGCATGAACTTTGATTTTAGTTTATTTAGGGACAGCTTGTTAACTAATAACCAGTAACTTATTTTTTCTAATTCATCATTTAATATATTAATATTTGGCCCAGAATCATGTTTAGCATAAAAATCATTTAAATTTCGATAAGGGTTGTGTCATCAGCATAGATTATGCATTTGAATAAACGACTTGCGAGATCATTCATATAGATGATAAACAGCAAGGGCCCTAAAATTGACCCTTGTGGAACCCCTGTGGATATATTTATATAAGAAGATCTGAGACGGTCAATTTCCACACACTGTTTTCTGTTTGATAAATAATATTTTATCAGGTTAATAGACGTTTCTCTAAAACCGTAAAATTTAAGTTTGTCCAATAAAATAGAGTGATTTAGTGTATCAAACGCTTTTGACAAATCCAGGTAGACAGCAAAAGGTGTATTTCCATTATCCATATGATTTACAATAGTATCAACAACATTTAGAGCAGCTAATTCAGTCGAGTGATATTTACGAAATCCATATTGTTTATCATAAAAAAGGTTATTTAGAGTAAAGTAAACGTTCATTTGATTAAAAATGACACGTTCAAATATTTTAGAAATTGCTGGTAAGAGAGATATAGGCCTATAATTCTCGATTAGAGTAGGGTCTCCCTTTTTAAAAAGAGGAATGACTTTAGCTATTTTCAATTTGTCAGGGAAAATACCAGTGTGAAGTGATTGATTTATTATTGTTGTTAATGGTTTTAATAAATCAGATTTAACTAATTTAATCAGAATTGTTGATAACTCATCAACACCTGAACTATTTTTAGAATTAATGTTATCAATTAGTTTTGACACAGTATCTTCGTCTACATTTTGAAATGAAAAAAAAGTAGAAACTGGATCATTTAAATAATTCATGTGCGAATTGTCAGGTACATCTTTGAGGCCTGATGCCAGTGTACTGCCAATGTTTGCAAAGTATTTATTGAAAGAATGAGCTATAGTTTCTTTATCTTTAATTAAACAGTTATTTATTTTCATTTCATCTGGTAGAGAACTTTTCGATTTGTTTTTATTCAATATATTTCGTATCACTGACCATGTACTTTTTATATTAAAAATGTATTTTAGAAATTGAGAGTGATAAAAATTATTTTTCCCAATAAAAATACTTCGCCTTAAAATAATAATATAAGTGCGAACATTATTTTTCCTGTGTTCATACTCAATAGAATCTGAAGGCGTTTCTTTAAGTTTTTTATATAAAAGTCTCTACGTTTAATGGACCTAAGTATAGCCTTTGTTATCCATAATGATTTTTTGTGTTTATGTTTGTTGAATTTCACTTTTTTACATTGTAAATGTTCTTGTTTTGCTTCTGTAAGCTTTTTCTCTATAATATTATAATTTTTATTAGGGTCTAAATTGGGATCAGAGCCTATTTGTTCAACTAGACAAGCACTAGTTATTTCTGTTTTAAAATGATTCAATGCTTCATTCGAATTTACATAGATATATTTAATAGGGTCAATAATTGCACGTGTGACATTAATGCTAATACAATAAGGGAAATGATCAGATATTCCACTTGTGAAAATACAGGATGATACATCAGAGAGGCTAGAAGTAAAAGTAAACTTGCAAAAAAGTTATCAATAAGTGTACCTGATCTACGAGACAATCTAGTTGGTAATGTTATGCGAGGGTAAAAACTATGTGATGTGATGATGCCAAGAAATTCATTAAAAATAGGTTTTACATTTACATTTAATAGATTTATGTTCAAATCACCCGTCAAAATAATTTCACATTTAAAATTACCTAAAGTTGTGAGCACTGGATCTATTTCGTTAATAAATGATTGATAATTTTATTGCGATCTTGAAATTTTTTATTGCGAAACCGTGTTACAACCATGCTTAGGGAAAATAAATCAAAATTTTACAAGGAACGTGTAGAATCATGCAAAGATGAGCCACGTAAATTAGTTTCTTTGTTTAATGAACTAGGCATTAAGCAAACATCAGATAAATCAATTAATAAGATTGTCCATGACAACAAAGAAGTTACTGACTTCAAATTAATTGCAGAACTTTTCAACAACCATTTCTCTTCTATTATGGAGAAATATGTCACTGACAGTGATTTCAAACAAAACCCGTTTATTCCAACAAAGGTTAAACAATATGTCGATAGTAAAGTAGCAATTACCACATACTTTGAAATTCCGCAAATCAGTCGTGAATTTGTCATAAAATATCTAAATACTCCAGTTAAAAAAGGTACAGGATTGGATGACATTCAGGCTCTCTTTCTTAGAAGTGCTGCAACTCCATTATCAGATTCTATAGTGAAAATATGTAACTTGAGCATACGATCAGGTGTTTTCCCACATATGTGGAAACATGCCAAAGTAATTCCACTCCCCAAAAAAAAGTCCCAAGATGATGTTAATAATTACAGACCAATTTCTATTCTTCCGATTGCTTCCAAAATATTAGAAAAACATGTTTCTGTTCATTTGTACAGATACCTTTCCTCACACAATTTATTAAATAAAAGACAATCCGGATTTAGAGCTAATCACTCATGCGAAAGTGCATTAACTTTGATGACTGAAGAATGGCTTTCTGCAATATACACCGGGTATCAGGTGGGCCTACTCTTAGTAGATCTTTGCAAAGCATTCGATTTGGTAAATCATGATATCCTTTTAGAGAAATTAAAGCTATATAAATGCAGTGAAAAAACGCAGCATTGGTTTTTATCATATCTCACCGACAGGAAACAATCAGTAAACATTAAAAATACAATATCTGAGCAAATTCCAGTAATCTGTGGTGTGCCACAGGGCTCCATTCTTGGCCCTTTACTGTTTCTTATTTTTATTAATGATTTTTCTCTAGAAGAGCACTTGAGCGATATATGTTTATTTGCAGATGATGCGATTATAGGTAAATCTGGACGGTACAAAAACGAAATTAAAAATAAATTACAACCTTGTGGCAACAGTATACATACACAGTGCCAAAATCAAATGGTTCTAAGTATCGAAAAGACAAACACCTTATGCATATCCAGTAAACACAAATTCCTAGTCACCTGCATCCCCACTAGTTCAGTAATGATTGATCAAAATATATTGGAAGAGGTAGAAAATGCTAAATTGTTGGGCGTTTTTGTTGACAGTACACTTCCGTGGAAAAAAACAAATTGCTCATGTAAAACAATGTGTCTCTTTTAAACTTTCACTTCTCCGTAGACTACGCATATATCTCTCATTTGAAACTCGAATTTTATTTTACAATTATTATATAAAACCTATCATAGAATATTGCTGTATACTTTGGTGAACTGGGTGTAGAGAAAATGAAAATGTCATAACGAAATTGCAAAAGAAAGCGGCCCGACGAATTTTAGATGCTGATCCATTATCACCAAGTAAAGAAATGGTTAAAAAGTCAGATTGGCTCCCATTTAAAGAATTAGTCAAGTATAAACAAGCTTGTCTGATTTATAAAAGTACAACAGACCAAACGCCTTCTTATATTCAAGATTTTTTTTAGAAATGTAGCAGATTGTGTAAATTATAGCCTCAGATCATCAGCTCAAAATAAATTGTACCTTCCAAGAGCACATTCTAAATCCCTGTCATACCTAAGTGTTAGTATATGGAACTCAATTCCCAATGATATTAGACATGCAGAATCGTTGTCCCAATTTAAAATAGGATATCATAAGTTACCCTTAGAGCATATACAAAATAGTTAGTTTTATATTTCATGTTATGTTACATTCTGCAATGTTATGTATTTTATGTACTAAATACTTAAACGGTCAATGTATATTGTATTGTTGTGTAATTATTGTTGTGTGTTTATTTAATGTTGTGTTGTATGTCAATATATTTCCAACACATTGTAATTTTATTTTAAACGTCACCAGAATATTATTTTAATACTGTTTCTTTCAGTATGTAGCTAATGTGTAAAAATATATTATTGTTATTATTATTCTTTTTATGTATTGGCACATGTCATATGTACTGAAATATCTATATGTCATCACATGTGCAGAAATGCGATTTTGTTTCTAATTTCGCAATATTGTATATTTATGTGTGTTTTGTATATATCTTGAGGGCCCCAAGGCAGATTTGCTATCGCTCATTGGGTTTACCCTCGTGAAATAAATATTATTATTATTATTATTATTATTATTATTATTATTATTATTATTATCATTATCATTATCATTATCATTATCATTATCATTATCATTATTATTATTATTATTATTATTATTATTATTATTATTATTATTATTATTATTATTATTATTATTATTATTATTATTATTATTATTATTATTATTATTATTATTATTATTATTATTATTATTATTATTATTATTATTATTATTATTATTATTATTATTATTATTATTATTATTATTATTATTATTATTATTATTATTATTATTATTATTATTATTATTATTATTATTATTATTATTATTATTATTATTATTATTATTATTATTATTATTATTATTATTATCTTTATCTACCGAAACCCAATTTAACAATATTCAAATCATCGCTCAGTTATTCCGGAGCGAATGTCTGGAATTCGTTGCCTGTGCACATCAGAGATTCGCCAACATACAATACATTTAAATCTCGGCTGAAGAAATTACAAAAATCAAAACCACCTGTTTAAAATATGTTGCACAGTTTAAACTAAGGGTGTTAATTGTTTTATAGCGATGTATGTAAAACAATGTATGTATATTTTAAAAAAGCTAACAAGTACGTTATATTATGTATATGTATGTGTGTATGTATGTGAATATATATTTATATTTTACTTGTTCTCATAGTAAACACATTCTTTAAAGGAAAAAAAATCATGTTTTAAAAAGTAATTGTGTACGTTGCTACGCTTTCCAGAGTGTATTTACCTACTATTCATAGTAATAATAATATACAATATATATGTAGTTTTTTTTAACTCTGGTTTTGGCGCGGGCAACATTTCTATATTATGTGTTTTAACCTTGGGGCGTTTTTATCTGTATTATAAAGCTCACTTGCATTATATATTATAAAATTGAATGTTTGTTTTTCATATAACAAAATCTCTACAGGGCACATATGAAAAATAGCCGGAATGCTAATAATGTCCACCCTGTATAAATATGTCTCAATAAATAAATTAATTAATTAATAGGCGGCCGCTTCTCATCGTGTTTGTGCGTATATACTGTTCTACAAACTGTTCAAATGCGCCAGGCATTGTCTGGAATACTGGTTGAAAATCGCGTCTGGCGTTGTCTGGGATGCTCCTTGCACGTTTCTCCTGCCATCCCTGACACAGGACTTGTATCCACAGATAGAAATCAATGATGACTTGATGAGGTGATTCCCATGATAATAAAGCGGCCTAAAGGAGCAGTTACTGGACATAACAACCGCTCCACACACTACAGCAAGGCAGTCAGCTACGTGATTCACACCCAGTAAATTACATGCCTGTGAAAACTCATTTAGAACCCCGAAATAGTTTCACCTTCCTTGATTTAGACTTGATGAGATAAATGCTCATCTGAATGTACAGTAAACCTATTATTTAAATGCTCATCTGAATGTACAGTAAACCTAATATTTAAATGCTCATCTGGATGTACAGTAAACCTAATATTTAAATGCTCATCTGAATGTACAGTAAACCTAATATTTTAATGTTCATCTGAATGTACAGTAAACCTAATATTTAAATGCTCCTCTGACTGTACAGTAAACCTAATATTTAAATGTTCATCTGAATGTACAGTAAACCTAATATTTAAATGCTCATCTGACTGTACAATAAACCTAATATTTAAATGTTCATCTGACTGTACAGTAAACCTAATATTTAAATGTTCATCTGACTGTACAGTAAACCTAATATTTTAATGTCCATCTGAATGTACAGTAAACCTAATATTTAAATGCTCATCTGACTGTACAGTAAACCTAATATTTAAATGCTCATCTGACTGTACAGTAAACCTAACATTTTATTGTTCATCTGAATGTACAGTAAACCTAATATTTAAATGCTCATCCGAATGTACAGTAAACCTAATTTTTAAATGCTCATCTGACTGTACAGTAAACTTATACTTAAATGCTCATCTGACTGTACAGTGAACCTAATATTTTAATGTTCATCTGAATGTACAGTAAACCTAATATTTAAATGCTCATCTGACTGTACAGTAAACCTAATATTTAAATGCTCATCTGACTGTACAGTAAACCTAATATTTAAATGTTCATCTGACTGCACAGTAAACCTAATATTTAATGTTCATCTGAATGTACAGTAAACCTAATATTTAAATGCTCATCTGACTGTACAGTAAGCCCAATATTCCTCAAACTTATTTAAAGCAGCTGGGTCATTATGCTTCACTGAATACTAATATTTGCATTGCGGACAACCCGACACAGCCCCACACCACACATGGACGTTGACCATGCCGCGCATGCAGACCATTGCCTTGCGTGCCCACAATGGTTATTGGGGTAAGCCGCAATGTGAATATTATGTCCAGCGAAGCAAAACGACACAGATGTTTGAACCTGAGCGCACTATACCTGCAGTTTAAACGTTTTAAAACAATATGACCATGTTGAAACAGGTTGAAGTTTGGGCTACCTAATATCATGACTATTATCGAAAGTAATATTAACTAGAGGTGAATTGTGACTTTTCAAGTAACAATAATGTTTGGTCCAAGTTTTATGACTTTTTTAATAGCCATTTTAATTTTGGTAGGTTATTTTTATTATGACAGATAGATTAGAATTTTGCTTCTTGGTTTTAGGGTGGCCATTTTGAATGGGAATTTTAAACTTCAGAATTCGGACTTCAAGTTTTAGAGATGAGAATTAAGTCCCCACTAAACTTTTGTACTTTGTCAAATGGAAACACATTCAAACCCCCCCCCCCCCTCCCCCTCACTCAACACATTGACTTGTTCTTCTGTCGACTGAATGTTGTATCACTGTATGCGACGCTGGCCCAACATTAAAATAACATTGGATCGACGTCTCGCGTTTGCTGGAGTTACAACAAGACTGGCCCTACATTGAAACAGCATTAGGCGAATGTAATTTAATTATCAAATCTAGTATTTATAGGGTTGATACGGCGACCCAGCCTGGACAAACTGCCTCTATTCAGCCTCATTTTATTCACGCAATGAATGGATTTCAGCAGACATGTAATGTCATACAAATGACATGAAAATTAAAACCTCCCTCGCCTTTAAATGTAATTAGTGCAAAATCTGTCATAGATAAACATATCATACAAACATGTGGTAACGTGCTTGTGAGTGTAATTATGGTACAAAAAAAACAGATTTAAAAAAATTGAAATGTTGAGGAATGATCAGCCTCTGAAAATGGGGGAAAAACTAAAAAGCTACCATGGCAATCCCTCGTTCTAGAGATATACCATTCTTTGGAGTTACCTCTCTTAGGCGACAGATCCGGATTTAGTCCGGTTAAACTATCCCGATCTCTTGAAAAAAAGTCATAGCAATCATGCTCAATACCCAAGGTGCATTGTGCCAAGGTTTCAAGTCGATTGGATCAAAACCCTGGGGACAATAGCGCATTACATAGAATAATAAAAACTAGCCAGATCCATTGCTAAATTATTTTTATTATGCTTGGGCATAGCCCAAACATAATAAAAAGTGAACTTGGCCACTGAAGAAGTAATCACAGCGACTTTAAAAATTATCTTAGCCACTACAAAAGTGATATTGGCCGCTGAAGAAGTAATCAGAGCCACTTTAATAGTTATGTCAACCACTACAATAACTTGGTGAAATGTGTTTGGTCAAAAAATAGTTTTAATTTTGGATTATATTTTTCCTGCCATTTCAGGCGGGGTTTTTTCTGAAAGTTTTACCCATTTCACTGCCTCTTTAATTTTTAAATCTTATTTCCTATTTGATGTAATTTAACATGAACTTATGTGGTAAATTCACGTAAAACGCCAACATTAGTACCACTCATTAACGAGTTCGAGGTCATACGTGAATCAACGTCAATTATTTTGTTTTGTTATTTTTCCTAACAGAACTTTGATGTGGGCGTATACTGAATAACGGGACGGAACGTATCGCCGAGAATTTGGATAGAATCATCCCGTTCCGTGATTCTGATATTTCGTTCCGTTCCGTGATTCTCTGCGTCGTGGCTGAGATTTTAAGGTGGTTGTAATCACTTCATCAGTTGTCAAGATCACTTTTGTAGTTGCTGAGATATTTTTAAAGGGATTGCGATTACTTCTTCAGTGGTGAAAATGTCTTCTATATTAACAAAAAATAAAATATTATGTATTCACGTTAAAGCCCTTGAAAGTCACTTTCAACTGATATCAAATATGTTGGTACATTTTTTTAAATATGACTACTCTTTGGGCAATAATGTGGGTTGCAGTCAATTTGCTTGAGCCTGAAGAAAAGCGATCAAATTTTACTAATTGTAAGCCTTCTCAGGCGATCTTAGGCCATCTTAGGCCATGAGGGGGTGCTCTAAGATAATATATAGCGATCTCGGAAAAAACTTTGTCGGAGCCTGTAGAATCATGTATGTACATCCACGGATTTATAAGACAATACCAATGTAACTAGATGAATGTCAAATACATGTATATGTCAACGTATCTACAATAGGAATGTGCACGCTGCGACACAAGATATGACCAGCACACACATAACAGTTCATAAATCACTATTACATCACTGTCTGAATACGTACAGTATGCACATCGGATACGCGCAGGCGGCCAATAGGCATACATACGTAATTACATATATGATACCTTATCACTGGCTCAACATGTATGTATAAATCGCACAAAACGCGATAACTTTTCTCTACTATTATTATCCCTCATTATTAAAAGGATATGTATAGTATACACATTGGATAGGCCTACGCGTACGCGGCCAATATGTATACATACATAATTACATATACGATGCATTATCACTGGCTTAACATGAATGTGTAGATTATCATTTGTATTATTATCCTTTTATTACTAAGAGGGTGTGTATCATATGTTGTACAACGCGTATGCCGCCAGTATGCATACATACATACATTATATTATAAATATGATAATGTACATATACGATACTTTATCATTGGCTTAACATGAAGGTATAAAACTACCATGTTATGTATGACGTACGTATGACGTACGTATGACGTACGTACTATATACTCTGAACGCGGCCAGTACGCATGCGTTCATAGCAGGGTTCGCACAAATGTGATATTATTATTATTATTTTTATTATTGTTGTCATTATTGTTGTTATTATTGTTGTTGTTGTTGTTGTTGTTGTTGTTGTTATTGTTGTTGGTCTTATTGTTGTTGTTGTTATTATTGTTGTTGTTGTTGTTATTGTTGTAATTATTGTTGTTATTGTTATTGTTATTATTGTTATTGTTATTGTTATTGTTGTTGTTATTGTTGTTGTTGTTGTTGTTGTTATTGTTGTTATTATTGTTATTATTGTTATTATTGTTGTTGTTGTTATTGTTGTTATTGTTGTTGTTATTGTTGTTGTTGTTGTTGTTGTTGTTGTTGTTGTTGTTGTTGTTGTTGTTGTTGTTGTTGTTGTTGTTGTTGTTGTTGTTGTTATGAGTCGCCCTGGATCGGCAAAGCCCCCAGCCGCTACAGACTATTTACTATGTTTTGTGATCATCTAATGAACGAGCCTATAATCTCCAAAGGCACACTCAGATCACACAAGCAGTCTAATGACACCAGCTGACGCTAATTGTCCCGCAGGGCAATCAGCAATCATCAGTAGAGATTAACGTAAGGCAAAGGTTTACCTTAGCCGAGCAATCGTGGAGCTTGGTTAAACATTTGCTATTGACCACTGCTATCTGACGATGGCTGGACTGTGGTCACACCCATCATTAGACGGCTTGCCGCGTCCACTGTTTGTTCAACACCGCCTAACGAGCTATCTATGTTTATAACACCTCAGATGGCTACCCCCTACCAGGGGCCTAATAAAAAACATTATTTTACTCTATGTAAATATATCTTTTGAGATTGGTAATATAAAGAGGCCCGGGATGTGACAGTGGCAGTTATAGTCAGGGACCATATCCACCGAAATAAGGTCCCGTGCGAATTTTTGTATGATGCTAAGCCACTCATCCAGATGTCTCAAGGACATCCCAAATAACAAAAAAAAACATGTTGGCAGTCTGAAATATGTGGGGGGGGGGGGGTTTAGGTATATAAGAAAAAGAAAATTATCACATTTCACTTGGCTGACTTTGGAATAGAGCATTAAAAACATCCAGATGATATTTTTACACATTTTTGGAAACAGTAATACCACATTTTGTCATTGGATATATTCGGGACGAAACATAGGTGAAGTTATGATTTTTTTTCAGAAAACATGAACCCACCCTTAGAGCGCTGAAAGTCAATATTTCCAAAACAAATCACGAAGTTCGTACAATGTAACTTTCTCGTTTGCTCTACATGTGTAAGAATATGACCATGTTAATGTATGTTGACCTCATTTGGTATATCGGTCACCCGGTTCCATTATATCAAGTAAGAAATACCCTACCTGGTTGCATGAAGGACTAATGAGGTCAAAACAACGGTTGGGGTACTCTCACAAGTAACATTTTTTCGACCCTATGTAATAGCATAATCCTAATTTTTAGTTATAAACAACTTTAATACCACTCGTCCTATATTTTGTCATTGAAGACATTCAGGACGAAACATACGTGAAGTTTTGATTTTTTTAAACACACCCTTAGAGCGCTGAAATTTGATATTTCACAAAAAATTATCACAGCTCGAGCACTGGTCGGACGTGTTTTAAAGACAATATTCACCACCAGGTGGCATACAAATTGGTCTTTGTCTTGTGGATTGTGTGGGAACACATGCTGATATACTTAGATTGTTGGCAATATTTCAGTTATTTTATTAGAAGTGGTGTTAATTGTAACAGATGCAGATCTGTCCTACTGATTGATAGGTTTGAACAAGGAATCTAGATTCCTTGGTTTGAATGTGCATTATGAGGCTCGCTGAGGTCTATAAAATATGATGACTTGCTGACAATGGACAAAAGACACATTGTTGGGTAATATGCCTGCAAAGGGAAAGCTGGATGGGAAGTTATTACCGTATATGACCTGTTCATAACAAACACATCAAAATGAGTTTATGTGGTCTTTGGCTTTGTCATTTGACTGCATTGATATCTGTGTCTTGGAATAATAAATGATAAAAAAATAATTATAGACTTATAAATAATTATCTACAACTCACAAGCCAAACAACAGATAATTTTAAGTGTTGTGTAATATTTCGGATGATGTTTTGTTACTTTAAAAAAATATATATTCATACTAAGATAGTACATGATAAAATTTGATCTTACTAGAAAATTAGATTTTATGAGGTATTTATATATATTTTTTCTAGCTAGACGTATATGTACTTGCTAGCATTTGCAAAATCTATGATACTTTGAACACATAACGGAAACATCCAGTGAGCTATCAGCTTAGAAAATCTGTTAAATTTGAGAAGTCCTTCTCCACCAACAGCAAATAGCTAGGGACAACAATCACTGACTCTTCCTAATGCTAAAGTGTCAAGACGTTGCTCGTGAGAAAGTTTCTAAAGCAACATTTATTGCCATAGACTGATTCCGTGAAGCAACTACTGCTCTAAAACATCATATATACAAGAGACTAAAGACACTTACTAATAAAAAAAAGTCAAAAAAAGTCAGGTCTCCAGTAAAACATATTTATATCAGAAGAGGTATAGTGCACCTATACATGGAGGAAACGGTACTAGATCAGCCTACACCCCCCCCCCCATTTATTTTTATAATTACACCACTGATATCTTGAAGGCCAAGTCTTATACTATACTGATACATATTTAACAATCCTGATTTTTGACTTCATACACCCTCAAGGGGACAGGTCATGGTTTCCCATTCTCAGACACATAGGTATATCAAATGTTTGCTGCGGCAAATCCAACAAACACATGCTACAATGTGAATATCCGTACAACTACACATGGGACGGAAATAGTACGTTTTAGTGAACAGTGAAGATATTGTAATACCCCAGCAGCTGATGACCTCTAAAGTTAGATTTATATCGTCAAAAATATATTAACTTCAGATATGTTTCGTCCTGAATGTATTCAATGACAAAATGTGACAACATTGGTATTAAAGCTGTTTATAACTATAAAAATAGGATTTTGTTAATACAAGGGGCCGAACAAATGTAACCAGTGAGATTACCTCATCTAGACTTTTAACCTCATAAGTCCTTTGTGCAACAAAGTAGCTTTTTTATAATTTGGTATATTGTTACCAGATGACAGATGTATCAACTGATGTTAGCACACATTATAAAGCTCATAATCATACAAATGTACAGGAAACGGAAACGTTTCATACTACTAACTGTGTTAAGTTGTTGTTTTTAATAATGACTTTTCAGCGCTCTAAGAGTGGGTTTACACTTGACGAAAAAATCTAAACTTCACATATGTTTCATCCTGAATATATTCCAAGAACAAATGTGGCCAGAGTGGTTATATAATTGTTTAAAACTATAACAATGACGATTATGTTATGACAACGGGGGAAAAAATGTACCTAGTGAGAGTACCCCATCCACTCTTTTGACCTCATAATTCCTTCATACAACAATGTGGGATTATTTTAATTCGATATAGTGGTACCAGATGACCGATGTACCAAATGAAGTCAACAGACATTAGCATTATCATAATCATACAAATGTACGGGAAACGGCAAATTACATTCTACGAATTATGTTAGGTTTTTTAAAATATTGACTTTAGCGCTCTAAGGGTGGAATTACGTTTTGGAAAAAAAAATCAAAACTCTAAAAATTTGTCATTCTATCTTTAATGAAAGATCAATAGGATCGACAGTGATTTAAAAATGGTGAATTGTGATTTAGATTTTTTAATAACCTGGGGGCAAAAATGTACAGTCTTTGGGGCTCAAGGTTACCCTTGAATATCCCTCATTTTATGTACTTTGGTGCCTCTGCAAACTTCTCCACTCACCCTAACAATGTTGTAGAGATATTTCTCTGACACCTCTACCACTTTTTGTGTCAAGCAAACTAAACACACTAGCAGTCTTTTGAAACTATATATGCTCCACCATTTTTTCCCACCCAATATTTCATTTATCACTAATTTTCATAATTAACAAGGTATTAACCACTGCCATATTTGCCTTTTATGTTTTGTATCATGTGACATAATTATTTTTGCAAAAATCTGTCAAAAATATCCTCTGGATATTTTTTGAATGCTCATTCCCAAAGTCAGCCAAGCAAAATGTTATAGTTTTCTTATTATATACCCCCCCCCTTACCCCCCCCCCCCTCACCCGCATATTTCAGACTGCCAACATGTTTTTTATTGCTACTTTGGATGCCCTTGAGACATCTGGGTGGATGGCTCAGCATCATACAAAAATTCCCACGGAACTGAATAAGCTCCTCGACTATTATGAAAAGCACGAGCAAAGACAAGACAAGGACGTGAACAGTGCTGTCATCTACCGAGAGATTGTTATATTAATAAATGAATTTAGTTATTTCCTGCTGAATTATTACGATATCAGGAACTCGGACACTGACAGCCGGATAAAGTCAGATGCGTTGTTAAGGCGTGTAACCAGAACACCGATCTTACAGAGCCTCTAAAAAGGTTCACGGAGTATTTGAGCAAAGCAAAATTGATTAATCAAGGGGGAGAAATGGGAACTGAGTGGAGATTTCATCCACCAGACCCTCCTCACGCAACTGGGGCCCTTGATCTATCTTCAAGTATTAAGTATTAAGTATTAAAGCATTTATGACGCACCTAATATCGCATGTGATTCATGGGCGCCAGGAAAAACAAAGTTTAAATGATATGCTTTATACTAATAAACTATGATAACCTTCTTCAAACAAATATGTCTTTAGGGGCCGCTTAAATATGATGGGGTCATGAATATTCCTCTGTGGTGTGGGGAGAGAGTTTCACAGCTTTGGAGCAGCGATTGCAAGCGCTTGATTTCCAAATATCTTGGTGAATGAATCCGGTTGTGTAAAAATAGGTTGATAAGCCGATCGCAGGGCTAGGTTTGGTTTATACTGCACCAGTAGCTCAGATAAATATTCAGGAGCATTTTCGTGTGCCACAAGGAATGTCAGCAGCAATATCTTGTATGAAGCTCTCTGCTGTATCGGTAGCCAGTGAAGCTACATGTGTATTTCAGAGATGTGTTCATGGCTTGGGATGCATGCAATTACTCTTGCGGCCACATTTTTAATGTGCTGTAGCCTGTGAGCTGATACTTTGGCAGACCTTGTAAAACTGAGTTGCAGTAATCTAGTCTTGAGACAACCAGTGACTGGACAATCTGGCGGGTTGCCATCAGTGTTAGGTGCGACCTTACGCGACGAATGTTTCTCAGCCAGAAATAGCAAGCTTGACACACTTAACCAATTTGCGCATCCATTTGAAGAGTGCTATCGAATATAACACCAATATTCAATGCGTTGGTGTAATGCTGATGTCCCCAATTGTTATGGGCTCGATGCTGATAGGTTTGGCATTGTTTAATGACACCAGATCGGCATATAGCTGATAGCTGACTCTCTGTTTCCTACATATGGCACCTAACGGCACAGTGTAATGCGTGAAGAGGAATGGGCTAAGGACCGAGCCTTGTGGAACTCCATATCTCAAGGGTATACTTCCAAGGGATTTACAGCCATTAATGTTAATGCTGATAAGTCTAATTAACAACAGCATGGCAGCCTTATGTTGATCTAAGACCATCAGAATATCATTGCTCACTCTTACGAGTGCTGTTTATGTGCTGTGTAGAAGGCGATATGCCGATTGATGAGGTGCATGCTGGTTTGTGATTTTGAGATATTCTAACAATCTTGGAAGAACAATGCGCTCGAAGACTTTTGACAGATGAAAGATTCGACACTGGTCTGTAGCCTAGTTCTTCAATGTGTTTGGGTCTAGTGTAGTTTTTTTTCAGTAAAGGAGTTACAAGAGCCATCTTGAAAGATGGTGGCACAGTCCCACTACTCATAGACATATTGACCATTTTCGTGATGATAGGTACAAGCCAGCTGACATGCCTTCAGTGCATGTGTCGGGATCGGATCCAGCGTGCACGACTTGGTTGCTGATTTCCTGATCGCCTGACGTACTTCATCAGCTGTGACCTCCTTGAACATTGACAAATGATGTTTTGACAAGATCTCTGAATCAGCTACCACAAATGAGCCAGAGGCAGCCATTACATCCAAGTTCTCGCGAATTTTGATAACTTTATCATTAAAAAAGTTGCTGAAGGCATGTATCAGTTGTTAAGTCCATATCAGGCAGGTGTTTCTCGTGCCCACGTCCAAGGATATTATCCATGAGTCTGAACAAAGACGTACTCTATGATTAGGGAATTCAATTCTGAGTTTCTCAGAGCTGCAAACTGCAATGTTTGAAGCGACAGAACTCGCGAACGAAAGACCGCTTGCAATCTATCATATTCGAGGTAATGATATATCTCCTTTGCCCAAATCAAATTATGTCGGGTAGGGAAAGTGGGAGGATTCCACCGCAATCAGGTTCAAATGTAACAACTGACTAAATCTGACTAAACGTTTAAAATAGATAAAAGAAGTAACAGATACATTTTTGAAAGCTTGGAATGGGGTTGTTTTTCCATCTATCGTAATCAGACCAAATTTGAAAGTAGGCGATGTAGTTTTGATTTCAAATGCAAATAGCGCTAAAGGAGACTAACAACTCGCTCGAGTATCCGAGCTTTACCCTAATGATAAAAACAGAGTGAGGAAGGTTCAGGTATCCTATAAATTACCAGGAGAAAATATTAAAAGTTTCACAAATGTCAAGAGGGATGTCAGACGGCTAGTTCTAATACTGATGATCGAGGAACAATAATTGTGATGCAATGAGGTGACAGGTGTAAAAACATATTTAATGTTGAGTGATAATTTCGATTTATTTGTTTGATTTATGTTCATCGCAATGCAAAAATGTTATAATTTGATGTGAGTTAATATAACTGGGCTTATAGGATACTTATGGTGAATTTCCATTAGATTGATATTGAGACAGACCACTGACTGCTATGGACAATTCTATTGCTCAGCTAAGGTGTGACCTTAACCTTGCTGATCATGTGGTCAGTCCAAAATGTATTCATTCTGCCTCCTCGGACTGAGAGGCAACAACCTTTTGATACAAGAATTGCAACTGATATTTTATAGTTGGCACGCGTTGTGCTATGGCAAACAAGGTCACAATATGTGAATAAGAACAGCTGCAGTAAAAAAAAGGGTCTCGCAATTATTTCAATATTTCCCTTAGGGTTACCACTGGTTACAGTTCTAGACATTTTTTATGTTGATTGGGTTATTAATGGTTATAGTTCTAGATAATTATTTTGTTGATTTTTCCTAATGATATGAAAATTGCTAGGGTAATTCCATTATATAAAGCAGGAGAAAAATATTTGTTCACAAATTATAGGCCTGTTTCACTACTTCCTCAGTTTTCAAAAATACTTGAAAAGATTTATTATAGCCGATTACATAAATTTATTTCCAAACATGACATTTTATCAAATAGTCAGTATGGTTTTAGGCAAAATATGTCAACTAATCTTGCTTTATTAGAATTAGTCGAGGAATTAACTTCATAAGTAGACAAGACAAATAAAACCATAGGTGTATTCATTGATTTAAAGAACGCTTTTGACACAATTGATCATGACATTTTATTGAAAAAGCTGGACAGCTATGGGGTAAGAGGAATATCAAACAATTCGTAAAGAGTTACTTGACTGGGCGAAAACAATATGTAAATATTGATATTGATATTGCAACATCAGGTATATTACAAACAGTTTGTGGGGTGCCACAAGGATCAGTACTTGGTCCACAGTTGTTTTTATTGTACAAAAATGACATTTGTAACGTGTAAAAACTGATTAAATGTATTTATTTGCAGATGATACAAATTTCTTTTTTAGTGGAAAATGTATAAAATATATATGTAAGGTTATGAGTATGGAATTAATTAAATTTAAAAGTTGGTTTGCTTCAAATGAATTATCACTGAACATTTCAAAAACAAATGATATAGTTTTTGGTAAAGTTGACAAGGATGAACTCATTAATGTTTCAATTGATGAGTTCATCCCAACAATAGTTTGTAGTACAAAGTTGCTGGGTGTTCAGATAGATGAAGGTCTTAACTGGAAGGAACATATAAAATTAGTAACTTCAAAACGTATCAAAGTCTCAGGTATCATTTTCAGAACAAAACGTGTGTTAAATTATGATAGTCTATATACATTATACTGTAGATTTTTTCTTCCATATATAAATTATTGTTCAGAAATATGGGGAAACACCTACAAAACTAAGTTAAATTCTATCATCTTAATCCAGAAAAAAGTAATTAGAACTATTTGAGATATGTGCACTAATACCATTCCATTATTTTATAAGTGTGGTATATTGAAGTTTGTTGCTTTGATTGCCTTTGAAACGCTGATTGTTATGTTTGAAGTGAAAAAAAATTTATTGCCTATAGGAATACAATCATAATTTACAACCAATTCCAATTCATACAATACAAGACAAAGTGGTAAATTTATTCAAAAATATGTTCGCATTACCATGAAATCTATGACAGTGAATGTAGCTGGGGTTAAACTAAGGAATTCTCTCAAAACTAATATTACAACCATCAAGAAAATTTGTGTATTCAAGAAAATGTGAAAATACTACTTCTTAGGTAAATATATAAATAATACTTGATTCAATCACATAATCTGATGATTACATTTACAAGGTAAATGAACAATTTAATAGATTCATCATACATTTATTTACCGATTTCGAGTGAATCATAGATGCACTATTACTCAATGTAAACACGGTAAATAGGAAGTGAACTTAGTATAAGTCATTGACTTGATTTCACTTCCTTTCAAACAATAATTTGTGCCAATATAATGAAAGGTGTCTTACTTTTATCTAGTTTTAATATCACTGTATAAGTTGATATTTTTGTATTTTGTTTGAATAAACTATTTTGATTTTATTCGATTTGATTTGTTTTAATATACTGCAAGATGTAATACATATTGAATCTATGAAAATTTGTTCCAGCTTTCTTTGAGCTTGACATTATTTTGATCGCACAAATGGTAAATATATTTAAACGAGTTATTGTTTGGATGTGAAAAAATAAGAACATTCTTTCTCTATGTTCTCAGCTTCTGTTATTGTCAAATCAGATCTCCATTTGTTTACGGCATGCATATAATCCATTCGTTGATTCTCTTCATCAAACGCCGTAATAACGGATGGCGGCATTGTGAGGTTTAAGAATCCGTAAAGTTGTCGAGCACTGTTTAATATGTTTTGACCGAATTTATCAAACACCACTGTATATATTCTGTCCCTGTATTGACCCAAAAGTTTGCTTTTATACACATTATCTCGGTGCAGTCTCGTACAATAAGTTCTCGCGAGAAGACTTATGTTACTGGCATCATACATTCCTTGACTCCACGGTAGATGGCGCCTCGAGTTAACCACGCCCCGTGGATCTCTGTATAAGTGAATTATTTTAAGCGCCGGCAATGCTCTTAGCAGAATACCTGCTGTATTCATCGTCAGCCTTACTGTTTTCATGGCCACTACTTTTCTATCAGAACAAGGTTTTTGTAGATGATGAACACATGCAGTGATATGAGGTTTTAACTGTGTCACACACTCATTGTATCTGTAAAATAATCTCTCCTCCTCGTGGAAACCCTGAGTTTCAAGGTTAATCTGCTTTCTCCAGATTATGTTAAAACACAAGTCAGGTTTACTCTCTTTCTCTCCAAGACGATTCCCACACACTTTGCTTATGACGTCACCACAGGCTGTTACATTACGGTGCATCACCCCCGCCTGTTGAAGACATCGCAGGTAAGGTCTGTATGTAGGGGACCAGTCCATGAACGCCCAGTGATTGTGTGTGTAAATCAGAGGGGCGAAAGACGTCAAGTTACACAACAGTAAATGGCGGAGATAATCCAAAACCACTCCTTTTTCTTCATCGCGTTGCTCTCTAAACAAATAGAAAAAATTACAATGTGAGCGGGTGATCCATACTCTCTATAATAGGCCACTATGGAGAGCTTGAATCTTATGTTCATCAAATGGTTATTTGTTTATCATATTATCTTAATAATTTAACAATGATAAATTATGACTGGCTCACCTAAATCGACCATCTCTGTTAAACATGACGTCCGTATCTACCACCATGTCCATTCTAAGGCCATACATGGCAGAATACAATGCTGCCAACGGCTCATAGTGGTAATATACATGCTGGTTGGCTAAGAAGAGAGCACGTGATAGGAAACTTGACCCAGTGCGCATATACGACACTACAAGTACCGGATCGTAGCCTCCATTCACACCCTGCATACGAACATTTCAGCAAAATTAATGTAAAGGCCCGTCGGCGACGGAAAAACCTCTAATCATCGTTCAAAAAGCGAAAATAATTTGGAAAAAAGGTATAACTTTTTACTATAAGTTTTTTAAATTTTGACTCTACTATATCTTTTGTACTTAAAAGTAGTCATGTTAGACAGATAGTAGGAGATATATTTATATTTGACAGTAATGACTAGTCTATAGCTATTTGGCATGGTTTTCCAGATATTATGCATATCAAAGTCAATAATGGCGGATAGTCGGCCATTTCGAATTTGATCAAGTTCAATTTTGTTATGATACATCCCTCCCTGAAACGCACATTTTGTTTTATTGTAATGATCTAGATATCTGGCACGGTTTTCCAGATATTCTGCATATTAAAGTGCATAATGGCTGCAAGCCGGTCATTTTGAATTTCATCGAGCAGAACATTTCTAGGGCATATCCCTTCTTGACTCCGCACATTTTGTTCTAATGTAGCCCTAATGGCCTACCTATCTGGTACGGTTTTCCAGATAGTATGCATATTAATGTCAGTAATGGTCGCAAGTCAGTCATTTTGAATTTGATCAAGTTGGACAATTACAGGGCACATGTTGTTTTATAGTAATGTCCTTGCTATCTGGTACATTTTTCCAGATATTGCGCATATTGAAAAAATAATAACTGATGGTCGGCCATATTGGCCGCCGTGACCTAGTTTTTTCCCGATGCACGCCCATTTTCGACTATATCCGAGCAGTTGGTGAAATAGATCATTGGTACACATTTAAAAGGGATACATGGAAAGTGTTGCCTGTCCTTGCCTGTCCTTGAAGTTTATTGTGCATTCCAGTAACGCGAAACAAGTCATAATGCTAAAAGTGGCGGACAGACAGACTGACGGATGGACGCACCGCATGACGACAATAGGCATTTACCCAAATTTGGCTGAGGCCTAAAAATTAGTTGACTAGTTAAGCTACATATGTGTCAAATAATTTGTGTAGTAGTAAGTGAACGGATAAGAAACAATTTTATCTAAACATCATTCAGCATATATAATATGTTCATATGTATATAATATGTTCAAAAAGTGGATCGTCTACTTAGTGGAAATAAAGAAAAATGTAGAGCTAATCTGAATAATAATATTGCCCACGTAACAGAGTATCTACAAAGACACAAAACATAGCACGACAAATCCAGAGAATGTACATTACCTAGACTAGAAGGCTAGTTAGTCAAATGTATATTATTATTTATTAGACCTAGTGGGCGTATGCTATAACTATTTTTGATAAACTTATTTTAAGTATTTTGAACAATACTTGAGTTGCGTGTGTACCAAGTTAGAAGTGTCCCTGATGCTTTGAAACACCAGCATACCTGGTGTTGATGATCCTTTCCAGCTAGACACGGTAGATATCCACAACCGTCCTTGTCATGTTTAACTGTTACTAAAATGCAATAATAACAAATTAACCAGTCTTAATTGTAAGCAAGAAAAAATGGTATGTGAATAATTATCAGACTACAGTCATTCAATATAGTTTATTTGGTTGTGTCATAGTATCAGATAAATCTACAGCTATATATGTCTGAAATGAACTGAACCTGATTTTAGCAATATTTTTATTTCACAAAGTGCGTGTGTGTTTGTGGGGGGGAGGGGGTTTCACATTCCAATGTTCTAACTTCTAGATTTCAGTTGACGTTCGTGACTATTGTGTTCTTTTTCAGGACCCAATCATAATAAAGCTTCAATGTGACGTCTATAGTAGCCTGTATGTAAATTCCCCTTTCACGTAATCTTAGCAAACCGACTAAAAGCAGGTGGAGGTGTAGCCGTGTAATCGCTGCTTCCGATTCAGGATTAGTTTTAGTGTTCGTTTGAGCGGGCATTTAGTATGTTATGTGCACAACTTTAAGCTACATGCTCAACATGAGATTCTAAATATATTTTAACGCGTTCGGAGAAAGTTTATACCAATCATCTATATCCACATTTAAATCCTAATCCCATCCAAAAATTCAGTCAAAAATCAAGACGGTTTATTTGAAGCAGCTCCTTGGGATTACATCATTTTTTGTTTCTAGTTTTGTAATGAAGTAGTGTATTCCCCAGATCATGATTTTATTTATTTCAGAGTTTTTACATTTAAAAAAATAAATGTTCCTACAGCATTGTTGATGCCGTCGGCCCAGCGTCGACCATGTCCTGACCATAAGACACCAATTAGCGGCGATTACTTTGATCTCACCCTCCAAGACGTGGGATATGTGGTGTAAAGTGCTGTATATTGCTGACTTGTTTTGTTTACATGACAATATACGACCTGGAAATATAACTATTTTACTCTTTGTCAGTGCTTTAAAAATGTTCTTTGACTTTTTTTGTATTTTTAGCTAAGATCAGTAGGCTATATAGCTTCATATAAATTAAATTTTCAAAATTGACAAAACTGAAAATGTCTCATCCAACGGACTGATTCTAAAAAGGAATAAATCTCTCTTTACGTGCATTATATAAAGTCATATCAGATACTTTACCTGCAAGATCATAGATCATGTAGATTACACCTAGCCAAACGGTTGTCATAACGACACGAAAATGACCACATAGGCGACGTCTGCATTGAGTGAATGATGACATGGCACTATAATCATATCAAAAACACACTCAGTTGAATTCAAATATAAGGCGCACATAAAATTGAATCATCAGCACTGCAGGTTACACATCTCATAATAAATACCAAATATGACATGCGTTTCAACAATTATCTCTAATAACACATCTTCTGTATTGTTTATGTTATTATTTCATTGATTTTGTTATTAACGTTTATTCATAAATATATTTGCAAGATAGTTGCAATAATTAAAATATCGGATAGCACGGTACAGAATAATCTGTAATTATCTATAAATGCTACCAAATAATGAGGTAGGTAAATGTACATCTGATAATATTCTCGACGTTTGTATATAATTAAATAAAGAAAACATCCGTATCACAGGTCTGTATGATTACACTTTATTAAATGGTCAAAAAATAAATATTCAGTGAATTAGATAGGTGTGGTCACATTACAAACATAAAAATCATAAATTAGACAGATATCGGAATATTTCTCTATTAGATAGTTCAGTATATTGTCCAAAACCTTTCAAACTATGAGTGAGTATCTATTGTAATATTGATAAATGTGTGGTATTTAGTAGATGTTACATTTGATTTTTGATATAATCACTGGTGTTATAATCATGAATGCTTGGAGCAAAATTAATAAAAACGATCCAGAAGTGTGTGGTTAATTAATTTAAAATACAATTTTAGTTGTTGATGTATATGTATATCATTTACTTTTAACAATTTGCATTTTTTAAAGATAGGCTCGGTGTGTGCATAAAAACTACCTTTATCAATAATTCGAATTGCTTTCTTTCAAAATCCGCTTTGAATCATGACCCCATATTGATATACAATAATTAATATGTGGAAGAATGAGAGAATTGTAAATAGTGTTGTTTGTGGTTTTAAGTGTTTCTGACTAATTACACTTGTCTATGCTCTTTTTATTTCCTATTATATACTTCTATTAACATGTGAATTCCATTTTAAGTGTTTTTTTTTTTAAATTAGTCCCAGGTAATTAAATTCATCCACACATCCGATTGATGTACTACTCAGTTGTAATTTTGGAATTGTTACACGTTTCTGTGGTTCATAAAATAACATGCAGTTTTTTAGTTGATCTTGGGACACTTTATTTATTTTCCCTAATTCATCATTTAAAAGACTATTATTTAGCTCAAAATCATATTTAGCGTAACTATTATTTAAATTTGCGATAAGGATTGTGTTATCAGCATAGATTATACATTTAAATAAACGATTTACGTTTGGGAAATCATTCATGGGGATGATTGAAAACAAGGGCCCTAATATTGACGCTTGTGGAACTCTTGTGGATATATTTATATACATAGATCTGACATGGTCAATTTCCACATACTGTTTCTTGTTTGATAACTAATGTTTGATTATATTTATAAATACGTTCCTCTAATACCGTAAAATTTAATTTTAAATAATAATATAGAGTGATTTAGGGTATCGAACGCTTTCAACAAATCCAGGCAGATAACAAAAGGTGTATTCCCATTATCCATATGATTTATAATAGTATCAACGACATTTAGAACAGCTAATTCGGTCGAGTGATATATACAAAATCCCTATTGTTTATCATAAAATGGGTTATTCAGAGTAGGCCTAAAGTAATCATGCATTTGATTATATTTGACACTTTTAAATATTTTAGAAAGTGCTGGTGAGAGATTCATAGGTCTAACATTGGCGGATCCAGGAATTGCCAGACGGGGGGGTGCCGATTTAAAAAAATAATTTATGCACATCACAGCTGGGGTAGGCAACCTCTAGAGGGGTCCGGAAAATTTTGAAATCTAAGGCTTAAAATGGTGCGTTCTAGAGCATATTTCGGCCCAAATATGGCCGGTTTTTTTGTTTTTGGGACCCTGAACGGGGGGGGGGGGGCGCAGGCGGCGCCCCCTTTTGGATCCGCCACTGGCCTATAATTCTCAATAAGAGTAGAGTCTCCCATTTTAAACAGAGGAATGACTTTAGCTATTTTTAATTTGTCAGGGAAAATACCACTTTGAAGCGATAGATTTATTATTGTTGTTAAAGGTCGTAAGGAATCAGATTTAACTAATTTAATCATTAAAAAAATGTACTTATATCTTTATAATCTCATACTAATTACCTGATAGCTCTATTTTTTATCACTTGACAGGGCGCTACTATAACAATAACATGATTTTTGAGGGTATGCCAGCACAGTGGGCCTACCTAATACACCTGCCTAGTAAACAGCACGGCACAACAACAACAGCAAGCGTGATACCACAGTGGTTAGTTTCGGCATAGACATAGGCCTATGTTGTAATTGTAGACAAAGATTAAATATGTTTTACAGATTAGTTGCTAAGGTGACAAAATGATAAAAATAGTAGTAACGTGTTTTTTTCGTGCAATAGGCTGTTTATTTGCCCTTCACAAATGCTCTACCTCGGCTGCTGGCATTTGCGTCGAGCTACTTAAACAGTCTAACCCCTTATTGCTATATATTATTGAGAGTTTTCTATGAATACCTTGTTGTAACGCTACATCTGATCGTAAATTGCCAATCTGACATGACAGCTCAGTTATGGTGTAACGTTATATGTATGACTATCTACATTACATTCAACTTCATTCATTAATATCCCTACACTACATTTTCGCTTCCGATACGAGTGCTAAATACACAGGCCTATCGTGTATAATGTTCAAACACGTGTGATAATGATGTTACCTTTTTATCCGGTGATGAACAGCTGACCCGTTCCCCAAAACTCACATGCAAAATCTGCAAAGTTTGGTCGAATAAGACACATTTACTTTGGACGATGGAAAAAGTGTATTTGTGAATTAAACTAGAAATAGGGGCGTACTGCTTTTGATTCATCCTAGTAAACATACTACTGTGACTACACACTACAACAACAGTGTATGTTGACACGGTACAATAATTTCTATAATAGTGACATTGCCGTGGACTACAGTGTGCATGCTATGTGGACATGGCAGCCACGCCATGCTCCAGTGACGCGTGTAAACATCACACCAATATAATAGAATACGCGCGGCCCACGTTACAGGCCGCACCAACTTTAGTATAATCTGCTATGTCCAGTATTTGGTTCCCGCTCGATATTGGTGTCAAAATTGATTTTTTCACCCTTTTTTATCATATGTATATGCTGAAATCGAAAAATATAGGTGTCATTTTTCCTCCATTTTGAATTTCAAAATGGCTGCCATTTTTATCATTTTTATTTAAATATTTTTACAAATTGGTGTTTTCATTACAACTGATTGGTGTTACATATTCATGAATTTTGGATTAAAAAACGATATAAGGGGATTTTTTTGATATTAGTTGATACAAACGCAAATTTAACAACAAATTAACAGGTGACGGAGCAGTATTGTATAATGTTCCAGGCAGTATTATAGTACAGGAAAGTTAGCATTTAAAGCACTGTAACCTTGAACAAATTCGTAACAAGCTGAGCATTTCAGAAAAGTGTCCAGGGGGTGGAAGTGTCCTAAATTTAGATCAAAAGGGCGCACAAATGTTAAATGACTAAAAATCACATAACTTTGTAACTGTTCCGTGGGGTTGGGTGTCACCTCCTCGTGGTCCCCCCTGGGAAACTTCATAGAAGGCCAAGAACACCCAGTCATTGAGACAGACGTATTTGCATATTTATTTCTTTGGTATTTTGTATTATGTTGAATTAATTTTTTCTCATAACTTTTAAATTATAGTCTTTTGTTTTTTGCATTATTTTCGAAATTATAAAGGTTATCGGTTGAAATGGTTCAGTGGCTTTTCTTTGGCATATGATACTGTTTCGGGATGTCTGAAAGAAACCATTGCCATAAGATTAGCTTATGGTTCACACGGCTTTTCTCATGATGTAGATTTTTTTCTTGTGTATTAATGTTCTTCTTCACTTTCTAATCTTTAGTATTCAATTTTAGTTTAATTGATTTGTATTCTTCATTATTTTTGTCATACATTGCATGGTTTTAGTGGTTTCTCCCTGGCGTCCTGGGTGTACGAGATCTCAGATGGAAACCATTACCATATGATTAGCTCGGAGTGACTTGCGGTGCTCTCACGGTTCGTGATTGTGTAGGATCCTGACTTCGTTTAGTTTAGGTGGACAATTGCAGCCCGTGCGGCATTGGTACTTTTCCCGCACTTCAGACGTTACACTCGGCGACTACGGACGTGCCGTAGGTCGCTCTCGCTAAGTCAAACAGGACGTGCCGTGCGCGAAGGTTGTGCTTTGTTGTTGCCAGATGTCTAACGAATAAACATGACAAGTGGAGAAAGAGTTTTATGATTTATTTGGAACCGTCGACTCGACGGGGAAGGAAGTTTGAGTTGAAATGGTGAAGATTGGGCAGTTTCCCTCGTCCGCCATTGCGACCCTACACTAGAGACTCCAACGGTCACTTACAGGTACTTTCGGCGCGAGGGGCTCTCCATCTCCCCATAATCGCTCTGTGGTGCTCCTCGCCAATCGCAGACCTGATTGCCAACTGTGGGGGTACTGTAAGTCTGTTCATATTTGTTTATGATTTGTTCTTTTGTATGATATTGTTCTGTTTGTTTTTGTCGAAAAATGATATAAGCATTAGACATTGTTTCGTGATTTTCATAATAATAATTATTGCTGTCATTGTTTTTTGTTCTAATTTATATTGTGTATGAGCGCTGGCGCTGTCTCAGGTTTTTAGAATGTATATATATTCATTAAAAAAACTCGCTATATATAGGCACCAGAGGCACTCATATTATCATCAATTATCTGAATAACTTAGTGCGGACATACTGTTATCAGGTTTTTTTACTTTATCACTTTTACTGCACAAGATATGATATAATTTTAGTATGAATTGTCAATTAAATGGCCATACTGGCAGAAAAGTGACATAAATAAACATTCTTACTTTACTAACTAATTGTTTCAGGTTCATTAAATTAGTGTCTAGGTATACATTTTTAGACCCAAGGAGTCTACTTAAGCTGCTAAAATGCGATAAAGCTTTTCTAAAAGACAATAATTGGTTGACACATAAAGCCGGGTCATGCATATACTCGTGCATATCGTGGACACCTGCTTCTTACTTGCGCTCTCCTTTCAATCCTGCTGAAGCTTGGAGACATCGCGTTAGATGATTACCAAGATGTACTGACTGATTTACTAGCCGGTACAGAGAAACCAGCAGAGTCGAATTCAACCATTTTTCAGTCACTTTTAGACAAAATTTCTACCATTATGACGAAAAATGTTAATGAATCAAAAACTATGAGATTATGGAAATCATATTTGCTTATGACACAACTTCTGCGACTTTTCATGTATGCTGAAAGAATTGGACACTTTGCCTTATATTTATATAGTATGGAGCAGTTCATTCGTATATGTCATGCAACAGGCTATTTTTCATATGCATTGCTAAATGCACAAGGTTGCATTTTCAACAGATGGCCTCTCTAAAATATGTTATTCCAAATATGTTTTTCACACAGAAGATGGATTCTTAACAGTGCAAAGAAAGAATTGTTTTTTGAGTGACAACTCTGGTCATTTAGTCATTGCCTCAGTGCATGCCAAATGTGACTATTTAGAAAACTGTGTGGGTATGTCATCCTCATGAGTGCTCATCAGAGTCATCAGTACAGATGACTCCGAAGAAGTCAATAGCCAAGAGGAGGCTGTCCGGCGGTCGGCCACAGGTAATTAGACCTGTTGACCAGAGCCAGATAGGTCAGAGATCGTTGCAGCTGACGACTTTGGTAAGAGACGCTGAGACAGAGCTAGGTTTATGGGGCTCACCAGCTAAGTGGCAGAGGACGACATCTCCAGTGCACGAGAAGTCGCCTGAGAAGAGAGAAGAGATGGAGACCGTCGTTTCTAAACCTGAAGAAGTTCTGGCAACCCCCTGCATGCTGCAGAAGAAGGAGAGATCCTGTCTGATACAGATCTTTCGGAATGGACAACTATACCCACCAGCAGTGAAGAAAGAGCGAGAAAAGAAGCAAAGAAGCAAAAAAAAGAGAGAAGAGATGAATCCACCAATCCACTCACGTTCATAAAGTGGACTAGACTTAGAAACGTAAAGGTATGTGAGACCAGGAAGACCATGGGAAAGGACCTGCTCATCTTTCCTGAGACAGAAGAGGACTCAAAGAAGATCTATGAGTCCATGAATAGAGAAGACAGCGGCCTCATAGGAACCACAGCAGTCTTCAGACCACCAAAGAATTCAGCCGAGGCCAAGGTAGAAGATGCCCTCAGCGTAGTAGTGAAAGACGTCGACACCAAGATAAGAGAGGAAGAGATAGAGGAAGCAATCCTGGAGAAACAAGGTCTGAAGGTGAAGGTCGTCCAATTCATCAACAGAGCATCAGGACGTGGTATTCCGAAAGAGAAGGTCACTTTCGTAAAGAAGGAAGAGAGGGAGGCAGCCACCAGCAACAGCCGTCTCTTCATCGGAACTCGCTCCTGCAGAACTGATGAGTACAGAAAGAAGAGCAGGATCCTGCAGTGCTACAGATTCGGCCACTCCCAGGACACCTGCAGAGCAAGAGACGTGAGATGCGAAAAGTGCGCCGGACCCCACAGAAGAGCTGAGTGCACAGCCAGAGCAAGCTACTGCGCCAACTACACAGGGAATCACCTGGAGTCCGACGGAAGATGCCCTGGAGCTATAGAGGTGAAGAGAAAGATTGCTGAGAAGAGAAATGGCCATCGTCATCGAGGCAGCCAGGAAATCAACAAGAGAGCCCAACCATCTCAGCACCGAGAACACCAGCGTCAGAGCGAACGCACTGAGCAGCCCAAGAAGACCACAGGTGAGGGTGAGTTACCACTTATAAGATTAGCAGATAGTGATCTAACCCGTCTTGCCCTTCTGATTTCAGTTCACACGATCCTGCATGCCAGAGCGAATGACGGAAAGTTGGAGTGGGACGACGTACCCCACCTAGCCAGCAAAGCAGTCAACTGGGCCTTAAGAAAGAGCATCCCCCCATTGACCATCAGAGACTACTTACACCAACTTTCATATAACTTGTGAGTACAAACCTCCACCTAAAACAGAAAAAATAGGGCCGTTTTTACTAGGTCAAGTACAGTACAGTACTCACCAGTAAAAACCTAACTAAAGTAGGAAAAACTAAAGTAGGGCTAAGTACAGTACAGTAATTATAAAATATGGATAACAGTTTACCACCAAACTAAAAACGTTCAGATTATTCATGCTAACATTAACGGACTATATAAAAGAAGGACAGAATTAATTAACTATTTAAATGAATATAAACCACATTTTTTGACTTTAAATGAAACTAGACTTAGAAAGCAAACTAGAATCAGAATTCCAAATTATAACATTATCAGAAAAAAAAGAAATGTAGTAAATCCAAATGGGCGCCTGCAGCAAGCAAGACGGTGTAGCTATTTTAACTAGAAAAGATATCAAATTTGATGAAATAGATACTTCAGATTTTAACGAAGAATTTTTGGCAATAATCTTCAAATCACAAGGTAAGACAGTAACACTAGCAACTATTTATAACCCGCCAAAAAATCAACCAAACATTGAGAATTTCAGGCATATAATTATTTCATATCCACTTTCAATTTTTATGGAAGATTTCAATTGTAAACACACTTTTTTCGGATTCAAAGTAGGAAATGCTAACGGAGACATTCTATTTAACAGAATTGAAGAATTAGACATACTAATCACTAACGACATCACTGTAACCTATAGACCAGAGACGTACTCTGGCGGCGATTTACTAGATCTAGCGCTAGTTAGCCGCCAGATGGCGTCACGGACCCAATCATGTGATGTAGGCGATGACATTGGTTCAGATCATTTGCCAGTTTATTTAACTTTAGCTTCACCGCAAATTCAAAAACAATTTCGGAGAGAAATTTTACAATATGAAAAAACAGATTGGAGGAGGTATAATAAAGAAATTATAAGTAACTTAGATAGACTCCAGAGGAGTTAGACTTGGCTAACGAAAAAATAAGTAATATAATTAAAGAAGGGCTGGACAAAGCGTGCCCTAAAGCAAAACATAAAGATAAAGCATTTTTTATTTCAAATGAAACAATGAAATTAATTAAATTAAAGAGACAAATTAGACGCTTAGCTAGAAATACGCAAAATCCAGAGGATAAGCAGCTTTATAACCAATTAAACAATCTAGTAAGTAAGCAAGTAGACAAACATAGAGAAGAATTTTGGAATCAAAAACTAAAAAATTAGACGAAACTTAAGACATAATTTTGGAAAACTAATAATAGTATCAATGGTAAAAAAATCAGGCGTCGCATCCAAGCCATTAATTAAACAAAACGGTAATCTAACTCAAAACGACTTAGAGAAAGCAACCCCGTTCACTGAATCTTTGGACAAAATTCATAATACTCACACAGGTGAAATATTTGATGACGAATTTAATGATTTAATAGACAACGCTATTAGTGAAAAATCGCATCTTTTTTCAACAAGAAAATAAAGTAGAAGATGGCGACAATAGTATACTACTTAGAGATATCTCGATTCAAGAAATAAAATTACCTCTAGATAGGACTAAAAGCTGGTCTGCTATAGGAGCAGACGGAATCAAATACACTATAATTTAAAAATGTCCAGAAATAGTATTTGAGAATTTAAAAACTATGTATGATCAGTGCCTAAAAATAGGGTATTTTCCAACTAAATGGAAGGAAGCTCAAGGAATTATGCTCCCAAAGCCTAAAAAAGACAATAAAATTCCAACTAATTATAGACCAATTAGTTTACTAAGTTGCATAGGCAAACTTTTTGAAAACATAATTGCTCATAGAATGCACAGTAAATTAGAAGAAGAAAATTTCTTTAATAAATGGTAAATTGGCTATAGAAATAAAAGATGTGCTATGGAACACATTTTCAGACTATGTGATAATGCGCAAATAGCACATAGCCGTCATCATAAAGGATTTGCAATCTTTATAGATGTAGAAAAAGCTTTTGATTCCGTACGGCACAACGGGCTAAGATATAAATTAATGAATACAAATTTACCAGATAAAATAGTCAGATTAATGTCTTCTTTCATAACTGACAGGAAAATTTCAGTCAAAATAAATAACGAGACTTCAGTCTATGTAATGATATTCCAATAGATCCTTTTAGTAATACAGTAGGGGTCTCTCAGTTCGCAGACGATCTGGGATTTTGGACTTTTGAAAAAAGTGAAAAATCAATTAAATATAGGCTAGCTAAAATACTATCAGACTTAGAAGCATGGTGTTCCAAGTAGAGAATAAAATTAAATGCTAAGAAAACGCAGCTTATAATGCTTAAAACTAAGAGAAATATAGAACTAGAACTATTTGGCGAAAAACTCACTGCAGTACAGCAAGCAAAATTGCTAGGAGTAATTTTAGATAAGAATCTGACTTTTAACTCTCATATAAATGAAAACGCCAAGAAAGGAAGGCAACGCCTTGGTCTGCTGAAACTCCTGAGCGGCTCAAAGTGGGGTTGTAAACCCAAAACACTAATGAGATTATATAAAAGTACTAGAATATGGCGCTCCAGTAATTCTAGGAGCGTCCGAAACGAATATCAAGAAACTTCCAATCATTCAAAATAGGGCCATCAATTAGTCTACAAATTGGATCCACTTTCGCACACTGAAGACATTCATAAAATTGCTAAGATCGATCTGATCAAAGAACGTTTCCAAATTTTAACATATAAATTCATTGATTCGCTCAACGAGCATTCAGATCTTTTCAAATTACAAAATGAACTAGACATGAATTGTGACTTTTCGATTAGCAATAATATTTTTGTGGCCGCCATTACGAATTTTGTCGGGTTATTTTTATTATGACAGATTAATCCGAATTTCGCGTATGAGTTTTTTTGGCAGCCATTCTGAACTGGAATTTTAGACTTTGGACTTCAGATTTCAAATTTCAGAAGTCCCCACGGAACTTTTGCACTTTTAAATATATATATAATTGTTTGTCAAATAGAATCGCATTCAGAGTGCCCAGAACACACTTTGACTTGTCTCTCTGCTGACTTAATGTTCTATCACTATCCGCGACGCTAGCCCAACATTAAAACTAGACATGAATTGTGACTTTTAAAGTAACAATAATATTTGGGCTAGGTTTTATGAGTTTTTTGTGATGGCCATTTTGAATTTGGTTGGGTTATTTTTATTATGACAGATGGATTGGAATTTCGCGTATGAGATTTTTGGCAGTCATTCTGAACTTAAATTTTGACTTCGGACTTCAGGCTTCAAATTTCAGAAGTCCCCACTTAGCTTTTGCAGTTTTAAATAGATATATATTTATTTGTCAAATGGAATCGCATTCAGGGTGCCTAGTATACACATTGACATGTCTCTCTGTTAACTTAATATTGTATCACTATCCGCGACGCTAGCCCAATATTAAAACAACATTGATTCAACGTTTTGTGTTTGAAAAAAATTGCAACTGTTATTTTAATTGTAGCATTTGAAAGGTTTCAACTGTCCATACCAAATACACAATATTGGTTCAATATTGGACCACCATCTGCGACGCTGGCCCGGAATTGAAACATTGGGTAAATGTATTTTTATTATCAAATCTAGAGACTGAAAGGTGGAGTAGGTCTGGACATAGGGGCACCCTGTTCACCCTCCTGGCAATGAATGGAGAATCATCCGACATGTCCTCTATTGAACCAACATTGGACCCAATAATACACCTTCTGCCGTGCAAGCCATGCAAGCCAAAAGGCAGTATCTGCTCACTTTACAAGTAAGCAGATACTGCCTTTTGCATTTGAAGAGCAGCATAGTGCGGTATCCGCTCACTTTACAATTAAGCAGAAACTGCCTTTTGCCATTTAAGAGTATAGTGATCCAGAAAATCCTGGATTAATCCGGAAGAACACGATGGATGTCTTAGAAAAGTCATAGCATTATACCTGACTACTCTGGGAATATCGTGTCCAAATTTCATGTTGATTGGATAAAAACTCATGGAGAAATAGAGGCGCAAAAAACCTGCACAGAATAATAAGATTATAGATCCAAAGAGAAACCAATATATTTGGGCATAGCCCAAATATAACTAGACATGAATTGTGACTTTTCAAGTAACAATAGTATTTGGGCTAGGTTTTATGAGTTTATTTGGTGGCCATTTTGAATTTGGTTGGGTTATTTTTATTATGACAGATTGATTGGAATTTCGCGTTTGAGTATTTCACAGCCATGCTGAACTGTAATTTTAGACTTCGGACTTCAGGCTGCAAATTTCAGAATTCCTTACTGAGCTTTTGCAGTTTTAAATAGAAATATATTTGTTTGTCAAATGGAATCGCATTCAGGGTGCACAGTACACACATTGACTTGTCTCTCTGTTGATTTAATGTTGTATCACTATCCGCGACGCTAGCTCAACATTAAAACAACATTGATTCAACGTTTTGCGTTTAAAAAAAATTGCAACTGTTATTTTATCTGTAGCATTTGAAAGGTTTCAACCGTCTATACAAAATACACAATATTGGTTCAATACTGGGCCACCGTCTGCGACGCTGGCCCAGAATAGAAACATTGGATAAATGTATTTGTATTATCAAATCTGGCGACTAAAGGGTGGAGTAGGTCTGGACATACATAGGGGAACCCTGTTCACCCTCCTAGCAATGAATGGAGAATCACCCGACATGTCCACTATTGAACCAACATTGGACCCAATTATAGGCCTACTGCTGTGCAAGCCAAAAGGCAGTATCTGCTCACTTTACAAGTAAGCAAATACTGACTTTTGCATTTGAAGAGCAGCATAGTGCAGTATCTGCTCACTTTACAAGTAAGCAGAAACTGCCTTTGGACTTTCAAGAGTATAGTGATCCAGAAAATCCCGAATAAATCCGGAAGAACACGCTGGACGACTTAGAAAAGTCATAGCCGTATACCTGACTACTCTGGGAATATCGTGTCCAAATTTCATGTTGATTGGATAAAAACTCAGGGAGAAATAGCGTCGCAAAAAACCTGCACAGAATAATAAGATTAAAGATCCAAAGACCAACCAATATATAGCATAGCCCAAATATAACTAGAAATGACTTTTACTTTTCAAGTAACAGTAATGTTTGGACTTTGACTTTTGCGACTTTTTGTGATATTTGGAAATTTTGGAGCATTTAGAACATTTGAAACATTTTTACATTTCGGCCATTTGAGACATTTGGAACAATTCTCTGCAATTACAACTGTTATTTTGATGTTTAAATCTGGCATTTAAAATGTTGCTACTATTGATTTCAAACACCCGATGTTGGTTCAATGCTGGGCCATTGTTCGCGATGCTGGCCATATAAATAATATTTTTCCTGCTTGGAAAAATAGGCGTGTTACATCGGGAACTGAAATTTAAAAAGATTCACTGGTAATGACTTGGTAGTTAATTCCACAGAAAATATATTATATATTTTTTATATGGCTAATTCAGCAGGCGATCTGTTATTAATTAGCCGGGGCCTAGAACTCGTCTTGAAAAATCTCATGGCCCACTAAAATTAACTTGTTGCGTCAAAAAAACATTGCGTAAAGAAAGTGTGGCGCACAGATAAAATGATATTGGGCCAGTTTTAATTTTTTGTGGGAATCCCGCAAGTATTCTGTATAAGTCAGGCACTGCATATTCTTTACATGTAATTAAGTAGCTAAGGGTGTGTTTTGACGGAGTATTCAATGCTCAAAAGATGGTGTCGGCCAGAGCTCATTAGGACACGAAATCGTCATGCATTCACTCAAAATGCCTGGTTGTAAAACTATAATATGATTATATAGCCCAGAAACGTTGAATTAATGACAATTATATTTTTTAACTAGAGCCTGACGGCACTGAAGTAGAGCTTGTGCCGGGCTTCAGGGTCATTGTTTTAACCCTTTAACTGCCGGTGTCACATATATTCGGGTTTTTATTTTTTACTAGCACATTAAGTAGGCCTAACACATTTGTTAAAAATACAATGTGACATCAACCAGCTACATTTGAAAACAGTTGACCTCCATTTTGTCAAATCTGAATAATTTTCACTCACTTGAAGTTGTGGATCGCAAATAATTTGGCGGTTAAAGGGTTAAGGAAAGCTAAGATGCAGCTGTTTCACAATTAAGCAACAAATATATTGGTCCAAATGAGGTGTTGAATCCGACAGTAGCTATGCTGTATCTCGTGTCTGACTGTCGTCAGCTCAATGTTGTTTTCAATGTTTAGTCGGGGGTGGGTGGTGGTCATATGGGGTAAAGGGGAGCCCCTCGTGCCGAGAGTACCTGTAAGTGACCGTCGGAGCCTCTAGTGTGGGGTCACAATGGCCGACGAGGGAATCTGCCCGATCTCACCATTTAAACTCAAACTTCCTCCACCTCCGTCGAGTCGACGGTTCCAAACAAATCATAAAACTCTTTCTCCACTTGTCATGTTTATTCGTTTGACATTTGGCAACAACAAAGCACAACCTCCGCGCACCGCACCTCCTATCTGACTTAGCGAGAGCGAACTACGGCACGTCCGTAGCCGCCGAGTGTAACACCTGAAGTGCGGGAAAAATACCAAAGCCGCACACTTTGCAATTGTGTGCACCCGTCACCAAGGTACGGAAACAAGGCTGTCGTCCGCAGCCTCCCGCGTCCGAGAAGCCGGGGATAACTGCCACATTAACTGAACGAAGTCAAGATCCTACATTACCCCCGGGTGAGTGATAACGTAGGACCCAACTGACGTGTAAGAGACTGCTTCGTGCAAGTAGCGGGGTTGTAAAAATATGTAACCTCTTATAACTAAGCATAGTTTAAAAAATATAGCGAGTGTGGTTACAGCGTGGGTGGTTGAAATCGCAGCATTATACATGAATTGTCCCATCCTCTTAACACCAACTGTCCTTTATGTATGTATTCATTTGCTGCAAGCTGCGATCAACCCATTCATTTAATTAACATAAATTTCTTTTCGTAATTTAGCAATGAACTTGCTAAGAAAAATGTCTTTACATTTATATATCTGTACACAATGCTGACAGGCCTGGCATATTCATTTACAATTTAAAAACATTGTTAATACGATGAATGCGGTTGGGCCCGCCATAGATGTCGTAGATGTCGTTAGGCGCAACTATGGCGTGAACCATCTGCACGAATCGGGCAGGAGTCTGGATTATTCGTCCGACGCTAGTTTTTCGCACTGTTTGGTCGGTCGGAATTTTTTCGCGATTAGCGATATTCGCATGTTTGCTTTTGGTCGAGTCGATTACGGCATCAGCAGCACCCGGGGTTCTACCCCGTAGATGTAAAGGTATGCGGGAATACGCTCGTAAACCACCGTCTTTCCCGCTAACGCGGGACACGGCGGGGGCTCGCGAATGCGGCGCTACATAAGTATTGTCTCTGTTAGACAAGTTGACTTTAACATCTATTTGCTTTGGGACTGTGGCCGATTTTTGACTGCTTCTGACTGCCGTCGACTTTTTCGTTTTAACTCTCGTCCCGTTGGACGTCGGAGAGTCCGCACTACCAGTTCTAGGTGGACCCGGTGGATTCCTACTAGATGTCCTGGTAGCCGTCGATCTCCGTGGTTTGCTTGGCGTTTTACGCTGTATTGTCGTACCTGTCGTAGGCTCGCACTCAAGATGTGCGGGCTTCACGCGATCTAAAGAGACCGTCTCAACCTTGCCTTTAACTAGGATTTTCAATACTCTGCCACTCCTCGCGACGACCTTATATGGTCCGTCGTAAGGGGCGGTCAGAGGCAGCGCAATTGCGATTCGGCGCAAGAATACATGAGTACATGTAGCTATTTCCTTGAATTGGAAAATGTTGTGTTGTTGTGTGTCACGTGGCGGACATAGACGGAGACGCGACATGGCCAAGCGTAGCTTGTCTGAATAATTCTCCAAATCAGTGTTGGCGTCGACGGTGTACTGTTTAGTAAACTCTCCTGGGAGTCTAAGGGTTGTCCCGTAAATCATCTCGGCAGCTGACCTGACTAGTCTCTCTTTAACGGCTGAACAAACTCCTAAAAGCACAGCGGGTAACGTGATAGTCCACGGGTTCGGTGACTCGTGCGCCATAATGGCGGCTTTCAATTGACGGTGGAAACGCTCGACCATGCCATTCGACTGAGGGTGATAACTCGTGGTACGATTCCGAATAATCCCGAATTGATTACACAAACTATCCCACAATTTGGACTCGAATTAAGCCCCTATCAGTGGTGATAGTGGCTGGGGTACCATAACGTGCTATCCACCCGCTGAAGAAGGCATCGGCGACCGTTTCGGCTCTAATATCTACCATAGGTATAGCTTCGGACCAACGTGTAAAACGGTCGACGCAAGTCAGTAGATATCTAAAGCCATCAGCATAAGGTAAGGGTCCGACTATGTCTACGTGGACATGATCGAATCGCTCGGTAGGTTCAGTGAACTTTCCGAAAACTGGGGTGTTGTGACGTGAAACTTTAGCAGTCTGGCAACCCTTACAGGTACGACACCATCTAGCAATATCTCTTTATAGTCTCCATCATGTATCGCTGACACTGATGGTCGTGACAGCGCATCAGCGACGAAATTTGTCTCTCCTTTTACATATCTAATATCGGTGGTGAATTCAGCGATGAAAGCTAAATGACGTGTTTGTCGTAGGGATGCGCGCTCAGTCACGGATGACATTACGAATGTCAACGGTTTGTGATCTGTATTAACGAAAAAATTTTGTCCTTCTAAATTGTGTCTGAAATGTTTAATTGTAGCGTATACTGCTAAAAGCTCACGATCGAACGCGCTGTAGCGTGTCTCTGCTGGGTTCAGCTTCTTGCTGAAAAACGAAAGCGGCTGCCACATACCGTTTAAAAATTGCTGCAAAACGCCACCGACGGCGACATCACTAGCGTCGCACGTGATGTTAATCTGGGCCGTAGAATCTGGGTGCACCAGAAGCGTAGCGTTTGCCAATATCTGTTTTGACTCAGAAAATGCTGACTCTGCATTTTTATTCCACTTCAAATCGAAATTTGACTTCGGTGACAGTCTGGTATGTCCTTCGTTGGCAGCTGTCAGTAGATTATTGAGTGGTGTCAACTTCGCGGCGCAATGCGGTATGAAACGGTGGTAGTAATTCACCATTCCCAGATATCTACGCAATGCTCATTGCTTTTCGGGTTTAACGAAATTAACAATCGCGTCAACGGCGCTGGGTAAAGGCGAAATTCCTTTGGTGCAAACGTGGTGACCTAGGAAACTTAATTCAGTTGTACCGAACTGACACTTTTCAGGACCAATGATAATTCCGTATTCAGATAGTCGAGCAAAAAGAATTCGTAGATGTTTCTTATGCGTTTTATGATCTGGGCTGGTTACCAGTAGGTCATCCAAATAAACAAAAACGAAATCAAGTCCGCGTGTAACGTGGTCTATAAAGCGCTGAAACGTTTGACCGGAATTTCTTAGACCAAACGGTGTTCTAGTGAAATTAAACAAGCCAAAAGGTGTAGTAACAGCAGTCTTGTGTACGTCGGACGGTTCCACCGGAATTTGGTAATAAGCCCTGACCAAGTTGATCTTTGAAAAAATTTTCGATCCGGCTAAACGCTGCGTGAAATCTTGTATATGAGGAATCGGATAACGGTCCGGTACATTCAAACTACGGTAGTCCCCGCATGGTCTCCAATCGCCGTTTTTCTTTGGCACCATGTGAAGCGCTGAGGACCACTCACTGTCGCTGGGTTCAATGACCCCTAGTTTTATCATCTCATCAAACTCGCGTTTTGCGGTAACCAGCTTATCGGGTGCTAAACGTCGTGGTCGTGCAAACACCGGGTGTCCTTTAGTCACTATCTTGTGTGTTATACCGTGTTTAACGGTCTCACCCTTTGTCGTAGGGCGTGTCAGTTCCGGGAACTGGCCGAGGAGTTTTGTGTACTCATTCTGAACGGTGTCAACTCTGTTTAATGACAGAGGTTTAATCGATGACAGTGAAGCGGCAATAGCTAGACCTGTACGCATGTCCCGGAGACATCTGCTTCTCAAGTCTACGAGCAAATTATAGTGGATTAAAAAATCAGCCCCGATTATGGGTTGCTGCACATCTGCCACTATGAACGTCCACGGATATTCGCGCTTTAAGCCGACATCGACGACGCGTTTACAGTTGGCGTAAGTATGTATAGTACTGTTATTAGCTGCCACCAGGGGGAGACTGTCAGCGTCCGAAATCCCGTTAGCGCAAGATTTCGGCAGAACACTGACAGCTGCGCCGGTGTTGAATAAATATCTGCATTTATGTCCTTTATCTGCGACATATAATAACTCAGAGTGAGATAACTTTGAAGAACTAGCGTCCGCGGAGTCATGTCGCGTCTCAGTTATACCGCCAGATGCAAGAGTCGCTACCTTGCTCTGGCTTAGCAGTTTAAAGAAAAAGCGCAAGGGCTCCTGCACGTGCGTGCCTTATCACCGAAAGTCTGGTGAAAATAGCAGACAGGTGCATTAGCCGAATCTAATGTCTTAGCGGCGTCATTTCTCTGTGGGTTCGGCGGCGGAACGAAAGGTCGAGCAAGTGGTTGCAAATTCGTCGGCGGGGCGAAAGGTCGAGCATTATCCTTTTCATTTCTATACTGACTAGGTTGGTTGCTAACAAAACCTGAGGCCTAAACATTAGGAGCAAATGCAGGCGCATGAGCATAGTTATTTGCTCGTCCACGTCCTTTATTTATTTTCTTCTCTGATGTAGTCACGGTTTCTAGTTTCTTGATTCGCCTAGACAAATCCTCCAACAAACCAACTAGTTTGGTGGTTTCTTCTACCTTAATCTCTGCGACCCCCGGCTTACTCTCTTCGACGTCCTCTTTGGCTGCCAGTGCCCGGTCGGCCAAAACGGCCAAACTTTCGAGGGTGGCACTGTCGGGTTGAGTCGCCAAATGGGCTCTGTTGGAAGCCGGCATCTGGCGTATGAATGCTTGACGAATCACTGCTTTCCCCACCACAGCTTTGGTGCCGAAACCTGCAGTCTTCTGCAGACGCCGCAGGAAACGCGAGGGAATGTCATTACCAATCTTCTCGCAAGAGATAACCTTGTTAACCCTTTTGGGTGTGGTCAAACCTCATCTCTCGATCAAGATCGCTTTCAGGCTTTCGTATTTATTGGACCTGAAAGGCTGAAGTAGCACGTCCCTCACATCCGATGCGACCTCGCCCGAAAGTGCAGCGCAGGTTAAGCTGTACCTCTCATCATCATCGTTGATCTGGTGAAGAGCAAACTGAGTCTCAATTTGGTTGAACCAGAGTTCAACATCCGAAGCGTAGAAAGTGGCGATTCTGAACTTTGATAAGTTCGTAGCACGTCTCTGCGACTGTCTACCGAGCGGTGAAGAACTCCTTGAGGAGTCGCTCCTAGAGTGAGAAGTCATACATTTAGCTCGGGCAATTCGAGCGAAATCAGCTTTGAGGCGTTGATATTCTTCATCTGCCTCTCGGAATCGAACCTCATTGCCCTCACTGTCTTGACGATAATCATCTTTAGGTCTAGCACCCGAACCTTCTAGGGGCGTTGACATGAAGCCTTCACTGTCGTACTGCTTCGACATTATGAAGTAGTATTTTTTTAAATTATCTAACTAGTGAAGCATTTGAGATAGCTGGCCTATTGGCTCTATGTCTATCTCAAATGTGTTTAAAATGGCATGTCGTATTAACACATGCCAACTATTTTGACGCGCCGTGCGCGGGTAGGTTGTGCGTTGCCGTGTAAATCAGATGAAAAATGTCTGTAATTGCTGAATCTTAGAATTGTAGACTGTAGAAAATGTTCATGCTATGTCGCATGTTGCGAGAAACGGGGGTTGCAGATTAGTTGAAAATGCGTCGCTGAAGTTTCACCTAAATGCTGTGCACTAATTCGCAAAGGTATATATTGATTTAAGTGAAAACTGAAGGTCTATATTTGACATAAAACGTTTTCACTTATTCACACACATGCAAAATGGTACAGTGAAAACCGTAGGTCGAAGTGATACATAAAAAAATAATATGCCAGATACAACTATGACATGCTATGCTAAGCTAGGATAATAGTATTTTGTTAATGACCTGGGTGAAAAAAAAACACGTTCAAATATTTGCAATGTTTCATTTTTTCGCTGAAAAATGATGTCTGTGATGAACATTCCACGTTTTTTTTTTATAATGGTACGTTCATCACCGAGTCATTCTCATAAACGTCCAAATCAATCGCTCGCATCGATTCATTGACTGACGTATAAACCAACTGTCTTCGTTGCGGTTGTGTTTATGTCGTCTGTGGTGGGTGTGTGCGTGATGTATTGTCGGTGCTTCCAGCCTGTGCGGCAGGCGGCATGTGGCTTACAGTCTGTGACGGCATGCTTGGAGCAGTATGTACATAGTATATGGTCAGCATCCCCGTCTTGCCTCACATTAGCATATTCATTACCTCCTGCGTTCCCAAATAAGGCGCTAAATAGGCTAGAACGATTACAAACACTGAAGGGCGTTTCAAAGTGAACAAAAATCTCACACAATTAGTGGTACAATTTGTTTTCGAAACAACTTATTTACATTTCTTCTCCTTCAACCGTTTTGAAAAAGAAAATTTACAAACAATTTTTAAAAAATTACCACAACCAGTCCGTGTAGAATTTTGAACACGTGAAAAATGATCTCCACCAAATCAAAATGGCGGCCTAATTTATGCTAATGTGATGTGGCGACACAGGTTCACTGTCCAGATGCATGCCGGTTAGGGCGGAACACGTGGGTGCCCACGGCGGGCGATCAGCTAAGTTAGGGACACCAGCGTCCAAAATGGCGCACACCTACCAAATACATGTACAATATTCAGCATTCTCTGAAATAACATATGATAATAGTACAAAATATTGACCTACGGTCCTGGGAATATTTTAAACAGACCAAATAAGACCGTTTATTGACATTCATTTAGGGAAACAATTTATTTTGGCCCTAAACCTATTAAATGTTACCCGAGTCGAAGCGATATTTGTAATTTCTGTCGATTTTGCAGAAAAAAATCGGAAAAAATGACGAGATTTCGTCTATGGACTTTAAAATCGAGTCACCCAATTATGGTAATCAACGATAAAAATTGAGTTACCGAAAATACCCACTTCCTACTCGCCTACAGTGGCATTAATAGGATGAAGGCATTAAACAAACTCTTACATTTAACAAATGATAGACTAAGTCTAAGAGAATAATTTTCTGGATTCTTCTAGAGAAACCGACAAGGTCGCCATCTTGAAAAGGCGCCAAACACGTGGGATTTCGTCCAAAATTTAGAAATTTACGCCGTTTTCGACGTAAAGAAACGTGCTTCTCCTCTGATAACTCTTTCTGACTAATTTAAACTGGCATATAAATAATGACCTACAGTTTTCACGTACCTGATGAAAAAAATGCTATTGCTTTTTTTCAAAAAATCCCTTAAAATTAATCAAAACTATCCTTGAAAACAGTGGTTTTCAACTGGCGTCTAGGTGAAAACACTGTTGCGTAGACGATCAGTCGTCAGGGGTCACCAGTATGGGGTAAAGGGGAGCCCCTCGTGCCGAGAGTACCTGTAAGTGACCGTCGGAGCCTCTAGTGTGGGGTCACAATGGCCGACGAGGGAATCTGCCCGATCTCACCATTTAAACTCAAACTTCCTCCTCCTCCGTCGAGTCGACGGTTCCAAACAAATCATAAAACTCTTTCTCCACTTGTCATGTTTATTCGTTTGACATTTGGCAACAACAAAGCACAACCTCCGTGCACGGCACGTCCTATCTGACTTAGCGAGAGTGAACTACGGCACGTCCGTAGCCGCCGAGTGTAACGCCTGAAGAGCGGGAAAAATACCAAAGCCGCACACTTTGCAATTGTGTGCACCCGTCACCAAGGTACGGGAACGAGGCGGTCGTCCGCAACCTCCCGCGTCCGAGAAGCCGGGGATAACTGCCACATTAACTGAACGAAGTCAGGATCCTACAGTCATGCGTTGCACGTGTAATGTTGTGAATTCCTGGCGAAACGAGCCATAGAGTGCACAGGGTTAGCCTTGATTTGTCACATCTTGACCTTGATAGTCGACACCTGTATTGATAGACTGCACATTGATTTCAGTGCACATAATAAACTCCTGATGAATAGGCCTATGCCCCCCAACTGCGTCTCTGTGTTTATTAGTAGGCCTATATCCGGTCTATTAGGGATAATCGGGTAGGCCTACCCTAATGGAAATAGGTCAAATCTGTGAAACTCAATGACCTCGACCTCCCTTGTTTTCACCGAGCTGGCTAATACAATGAAGTATGAGGGATGGTTCTTATATATAACCTTGTTTTTACCGAGTGACGTCACTGCGTTTTGCAGAAAGCAAATGGGGGAGGGGGTGTTATATAACCTCGTTCTCACCGAGTGACGTCAGTGCGTTTCACAGCTAGCTACTCCCTGTGTGACCCTGGGCTGGGACCAGGGTCTCGGACTGTGGTGCAGTTCATTATTCAAAGCCGATCTATTAAACATAAACTGTTTATATTAACCTGACAGTTTGGGTGGTATAGGCATGTTGCTAGGCATACCCCAGTCAATGACAGGTAGGGGAAGGTACAAAAAAACGTGTCTAGCAAACAATTTAGTAGCCTAGGCACATTGCATGCTAGTAGGGCTACTGCTATTTGCTCAGATGTGATGGCAGTGTGTAGTGTTCAGATTGAAATAACTGAGTCAGGAGACAGATTAACTACTTCCACTGCAATGCTACTGTAATGTTATCAGGCAAACGTCGACTCAAGTGTTAGTTGGCTTTATCTAATGTAATAAAATGAAATGAAATGAATGGGGTTTACGCCACATTTGCTCATATATAGGCTAAATTGGGCCAGAAGAACCTCCTGAGGATGGTGATATGAATGAGGTGACACTGCCCTCCAGACACATGATTCGAAATTGAGCCTTGTTGGTTTGCGGCCAAGCACGTTATCTCTCGGTCATGTAGGCTGCCCACAATATTCAATGTTTACGATTGAGCAGGGAGGAAACATTTTGTTCTTTGAAACTTAAATGCCAAGACAGGAGACGAATCTGCAACCTCTGACTTTCCAAGCAGGCACCAGGGCCCCCGCCCTTTGGTATTGTTGTTACATATATACAAACAAATACATTACCTGATTACCGATATCAAGATGATGTGCTATACTTGTATTCTTGCTGGTATCTATAAGCTGATTAGCTAAACGGTTCCAAATATTGATTTTTATGACATTGATGATGTACTATATTGGTTTAAATAAAACAAATTTTTTTTTAATTTTTCATGTGTCGTTAAAACTCACTTATGTAGCACAGAAGCAATTGACAGTGTGGGACTATATAATGATGTGGTCATTCGTGCATATAATACAGATGTTTTAGTTATTAGGGGATGACAATGTTATATCATCAAGTGACTATAATTTATTATTTGACTAATTTAAAACATTAAAATATGATTTAACTTTAATGGTTGTCTTAAACTCGATATTATATATAGCTGACATATTGGATTTATGCTTTGGCACAAGATAACGTCCAAAGAACTTTAATTTAAGCTTATAGTCCTGGGGCTGATTCTGAGAAGTAGTCTAAATCCAGAGTTTGCTGCACCCCCTCAAAGAACATAAGTTTCTCACTTTTTTTCTTTATTTGGTATGTATGTAACTAGTTTCAAAATATTACCCCTCTAAGAATGTGTCCGAAAGGGAAAACAGTCGCCTCTTAATTTAAAACATTAAAATATGATTTATCTTTAATGGTTGTCTTAAACTCGATATTATATATAGCTGACATATTGGATTTATGCTTTGGCATAATGTGTTGTACTTCCACTAGGCCTATAGGGCACATACCGAGATAGTGGAAATAGTTTCACCCTTCTATCCGTCCACCCCGGTGTCCGCCTTTTAGTCAGAAGGCCCGTAAGTCAGAAGGACCATTAGTCAGAAAGCCCGTTAGTCAAAAAGCCCGTTAGTCAGAAAACCAGTAAGGATGATTAGTCAGAAGACCCGATTGTCAGAAGGCCCGTTAGTCAGAAAATAAGTAAGGATGACTGGTCAGAAGGCCCGTTTGTCAGAAAGCCTGTTAGTCAGAAAGTCAGATAATTACCTCATCGAAATCATCTCATATGTGAACAACCCTATGACCAATTATTTGTCTTTATTTATTTACTTGTGCCAGTAACAACGTCTAGCACTTTCATAAGGGTTGCGTTATTAATAGGCCACTCATTATGTTTTTGAACCTAATGTTGCTGACGTAATTCCCAGCTTCAAATGAATGAAAACTACCCATAGTAATTGGATCAAGTGATTATTGCCAAGCTGTCTGTAAATAACAGGCAATTTTCCACATATAGGAACAAGATAGTATAATAATAATAATTGCATATCGTCTTTGAACAGGTTGGAGCAATGTATATATGAACAAGCAATATCATCAACATACTGCTTCAAACGCGAATAGGCCTACCTAAATTTTGAAACTAGCTGAGAAAAAATGTTCAAGATAACAAGATACTGCTAATAGATTATAATGAGATTAAAATTTTACGCTGGTCTTAATTAGCATGGTAATAATATATACTATAATCACATTATATAATAGTTCTCCCGTGCTTAGGTAAACTTCAATTTCTCGAATATAAAACAAGCATTTCCACACAAAAGAGTCGACAAATAATGCTAGTTATCAGAATATTTGGACAAACAACTTAGTATTTATTCTGAGCAAAATGATACATTTATGAACGCTTGACATAAATTAAACAGATGGCTACTAAACTCCAATTGAAAAATCTTGTGGGGTTTTCTCCTTACACACTTTTCACACCTATTTCAGTAAAGTTTATATAGGGGGGCCTATTGTAGAATCCAGGATTAAAATCCCAGATTCTTTATAATATACAGCAAGCAACATATACATTATGCTATGAACCAAATGTTTTATGTTGCTGGCTGGGATACATAGGTGAACAGGGCGTACATCTACATGCACGCCCATATATGCATATATATATATATATGTAGTTATATTACATGTGTGTATATATGGAGATACCCACCTATGGATCCTATTAATTTGCAATTATTATTATACCTATTATTATTACTATTTTTATTCTATTATTCGTGTTTGTCTTGTTTATGGCTAGGCTTAATAAACGTGCTGTGATCAAGCAAGCAGGGGCAATCAGTCGTGTCGCCGCCAGACATCAGGATTGCACTTCTGAGCCACTGCTATGTTTACGACCTGTTGTGCGATCTGTTCTCCCCTAGTCTGACAAGTGGTTGGATTGTTTGTTACATTTATGACAGCCCTAATAAAACCGACCTGTGATCAAGGCGGCTGCCACAGATCGTCACGGACATGGCGAAGTCTATGACGCAACCAGACGTGTCAATTGCTGAGCCAAGCAATCGGCGGCAGCCTCAGCGACAAAGGTTAAACCTTCAGCACACAAGCGGGGGTTATCAAAGGCCTGGGTAAACACCGCTGATCGCACCACCTACCGGCGACCCGCCACCAGGAGAGGGCACTGGGATCCACCTCCCGGCCCTATCTCCTCGCCCCGGGGCTTCGCCGATAGGCCGCGCCATGCATGCTATGTAAATGTGATGCTATGAGAGGTTGAATAAAAAGAGGCCATGCTGATGACAGGGGCAGATTGGTACGAGGTTAAGACCAGAGAGTAACGAGAGTTAAAGTACGAGAGAAGCACTGTCATCAGCCATGCTATATTAAATTTGAATACTTGTTCGAGCTATTACTTTCTGCCAGTACTACGGTACTGGGAATCGGGATCTGATTGAACCAAGTCGGATGCGTTGCTAAGATCAATGGACTGGAATCCCGATCTTACAACTGGCGATCTTGCCTAAAGACCAGGAAGTGTGACAGAATGGTTAACGCGAACGCGGCATTTGCCACGACATTTGAACAATGCCAAAGTTTGATCACACTGGGAGGCCACGCTGAATTAAGGCTGGCCTAGAAAATGGACAGAGCTACCATTGGGCGATGGATGAAGATCCGCGACGGTGAGGTAGCTGGAATAATGATGGACGGCACACAGAGAGCTGACGGATGGCAGCCAGGAACCACGGGATCCGAGTTCCTGTGCATTCTAGTTTTGGGTAAAACAGGCGGAGGTGACAGAGAGGTTGCAGAGAGGTTCCCGCCAAGGTCCTATCACAGACAGCGCCGCTTGGAAGAGCAGCTGAGGTCCGTATCCGGAGCGGAGACAAAGAAGAACGCAGTTCAGGCCGCTGGACGCAAACGCAATGGAGAGCAGGGACGTAGACAAACGCAGGCCAGGCAGCGGGACGAACATGCCGCGTTGGGCATATGGCTTCGTGAGTATTCTAGTGGCAGCACTGTCTCTGTGTCGGCTACAGCATCCCCACGACCATCGCTGTACCTGGCAAACAGTGCTACGGCACCGTGCCGAGCATTTAATCTGGAAGTGGGAGTGTGTCAGCAGGAACGACAGTCCCGTGCAGCTTACATGACCGACATTGTTCCCAAGGTATTTAGTAGGCTGTAATATTAAATACCAAGGTGGCATGACCACCCGCGCGAATTGCTTTAATTAGCCGTTCAGTGATATTGGCCTATCTTTATTCATTTATTTCATTTATTTTTGAATTACTTTAATTAGTTGTTCTGTGACATTGACGAACCGGGATGTATTTTCACAGCTGGATCACAATGTACAACGTTAACGAATTGATAAGTGACAGACAACGTGTAATGGACGGTTATGATATGTCTTTGGGGGGAGACTAGAATGCTTGACACGGTATTATTACATAAATAACGATCTAATGTCGACGCGTAGCCGACGATCATTGTATGTCTTTGGGGGGGACTTCGATGTAAATGGCTTCTGATGCACAGTATGCCCAGACAAGTAAGTTCGTAGTTTGAATAGCTTTAATTAGCCGTTTACATATTTTAATGACTTTCAGTAGTTGTTCAGCGACATTGTATTTTCATAAAATACAGTGAGTTGTTTTAATTAGCTACTTTATGATATAAAGAGGATACGAAGAGTACCGTATCTTAGTATTATTGTTTGATCGATACAATGAGTTGCTTTAACTAACCGCTCATCGACATTGTGTAGTTTGAATTACTTTAATTAGTCGTTCAGTAATATTACAGCTTTGTAAAATCACATGTTTTAAATCGCTTTCATTAGCTGTTTAGTGGTATTGCATTTTGAGGTTGTACTAGAAAGAGATAAGACGAGTACCGTATTTCAGTACCATGGGTTAATTGATACAATGGATTTTAAGTTGCTTTAACTAGCCGCTCATCGACATTGTTTACTTCGAATTACTTTAATTAGTCGTTCAGTAATATTTTATCTTTGTGAAATCACATGTTTTAAATCGCTTTCATTAGCTGTTTAGTGATATTGCATTTTGAGGTTGTACTAATAAGAGATACGACGAGTACCGTATTTTAGTACCATGGGTTAATTGATACAATGGATTTTAAGTTGCTTTAACTAGCCGCTCATCGACATTGTTTACTTCGAATTACTTTAATTAATCGTTCAGTAATATTTTATCTTTGTGAAATCACATGTTTTAAATCGCTTTCATTAGCTGTTTAGTGATATTGCATTTTGAGGTTGTACTAAAATGAGATACGACGAGTACCGTATTTTAGTACCATGGGTTAATTGATACAATGGATTTTAAGTTGCTTTAACTAGCCGCTCATCGACATTGTTTACTTCGAATTACTTTAATTGGTTGTACAGTAATACTGTATCTACGTAAAATCACATGTTTTAAATTGCTTTAATTAGCTGTTCAGTGATACTGTACGTTGAGGTTATATTTTAAAGAAGATACGACGGGTATCTTATCTTGGTACTAGTTTTGACTGACACATCATCACATTGTCTATTCTGAGTTGCTTTACTTAGCTGTTAAGAGAGATTGTGTGACTAGTGAATATGTAGGACGCCTGTTTTCCCTAGTGTCAGACGGGGTTAACAAGAGTACATGTGAGCACTGGGAGTGCTGGGTGAGTGTGATTTTCTGTGAAATCTATATTATAGTCGTGAGAGAAACGCTGGTTCAGGCATGGTGCCTCATACGTGAATCCAACTATCACGAATGTGCACATACACCGAGAAGTAAGCGTGCCGGTGATGCGGCTACTGAAATAAGAGTAACAGTACGAGTAGGCTCCCTGTTTGAATAAAGTAGCGCGCCAACTCGTACGACAAGCATGTAAAGAAAATAATCAAAAGATGAGTAATTACCGTTCCGTCTGGAACGACGAGATGTACAATGATGTGAAAGTGGGTGTATTTTATAGATTTATGTCTGTATGACTTTCAACAAACATAACGAACTATAAAATGAGTATTTACCGTTCCCTTCGGAACGACGAGATGTACAATGACACGAAATTGGTTATATTTTATAGAATAATGTCTGTATGATTTTCAACAAACATGTAAAGAACTATAAAAATGAGTATTTACCGTTCCCTTTGGAACGATGAGATGTACAATGCTACGAAACTGGGTATATTTTATAGATTTATGGCGAGTTGAAGGGTCGGATTAACCAATATGTCGTGGTAAACCTACACCGGGAGTTCCGTTATGGGGTCACAACGGCCGACGAAGGACTCCTCCCAATCTCGCCATCAAAACTCAAATCTCCTCCTCATCCGTCTGATCGACGGTATTAAACAAACCAGGAAACTGTCTTCTCTCTTGTCATGTTTATTTGATTAACATGCGATAACAGCAAAGCACAACCATCCGCGCACGGCACGTCTCTATGGACTTAGCGAGAGCGAGCTGCGGCACGTCCGCAGTCCCTGAGTATCACGCTTGAAGTGAGGGAAAAATACCAAGGGCCGCACCACACTGCTCTGTGTGCGCACGTCACCACGGTATGACAACGAGGCGGTCATCCCCGTCAGCCTGCGTCCAGGAATCTGGGGATAACTGCCACACTGACTAAGCGATGTCAGGATCCTACAGATTAATGTCTGTATGATCTTCAGCAAACATATAAAGAACTATAAAAATGAGTATTTACCGTTCCGCCGGAATGATGAGAGGTACGACGATGTGAAAATGTGTCTATTTATAGATTTATGTCTGTATGATTTTCAACAAACATAACGAACTATAAAATGAGTATTTACCGTTCCCTTTGGAACGACGAGATGTACCATGACACGAAATTGGTTATATTTTATAGATTATTGTCTGTATGATTTTCAACAAACATGTAAAGAACTATAAAATGAGTATTCACCGTTCCCTTTGGAACGACGAGATGTACAATGATACGAAACTGGGTATATTTTATAGATTAATGTCTGTATGATTTTCAGCAAACATATAAGGAACTATAAAAATGAGTATTTACCGGCACAAAAACTTGCGCCTAACAGAGTTTAAATGTACATTCAATAAAACTCATTTTAGTACTTTTACAAAATGTTTAGAAATGAATGACGATAGAGTGATTTTCCCTGTTCATAGGGAGCTGACGTTTCAATGTATATTCAATAAAACTCATTTTAGTATTGTTACAAAATGTTTACAAATGAATACTGATGGAGTGATTTCCCAGTTCACAAAGAACTGACGGTTACTGTACATTCAATAAAACTCAATCTAGTATTTTTACAGAAATGTTTAGACATGAATGCCGATAGAGTGATTTTTCCTATTCATAAGGAACTAGCGTTTGAACAATGTACATTCAATAAAACTCATTTTAGTACTTTTACAAAATGTTTAGAAATGAATGCCGATAGAGTGATTTTTCCTGTTCATAGGGAACTGACGTTTCAATGTATATTCAATAAAACTCATTTTAGTATTGTTACAAAATGTTTACAAATGAATACTCATAGAGTGATTTGCAAGTTCATAAAGAACTGCCGGTTCAATGTCATTTCAATAAAACTCATTTTAGTCTTTTTACAAAATGTTTAGAAATGAATGCTGATAGAGTGATTTTCTCAGTTCATAAAGAACTGACGGTTAATGTACATTCAATAAAACTCATTTTAGAATTTTTACAAAATGTTTAGAAATGAATGTTGATAGGATGATCTTCTCAGTTCATAAAGAACTGACGTTCAATGTATATTATTATTGTCATATTTAGTTTCGGTCAGGATAATATCCTGTCTAAAAGAAAGGGAGGAATGTAGAATCCAGGATTAAAATCCCAGATTCTTTATAATATACAACAAGCAACATATACATTATGCTATGAACCAAATGTTTTATGTTGCTGGCTGGGATACATAGGTGAACAGGGCGTACATCTACATGCACGCCCATATATGCATATATATATATGTAGTTATATTACATATGTGTATATATGGAAATACCCACCTATGGATCCTATTAATTTACAATTATTATTATACCTATTATTTTTACTATATTTATTCTATTATTCAGCTCTATTAAACCTTGCCAGTAGACGGACTAACCAGATGGTTTACATAACACAGGAACCACTATAATCCCCGTGTTTGTCTTGTTTATGGCTAGGCTTAATAAACGTGCTGTGATCAAGCAAGCAGGGGCAATCAGTCGTGTCGCCGCCAGACATCAGGATTGCACTTCTGAGCCACTGCTATGTTTACGACCTGTTGTGCGATCTGTTCTCCCCTAGTCTGACAAGTGGTTGGATTGTTTGTTACATTTATGACAGCCCTAATAAAACCGACCTGTGATCAAGGCGGCTGCCACAGATCGTCACGGACATGGCGAAGTCTATGACGCAACCAGACGTGTCAATTGCTGAGCCAAGCAATCGGCGGCAGCCTCAGCGACAAAGGTTAAACCTTCAGCACACAAGCGGGGGTTATCAAAGGCCTGGGTAAACACCGCTGATCGCACCACCTACCGGCGACCCACCACCAGGAGAGGGCACTGGGATCCACCTCCCGGCCCTATCTCCTCGCCCCGGGGCTTCGCCGATAGGCCGCGCCATGTATGCTATGTAAATGTGATGCTATGAGAGGTTGAATAAAAAGAGGCCATGCTGATGACAGGGGCAGATTGGTACGAGGTTAAGACCAGAGAGTAACGAGAGTTAAAGTACGAGAGAAGCACTGTCATCAGCCATGCTATATTAAATTTGCATACTTGTTCGAGTTATTACTTTCTGCCAGTACTACGGTACTGGGAATCGGGATCTGATCGAACCAAGTCGGATGCGTTGCTAAGATCAATGGACTGGAATCCCGATCTTACACCTATGCAAAAAAGCATAGTGCTAAAAAAATAAAGCGCACTCATTGCTGAAAATAACCCAGCCAAGCAACCAACCAGTCATCAATAATGCTAGTTTTCAATATAAATGTACGAACTACGAACCATCGTGATATTTTTTCAAGATCATAATTATTTAAGTATTGTTTATTCTGACGCACTATATATCCGAGAATATCATGCCATTGAGATGTTTATGCACAGATTATGCTAATTACATCTGTAATTAGCACCAATAAAACACTTTCTTAAGCTCATTAAGTACAGGATTTAACACTTAAGAACGATGAATTCTTTGTGCGTGTACTCGGTATGCTAATTAATCACTAATTTGAACCCTAATTAAGGGGATATGTAATTAATTGGTACATGCTAAGGCACCTAAAATTGCCTTCTTGTGATCCTGACGGTCTGTTCTACACATGATACACTTCATAGGCCTACCTTTTGTACTCGCAGTTCTAACTAAAACCTTCTGGGCTTCTGGACTAGGCCTATATGGCCGATCACCGTTAGATTAACGTGCGAAGTTAGCTGAAAATGTCATGCTCAAACGGATGTTGAAATATTTATAACACGATTTTTCTGGAAAAATGGCAAAACAAATTGGGGGAACCATGGTTGCATCGTGTTATCCATGGTCGCATCGTGTAGTAACGATTCGTGCTATAACGGTTAATTACTGACACTTTATTTACTTTATTCGAACACACATTTTAGCGCTGAAATGGTTTAACATTCAGCGTTTGCAAGTAGGCCCTATCGACTTCGCGTCATCACTCACGCACGTGAGGTAATGTCACGTGTTGTGCCAACACCCTTTCTGAGTGTTATTGGAGTCGATCACATAGCTTTAGTGCTACTCATTGTCTTCCTGGGTTCCTGTAGGATCTCTTCTTGGGGCAGTGTCATCACATTCTTGAGTTGTTGCCGCTAGGCCTACACCTAATTTACTGATCACCTGAAACCGCCAAGGGCTTTAAACCGTTTAATATCCGTTTAAACATCAAGATTTCTAAATTGCTTAGTCTTAAATTACAAACTAGACAAATACGAGTTTTCTCTCACTTAAAGTTGTTGGTCAAGGTAGGGAGACTAAGTGTGTGAAAATTTAAATTATTTAATCAGCGATTTAAGGGTAATATATTAGTCATCATCAACAAATTTTCTACAATATTTGCTGTACAAAATAAATTTGTAGGCCTATTAATATTTGTCATATATTTGTACATTTTTTGTTATTTTTTGCTGTTCATTTTAATGGACATAGTCTAAGTCTACACCAGCTTCAAGGTAGATGTTAACCTTTGAAAATACATTGATAAATCGGATGTAACAGGTGTGGCGAAGTTTTGGCAAGGTTACTTAGCCCCCTGTGGCAAGGTTACCAAAGCTGTGGCGAGGCAACTCAGCCTTCTGTGGCGAGGTTATCAAATCTGTTGCGAGATTACCTGTGGCGAGATTAACTTGTGGCGAGGTTATCTGCTACTATAACAGGAATAGGCCTACCCCAACAATGTTGCGAGATATTGTACTAAATCTGACATTCCACCGATTTATCAGATGACAGTCCAATATTTCGTTGGAATCAGCAACATTTCAACTATATGGTTTTAGTAGCTCGTTTTCTGCCACACTTCATTTAAATTGTATTGGTAAGCAATAGGCCTATATGTTTTGGATCATGGGATGGCGAACCTTGACTCTGTTCTAATAACGCTGAATACTAAATTAAATCTTGAAACTAATGCAGAGATACACAGCTCACAATTTGACAGTGTGGGCCGTAATGGGCATTTATTGGCGGTACAACCAACAGTAAATACCGCCATAAAAATAATATTTTTCCTGCTTGGAAAAATAGGCGTGTTACATCGGGAACTGAAATTTAAAAAGATTCACTGGTAATGACTTGGTAGTTAATTCCACAGAAAATATATTATATATTTTTTATATGTTTAATTCAGCAGGCGATCTGTTATTAATTAGCCGGGGCCTAGAACTCGTCTTGAAAAATCTCATGGCCCACTAAAATTAACTTGTTGCGTCAACAAAACATTGCGTAAAGAAAGTGTGGCGCACAGATAAAATGATATTGGGCCAGTTTTAATTTTTTTGTGGGAATCCCGCAAGTACTCTGTATAAGTCAGGCACTGCATATTCTTTACATGTAATTAAGTAGCTAAGGGTGTGTTTTGACGGAGTATTCAATGCTCAAAAGATGGTGTCGGCCAGAGCTCATTAGGACACGAAATCGTCATGCATTCACTCAAAATGCCTGGTTGTAAAACTATAATATGATATATAGCCCTGAAACGTTGAATTAATGACAATTATATTTTTTAACTAGAGCCTGACGGCACTGAAGTAGAGCTTGTGCCGGGCTTCAGGGCCATTGTTTTAACCCTTTAACCGACGGTGTCACATATATTCGGGTTTTCATTTTTTATTAGCACATTAAGTAGGCCTAACACATTTGTTAAAAATAAAATTTGACATCAACCAGCAACATTTGAAAACAGTTGACCTCCATTTTGTCAAATCTGAATAATTTTCACTCACTTGAAGTTGTGGATCGCGAATAATTTGGCGGTTAAAGGGTTAAGGAAAGCTAAGATGCAGCTGTTTCACAATTAAGCAACAAATATATTGGTCCAAATGAGGTGTTGAATCCGACAGTAGCTATGCTGCATCTCGTGTCTGACTGTCGTCAGCTCAATGTTGTTTTCAATGTTTAGTCGGGGGTGGGTGGTGGTCATGCGTTGCACGTGTAATGTTGTGAATTCCTGGCGAAACGAGCCATGGAGTGCACAGGGTTAGCCTAGATTTGTCACATCTTGACCTTGATAGTCGACACCTGTATTGATAGACTGCACATTGATTTCAGTGCACATAATAAACTCCTGATGAATAGGCCTATGCCCCCCAACTGCGTCTCTGTGTTTATTAGTAGGCCTATATCCGGTCTATTAGGGATAATCGGGTAGGTCTACCCTAATGGAAATAGGTCAGATCTGTGAAACTCAATGACCTCGACCTCCTTTGTTTTCACCGAGCTGGCTAATACAATGAAGTATGAGGGATGGTTCTTATATAACCTTGTTTTCATCGAGTGACGTCACTGCGTTTTACAGAAAGCAAATGGGGGAGGGGGTGTTATATAACCTTGTTCTCACCGAGTGACGTCAGTGCGTTTCACAGCTAGCTACGCCCTGTGTGACCCTGGGCTGGGACCAGGGTCTCGGACTGTGGTGCAGTTCATTATTCAAAGTCGATCTATTAAACATAAAATGTTTATATTAACCTGACAGTTTGGGTGGTATAGGCATGTTACTAGGCATACCCCAGTCAATGACAGGTAGGGGAAGGTACAAAAAAATGTGTCTAGCAAACAATTTAGTAGCCTAGGCACATTGCATGCTAGTAGGGCTACTGCTATTTGCTCAGATGTGATGGCAGTGTGTAGTGTTCAGATTGAAATAACTGAGTCAGGAGACAGATTAACTACTTCCACTGCCACAGTTGTTGAGCCAATGTTGATTTATTGATGGGCCAGCATAATAACAACTGGTGTGAGACTGCAGGGCAACATTAAATAGACCTGGGGGGATCTCTCTTGTTTTCTGCGCATTGGCATCACATGTTGTGTAAACCTACTTTGGTTGTCTTCTTCCCAAAAATTAGACCGTTTGCTCGACCATCTCGGTCCAACAAGGATATCAATAGGCATATTCTATTAGGCATATGCCCTTGACAATCAGTTTCCATTGTGATTTATGTCTAACGTTGGGCCCTAATTTATTCATGTCAATGACTATTTTTAATTTACTACTCCGTTTTAATTATGTTTTATGTGTGAAGGAAACATTTGCATTTTTATTTTTACAAACTCAATAGGCATATCACAACTCACAACTCACTATAGAACTCAAAACTCGATAAGCCTAGATATATTGAGTCTGGAGACAGATTAACTACTTCCACTGCCGCAGTCGTTGAGTCAATGTTGATTTAATGCTATAGACCAGCGTAATAACAGTGTAAGACTGCAGGACAACATTAATTAGATTCACTATAATAGAACTCACTATAATAGAATTCACAACTCGATAAGCCTAGATATATTGAGATTGCAAAGTTATCGATATAATTAGTGAGTTGATAACTTGATGTTGAGTTGAAAACAATAATAGCCTAATTTAAATGTCACTTCTGGGGCTTCGCATATGGCTATGAGATTCATTAAGCATAGCAGGATTAGGCTATGCATTGCCTGAGGGGTGTTTTTTAAGTTTTCAGAACGTATTCAGACTGTAGGCACCAGTAGGCCTACTGTAGGCCCTAGGCCTAAGTTTTTACTACAAATGAATTGTTTTGTTTTTTTGCTGGTTTAATGTTAGATCATCGTCTATGAAGCTCGCCCAACATTAATGCCACATCGAGTGAATGTATGGCCTGATGGGACGTCGTAGTTACCAAAATGTCGTGATAAGCCTACACCGGGAGTTCCGTTATGGGGTCACAACGGCCAACGAAGGACTCCGCCCAATCTCGCCATCAAAACTCAAATATCCTCCTCATCCGTCTGGTCGACGGTATTAAACAAACCAGGAAACTCTCTTCTCTCTTGTCATGTTTATTTGATTAACATTCGATAACAGCAAAGCATAACCATCCGCGCACGGCGCGTCTCTATGGACTTAGCGAGAGCGAGCTGCGGCACGTCCGCAGTCGCTGAGTATTACGCTTGAAGTGCGGGAATAATACCAAGGCCGCACCACACTGCTCTGTGTGCGCACGTCACTACGGTATGAAAACGAAGCGGTCATCCCCGTCCACCCGCGTCCAGGAATCTGGGGATAAGCGCCACATTGACTAAGCGATGTCAGGATCCTACATTACCCCCGGCTGAGTGACAACGTAGGACCAAACTGACGTGTAGGAGACTGCTTCGTGCAAGTAGCGGGGTTGTCAAATATGTAACCTCTTATACTAAGCATAGTTTTCTTAAAAAAAATATAGCGAGTGTGGTTACATTGTGAGCGGTTGAAAGCGCAGCATTATACGTGAATTTTCCGATCCTCTTAACACCAACTGTCCTTTATATATTATTCATGTGCTGCAAGCTGCGATCAACCCATTCATTTAATTAACAGAATTGCTATTAATGCTTTAGCAATGAACTTGCTAAAAGAAAATGTCTTTACATTTATATATCTGTACACAATTCTGCCAGGCCTGGCATATTCATTTACGATTTAACAACATTGTGATTACGAGGTATGCGGTTGGGCCCGCCATAGACGTCATTAGGCGCGACTATGGCGTGAACCATCTGCACAAATCGAGCAGGAGTCTGGATTATGCGTCCGACTCTAGTTTTTCGCACTGTTTGTTCGGTCGAAATTTTTTCGCAATTAGCGATATTCGCATGTTTGCTTTTTGTCGAGTCGAATACGGCGTCAGCAGCCCCGGGGTTTTACCCCGTAGATGTAAAGGTATGCGGGAATACGTTCGTAAACCACCGCCGTTCCCGTTAGCGCGGGACGCGGCAGGGGCTTGCGAATGCGGCGCTACGTAAGTATTTTCTCTGTTAGACAAGTTGACTTTAACATCTAATTGCTTTGGGACTGTGGCCGATTTTTGATTGCTTCTGACTGCCATCGACTTTTTTGTGTTGACTCTCGTCCCGTTGGACGTCGGAGTGTCCGCACTACCAGGTCTAGGTGGACCCTGTGGATTCTTACTAGATGACCTGGTAGCTGTCGACTTCCGTGGTTTGCTTGGCGGTTTACGCTGTGTTGTCGTACCTGTTGTAGGCTCGCACTCCATGTGAGCGGGTTTAACGCGATCTAAGGAGACCGTCTCAACCTTGCCCTTTAACTAGGATTTTCATTACTCTGCCACTCCTCGCGACGACCTTGTATGGTCCGTCGTAAGGGGCGGTCAGAGGCGGTGCAAGAATACATGAGTACATGTAGCGATTTCCTTGAATTGGAAAATGGTGTGTTGTTGTGTGTCACGTGGTGGACATAGACGGAGACGCGACATGGCTACGCGTAGCTTGTCTGAATAATTCCTCAAATCAGTGTTAGCGTCGACGTTGTACTGTTTAGTAAACTCTCCTGGGAGTCTAAGGGTTGTCCCGTAAATCATCTCAGCAGCTGACCTGCCCAGTCTCTCTTTTACGGCTGAACGAGCTCCTAACAGTACGGCAGGTAACGTGATAGTCCACAGATTCGGTGACTCGTGCGCCATAATGGCGGCTTTCAATTGACGGTGGAAACGCTCGACCATGCCATTCGACTGAGGGTGATAACTCGTGGTACGATTCCGAATAATCCCGAATTGGTTACATAAACTATCCCACAATTTGGACTCGAATTGAGCGCCCCTATCAGTGGTGATAGTGGCTGGGGTACCATAACGTGCTATCCACCCGCTGAAGAAGGCATCGGCGACCGTTTCGGCTCTAATATCTACCATAGGTATAGCTTCGGGCCAACGTGTAAAACGGTCGACGCAAGTCAGTAGATATCTAAAACCATCGGCATAAGGTAGAGGTCCGACTATGTCCACGTGGACATGATCGAATCGCTCGGTAGGTTCAGTGAACTTTCCGAAAACAGGAGTGTTATGACGTGAAACTTTAGCGGTCTGGCAACCCTTACAGGTACGACACCATCTAGCAATATCTATATTCATGCCGTGCCATACAAATCGGGTATTAATCAAAGGTCTGGTGGCTCTATGCGATGGATGGCCTAAACCGTGCAAGTTTGAAAAAACTTTTCGTCGAAATTTCGCGGTAAGGTACGGCCGGTTGTGTCCTGTGGACACATTACACCAGATCAATTGATTATCAAACGATTTCAAAAGTTTAAAATTCATAGTTGATGTAGTCGAATGTCTCAAACGTGTGAATTCCGCGTCATTAGCTTGATCGAGACTTAACGCTTTATAGTCTATTACTGGGCCATCGTGTATCGCTGACACTGATGGTCGTGACAGCGCATCAGCGACGAAATTTGTCTCTCCTTTTACATATCTAATATCGGTGGTGAATTCAGCGATGAACGCTAAATGACGTGTTTGTCGTAGGGATGCGCGCTCAGTCACGGATGACATTACGAATGTTAACGGTTTGTGATCAGTATTAACGAAAAAATTTCGTCCTTCTAAATTGTGTCTGAAATGTTTAATTGTAGCGTATACTGCCAAAAGTTCACGATCGAACGCGCTATAGCGTGTCTCTGCTGGGTTCAGCTTCTTGCTGAAAAACGAAAGCGGCTGCCACATACCGTTTAAAAATTGCTGCAAAACGCCACCGACGGCGACATCACTAGCGTCACACGTGATGTTAAGCTGAGCCGTAGAATCTGGGTGCACCAGAAGCGTAGCGTTTGCTAATATCTGTTTGGACTCGGAAAATGCTGACTCTGCTACTTTATTCCACTTCAAATCGAAATTTGATTTCGGTGACAATCTGGTATGGCCTTCGTTGGCAGAAGTCAGTAGATTATTGAGTGGCGTCAGCTTCGCGGCGCAATGCGGTATGAAACGGTGGTAATAATTCACCATTCCCAGATAACTACGCAATGCTCGTTGCTTTTCGGGTTTATTGAAATTAACGATCGCGTCAACGGCGCTAGGTAACGGCGAAATGCCTTCGGCGCAAACGTGATGACCTAAGAAACTTAATTCAGATGTTCCGAACTGACACTTTTCAGGACCAATGATGATTCCGTACTCCGATAGTCGAGTAAAAAGAATTCGTAGATGTTTCTTATGCGTTTTATGATCTGGGCTGGTTACCAGTAGGTCATCCAAATAAACAAAAATGAAATCAAGGCCGCATGTCACGTGGTCTATAAATCGCTGAAACGTTTGACCGGAATTTCTCAGACCAAATGGGGTTCTAGTGAAATTAAACAAGCCAAAAGGTGTGGTAACAGCAGTCTTGTGTACGTCAGACGGTTCCACTGGAATTTGGTAATAAGCCCTGACTAAGTCTATTTTTGAAAAAAATTTCGATCCGGCTAACCGCTGCGTAAATTCTTGAATATGCGGAATAGGGTAACGGTCCGTTACGGTCTGTGCATTCAAACAACGGTAGTCCCCGCATGGTCTCCAATCGCCGTTTTTCTTTGGCACCATGTGAAGCGCTGAGGACCACTCGCTATCGCTGGGTTCAATGACCCCTAATTTAATCATATCGTCAAACTCACGTCTGGCGGTGACCAGCTTATCGGGAGCCAAACGTCGTGGTCGAGCAAAAACCGGGTGACCTTTAGTCACAATCTTGTGAGTTATGCCGTGTTTGACGGGCTCACCCTTTGTCGTAGGGCGTGTCAGTTCCGGGAACTGGCCGAGGAGTTTAGTATATTCATTTTGAACTGTATCAACTCTGTTCAATGACAGAGGTTTAATCGAAGATAATGAAGCGGCAATGGCTGAGCCTGTACGCATGTCTCTAAGACATCTGCTTCTCAAGTCTACGAGCAAATTCTAGTGGAATAAAAAATCAGCCCCGATTATGGGTTGCTGCACATCTGCCACTATGAACGTCCACGGATATTCGCGCTTTAAGCCGACATCGATGACACGTTTACAATTGCCGTAAGTCTTTATAGTGCTGTTATTAGCTGCCACCAGGGGGAGACTGTCAGTGCCCGAAATCCCGTTAGCGCAAGATTTCGGCAGAACACTGACAGCTTCGCCCGTGTCGATTAAATATCTGCATTTATGTCCTTTATCTGCGACATATAATAAGTGAGATAACGCGATATTCGCTACATCGCGCTGACCTAATGAGACATAGTATGAACAGGGTTCACTGCACAAGCGCGCCTTTTCACCGTAAGTGTGGTGGTAATAGCAAACCTGTGCAGTGGCTGTGTAGGACGGTTGTGCGACATTATTTTGCGGCGTTTGCGGCGGCGGTGCGAAGGGTCGGACATTATGTTGTGCATTATTACAATTATTTGAATTATTAACAAACTCAGTGGCCTGTGCATTCGGCGGCGGAACGAAAGGTCGAGCATTATCTTTAGCGTCTCTATACTGACTAGGTTGGTTACTATCGAAACCTGAGGCCTGTACATTAGGGGCAAATGCAGGCGCGTGAGCGTAGTTATTGGCTCGTCCTCGTCCTTTATTTCGTTTCCTCTCAGATGTTGTTACTGTTTCTAATCTCTTGATGCGTTTGGATAGATCTTCTAACAAACCAACTAATTTGCTGGTCTCGTCGACTTTGATCTCTGCGACCCCCGGCTTACTCTCTTCAACGTCTTGTTCTGCAGCCAGTGCCCTGTCAGCCAACACGGCCAAACTTTCGAGGGAGGCACTGTCGGGTTGAGTCGCCAAATGGGCTTTGATGGAAGCGGACATCTGTTGTATGAACGCTTGCCGAATTACAGCCTTTCCAACAACAGCTTTGGTGCCGAAACCTGCAGTCTTCTGCAGACGCCTCAGGAACCGCGAGGGAATATCACTTCCAATCTTCTCGCCAGAGATAACTTTATTAACCCTTTCAGGTGTTGTCAATCCTCGCCTCTCAATTAGTATTGCTTTCAGGCTGTCATATTTGTTTGACCTGAAAGGCTGCAGCAGCACGTCTCTCACGTCTGATGCAATCTCACCAGAAAGTGCAGCGCAGGTTAGGCTATATCTCTCGTCGTCATCATCGATCTGGTGGAGTGTGAATTGCGTCTCGATTTGATTAAACCAGAGCTCCACATCAGAGGCGTAGAAAGTTGCGATTCTAAACTTGGGCAAGTTCGTAGTGCGTTTCTGCGGCTGTCTACCAAGCGGTGAAGAACTCCTTGATGAGTCACTCCTCGAGTGGGAATTCAGACGTCTATCCCGAGCAATCCGAGCGAAATCGGCTTTGAGGCGTTGATATTCCTCGTCAGCTGCTCGGAATCGAACCTCATTGTCTTCGCTGTCGAGATGATAGCTATCTTTGGGTCTAGCACCCGCACATTCTAGAGGCGTTGACATGAATCCTTCGCTGTCGTACTGCTTTGACATGATGAAGTAGTGTTTGTAAAATTATTTAATTAATGAAGCATCTGGGATAGCTGGCCTATTGGCTCTGTGCCTATCCCAAATGTGTTTAAAATGGCATGTCGTATTAACACATGCCAACTATTTTTGACGCGCCGTGCGCGGACAGGTTGTGCAATGCCGTAAAAATCAGATGAAAAATGTCTGTAATATGTTGAAGCTAGAAGTGTAGACTGTAGAAAATGTTCATGCTATGTCGCATGGTGCGAGAAACTGGGGTTGCAGATTAGTTGCAGAAATATGCGTCGTTGAAGTTTCACCTAAGTGCTGTTCACAAATTCACAAAAGGTATGTATTGATTAAAGTGAAAACTGGAGGTCTATATGAGACATAAAACGTTTTCACTGAGTCACACACATGCAAAATGGTACCGTGAAAACCGTAGGTCGCAGTGGTACATAAAAACAATATGCCAGATATAACTGTGATAAGCTATGCTAAGCTATGACAATAGTATTTTGTAAATAGACCTGGGTGAAAAAAAATAATATAATTTTTCACACAAGTCGAAAAACACATTCAAATATTTGCAATGTTTCGCAATAGCGCAACTGTCAAATCGAATATTTCTGTATTTATAAAAAAATTTAAACTTTAGAAATAACTTTCGTGAGAAAATTTCGTTTTCAAACTGATAGACTAAATGTGACTGTGAAGAAAAACAGTGACATTTATGATTTAAGAATAATATCTAAAACGTGACTGACAGTAGTCTATGCTGATAAATGATAAAGTGTATCATTTCGCTGAAAAATGATATCTGTGATGAACATTCCACGTTTTTTTTTTATATAATTGTACGTTTATCACCGAATCATTCTCATGAACGTCCGAATCAATCGCTCGCATCGACTCATTGGTTGACGTATAAACCGACTGTGTTCGGTGCGGTTGTTTTATGTCGTCTGTGGTGGGTGTGTGTGTGGTGTATTGTCGGTGCTCACAGCCTGTGCAGCAGGCAGCATGTGGCTTATAGTCTGTGACGGTAAGCTTTGAGCAGTGCGTACATAGTATACAGTCAGCATCCCCGTCTCGCCTCACATTAGCATATTCATCAGCTACTGCGTGCCCAAATAAGGCGCTGAATAGCCTAGCACGATTACAAACACCAAAAGGCGTTTCGAAGTGAACAAAAAATCTCGCACAATTAGTGACAGAATTTCGTTTTCGAAACGACTTATTTACACATTCGCTCCCTCAATCGTGTTGAAAAAGAAAATTTACAAACAATTTAAAAAAAAAATTTTTTATTACAATCTGTCCGTGTAAAATTTGGAACACGTGACTAATAATCTCCACCAAATCAAAATGGCGGCTTACTTTATGCTAATGTGATGCGGCGACACAGGTTCACTGTCCCGATGCATGCCGGTTAGGGGGGGACACGTGGGTGCCCACGGCGGGCTTTGAGCTAAGTTAGGGAAACCAGCGACCAAGATGGCGCACACCTACCAAATACAAATACAATATTCAGCATTCTCTGAAATAACATATGATAATAGTACAAAATATTGACCTACGGTCCTGGGAATATTTTTAAACAGACCAAATAAGACCGTTTATTGACATTCATTTAGGGAAACAATTATTTTGGCCCTAAACCTATTAAAGGTTACCCGAGTCGAAGCGATAGTAAAAATTTCTGTCGATTTGTAGAAAAAATCGTGAAAAAATGACGAGATTTCGTCTGTGGACTTTAAGATCGAGTTACCCAATAATGGTAATCAACGATAAAAATGAGTTACAGAAAATACCCACTTCCTACTCGCCTACAGTGGCATTAGTAGGATGAAGGCATTAAACAAACTCTTACGATAATAAATGATAGACTATGTCTATAAGAATAATTTTCTGGATTCTTCTAGAGAAACCAGCAAGGCCGCCATCTTGAAAAGGCGCCAAACATGTGGGATTTCGACTAAAAGTTTAGAAATTTACGCCGTTTTCGACGTAAAGAAACGTGCTTCTCGTCTGATAACTCTTTCTGACTAATTTAAACTGGCATATATATATTTTGACCTACAGCTTTCACGCACCTTGTGAAAAAAATGCTATTGATTTTTTTCAAAAAATCCCCTAAAATTAATGAAACCATCCTTGAAAACAGCGGTTTTCAACTGGCGTCTAGGTGAAAACACTGTTGCGTAAACGATCAGTCATCAGGGGTCACCAATATGGCGAGATGAACGTCGGGGTAACCAATATGGCGTGATGGGACGTCGTAGTTACCAAAATGTCGTGATAAGCCTACACCGGGAGTCACAACGGCCGACGAAGGACTCCGCCCAATCTCGCCATCAAAACTCAAATATCCTCCCCATCCGTCTGGTCGACGGTATTGAACAAACCAGGAAACTCTCTTCTCTCTTGTCATGTTTATTTGATTAACATGCGATAACAGCAAAGCACAACCATCCGCGCACGGCACGTCTCTATGGACTTAGCGAGAGCGAGCTGCGGCACGTCCGCAGTCGCTGAGTATTACGCTTGAAGTGCGGGAATAATACCAAGGCCGCACCACACTGCTCTGTGTGCGCACGTCACCACGGTATGAAAACGAGGCGGTCATCCCCGTCCGCCCGCGTCCAGAACTCTGGGGATAAGCGCCACATTGACTAAGCGATGTCAGGATCCTACAAATGTTTGCTTTGTTGGGCAGTGAGTGGCCGATAGGCATATTATATAGGCCCCCATACATGTGTATTGGCAGGCCAGCAAAGACAAGACGTTGAATCAAAGTTGGCTTAACGTTGGTCCAACGTCGTAGATGGTGGACAAACGTTGAACCAACATTAATTCAACGTATCCTTGTGTCAGCCGAGTGTTGTTGTGTACATGCCTCTGGGACAGACTGACCATACAGGCAAACACGCATACCGCTGGACAATCACATGCAGCCAGCGTTGTTTCAATGCTGGCACACCGCCTACGACTCTGGCCCAACATTTGGTCAGAGTTGCTGTATTAGGCCTACTATTAATGACAGGTGCACTTCCCAGCAAACACGAGCCGTTGACCCAATGTTGTTTTAATGTCGGGCCGACGTCGGAGACGACGGGCCAACATTCAAACAACTTTGCATCATAGTAGGTCACGTTTTGTATACAGTACTGGCAGGTTGGTCTTGCTGTGCTAGCGAGGCAGGTCAAAGCACTGAGGGTCAAAGTGTATTGCTAAGGTCACGTGTCAAGCGTGACGTCACCTAACAGACATGGCTGGCATTGTTTTGTACATGATAGGAATTGATGCGTCATTTATATCAGTGTTCATCTGAGCCAAAATCTCAAAATCTGGCTTCGTGATGCAACGAAAAAATTATTCTTAACACACACATAGAGTTAGATATGTTCCCAAATCCACAAATTTAAAGTTATTGCCGTGAAATTATTCATACAGAAAACCACTCAGACCCACATAGACCCAAAAAGTAGAGCAAATGCTCAACTAAAAATGTATATTTCACCATACTTTGTCCCTTTTTCATGACAGATGGTCGTAATGAAAGGGTTAACTTAACTACATGAACGGGCTTCGCAATAAAAGTTGTTATTCAGTCATATTTCAGGCCAGAAGTGTATAAATTATATCAATTTCTATTGCCTTGAATCGCTAAGTCCGAAAATCTATTTATAATAATAAGAAATTTGATATTTTTGAAGATAAATATCTTAATTGCTATATTGCGTAAGATAACACAGGTGACTGCAGCAGAGAGTAGTGGGAGAGCAGGGGAGGGGGGCTAGCACCCCCGCGACAGAGTGACACCCTCGCGAACACTTATCACAGCAAATACGAAGCATTGACCCAATGTTGTTCTACTGTTGGCCTGACATCTACGACGTCGGCACGGCATAAAAACAACATTGGGTCTATGCCTCGAGTTAACTGGGCTTGGTCACAGCCAATCAGCAAACTCCAGACGCTGACACAATGTTAGCCTAATAGTGGCCCGCCGTTTACAACACTGGGCCAGCATTATCCCAGCATTGGTCCATCAATATATACCGTATTATCCCTAATAAACGCACCGCCCCTAATAAACGCGCCCCCTTTTTTCATGTACCCTCTATATCCAGTCAGCTGGCTTGAAAAAATTTACCAGACACCAGCCTTTTGCGTGTAGCCGTCAACATGGTTGAGCCACGGTCAGTGTGTTGTGAGCGTGGGTGTAAACGCGGTATGCTACTGTTACATGTCGCCTACCGTATTATCCCTAATAAACTAATGCACTAGAATGTTAGTCTGTATTTCAGGGCCGCATTCGGCTGCGGCACTGTTGTTAAGCCATACGACATTGGTGAGAACTCACTGCAAGTGCAAGCCCCCATCCACTCTCACAACGCCACTCGTGCGCGCTGGCATCAAGTGAAAATGGTATGTTAACACAGGCTGACACCTTATGCAGCCACGGCCCGCTATATAGGCCGAGACGACGCGGTTACCATCACATTCATCTTGGAATGATCTTGTTTGGGCACAACAATATCTAAATATCGTATTTGATTTAGATACATTACTACTGATTAGAATAATAGAAATGCGTCTGCAACATACTGTATGAATGCTTTAAAAAGACGTAAGCCTAACTGATTAAAGTTACGTCTATTTTCACACAATGTGTAGGCTTCAGAATGTCTGCCACAGCAGACCGTCCCCGGCCTGATGACGTCATCTACTCTTGCCGACCTTAGCCCCCCATTTATCAAATGGTGGTGTATCATCTCTGCAGGGACATCATGTTTACATGTGCGCTATAACATTGGTTCAAAGCAGCAGCAGCATTAATGGGCCGATGCCATGGTTGGATTGTCTGGGTTTAAGCACGTATCAAGTCTTGTGTCTCGGCGCTACTATTTTAGAACAAGATCCATACCTCACATATTTGGATGACTAGTGGACGCCAACTGCTGACCGCCAAAACATGGCGTAGCACGATAAACAGGGGTAGATGTTTTTCGTGTCATTAGAGGCTTCAAATCTTACTTAGCATCAAGCCTACTGGTAGGCCCCATACATTGGCGTCGCATAAAAACGCCGGGAATTTTGTGCGCTTGTAAATCTGTCTGACTCAATGATCACTGAGCTAATGCAATGGACAGTTATTACTTTTGTTGTAAGCAAACCTGACACGCTGTCGTTATTCTGACACATCTCAACGATCAATTACCCAACACACACAGGTGTTATTCAATGCTGGTCCACCTGTACGCCGTTGGCCCAGTGTTAAAACAACATGTACAACAACTTGGCTACATGTAACAGTAGCATACCGCGTTTACATCCACGCTCACAATACGCTGATCGTGGCTCAACCATGTTGACACGGCTACACGCAGAAGGCTGGTGTCTGGTAGGTTTTTTCAAGCCAGCTGACTTGATATACAGGGTACATGAAAAAGAGGGGGGGGGCGCGTTTATTAGGGGTGGTTCGTTTATTAGGGATAATAGGTAGTTGTTGTACATGTTGTTTTAACACTGGGCCAACGTCGTACAGGTGGACCAGCATTGAATAACACCTGTGTGTGTTGGGTAATTAATCGTGGCTGCATAAGGTGTCAGCCTGTGTTAACACACCAGTTACACCTGATGCCAGCGCGCACGAGTGGCGGCGTTAGAGTGGATGGGGGCTTGCACGTGCAGCGAGTTTTCACCAATGTCGCATGGCTTAATGACGGCGCCGCGGCCGAATGCGGCCGTGAAATACAGATTAACATTTTAGTGCACATAATAAACGCGCCCCCAACTTCGTCTCCGCTACTGTTGACAAAGTCAAAGTATTCATTAAAAAATTTATGTCGTACGAGGGATGCACGTTTCGGAGTTCATTACTGTCTGGAGATTTTGAGCGAATAATAGTAATTTTATCAACAAAAAAGTTTGAGAATTTTTCACAAATTGTCTCGAGTGATAAATTATCAGGCAAAGAGGGAGCAGGAAATCTATGAAGGATGTTGTTCATAGATTTCCAGAGCTTCTTTGGATCTTCAGAATTTTCTAATATGATGTTAGCATAAAAATGTGCTTTTGCTTTCTCCATAATTCTATTGCACAGATTGCACTGAACTCTGTAACGTGATCTATCGTGTCTGTAACGGGTTCTGGGCCAAACTCTTTCCAATCGACGTCGTCGAACTTTTGCTTTTAATATTTCTTGTGTCATCCAAGGGGGTCTTTCCGAAACAGTTTTAGTGAGTAGTGGAGCATGTTTGTTTAGAATAGTTTGCAGAATGGTATCATATTGTTTACAGAGTTTTGGAAGTTCTTTCTCAGGTTTAGTTTTTAAATCTGAGTTCAAAATGTCATTTTTTAGATTATCTAGATCAATTTTGCTAATCCGCCTAAAATAAATTATCTTTTTAACACACTTTGGTCTAGAAATTCTAGTTCCGAAAGAACTAAAAATGATCGGAAAGCCCATCACAGGCTAAGACGGATCTAACTACTGGGCAGGACGTCCTAGTGATAAGTAAGTCAAGCCAGTGTCCATGTATGTGTCGGAAAATTTACATGTTGCTCGAGATCAAAAGATTCAAGAATATCGCAAAATTTAGTAGTAGTCATCTTCCCACACAAGGCTCGCTTCTCCCGAGGTCGTAGACCGAGGCCTTGCTGAAACAGTGTCAAAACCATCTATTGGAGTGGGGACTTTCAAGAAAGATTTTTTCTGTTTGACCTCTGGCATGAGCGCTGCTTTAATGCAGGGCCACTGTCTACGACGCCGGCCCTGCATTAAGCAGCACGTGTCTGGTCGCCGACTAATTTCACAGGAAGTATCACAGACAGCTCCCACCACATCTCACCAGACACGAGACGCTACATGCGGCAGGGTTGGATTAATGTTGAGCCAATGTCACAGACAGTGGGCCAACATTAAGTTGGCATTTGGATGAAAAATTAATGAATATTCAATATCTAAATCATTCTCCCTACCCCAATAGGTGGATGCTAACACTGATTCAGCAAGGCTCGGTCTGCGACCTCAAGAGCAGCGAGCCTGGCTGTCAGGAAGATGGTAGTAGTGGGACTTGGTTTTTTTTCAAGATGAAGATTGAAATCACCGAGTATATAAAACTCAGTTGCTAGAGGTATGAGTAATTCCAACAATTCCTGGTGAAAAGTGTCAGAATGCGAAGGTTCAGGATGGTACATACAAAGTACTAAACCTTGAACTGCCAGAAACTTTCAAACATATGCATTCAAATATTGAAAAAGATGGAATGGTGTAGTCTGTTACCTTGAATTCATTTGAGACGGTTTTAACCATGTCTCTGTGATAGCGAGAATGGCAATTTTTTTACTGCTTACCATATCTGCTAATGAGGCTGCTTTATTTTTCATTGATCTTGCATTTAATGTTGCTAATCTCACCCTGTCGGTACTGCAGGTGCTAGGCCCAGGGTTTAGGCTTACGTCACCAGCAAGCAGCAACAGGATGGCTAGCTTTAAAGATGGTTGAGATTTTGGGATGGGAAGTAATTTTCTATTGAAACAAATATTTAGAGTTGGTATACTGATCTGGAAAAAATTATGTCAGATTGAGAAAGTGGGCTAAGTGGCGGTTCTGACTTCATTAATGAGTCACAAAGCCTAAAATCATCTTCCCTCTCGACAATCGAGATGCCAAGGAAGAACAGGGTGATCAAGAAAGATAAATCCATGCTGGATTGAAATTGATGGATAAAAAGGTTTTCCTCAATGGAGATTTAACAACCAATGCCTACAGATGGTTCAGCGGCATTTAAATGGTGCAATGAGACAGGGTGCATGCATAAACAATAGGATGACAAGGAATTTGTTAATATCAAAACGTAGATTTTGTTAAAACTTCTTCTCGGGGCCTGCTCAGAGACGGGTAAAACATCACAGAAAAGGTCTAGCCTGGCCTGTTATTAAAAGATGTTGAACATTGATGGTGAACACTGGGTGTAGTTAATAATGCCTCTAAAAATTCAACAATTGTTGATAAACCTACAGCACAGATCAGTGACAGTCACACTGACGCTGACAACGTTTATGGTTAGATTTACTAAATAACTAACAAATGTTTCCACTTTTGGGCTCACTACTTTATATAATTGCTTAAGAAGTACATGGGCTGTCCATAAATAATGGATATTAGTGCTAAATCTATATTTCATGCAACATGAATAAAAGAATATCAATAACGTAGCTCTTATGGATTATACAGGGTTAGTCCTAGGACAGAGCCATCTGCGATTGCCGATAATACAGTTCTGCAACATGTCCAAAGAAATAGCACTCAAAACTTTATGTAGATGATGCTGTTCTGGATTATCAACAAAAAACCCCATAAAATATCAAATTCAATTTATCAAAATTTATCAGTCAGGTAGACTAGCGAGAAAAAACGAATTTATTCGGATTATTATAAAATTCATGTGGCATAAACTACAGGTGCACAAGTCAATAACTGGCAGGTTCATTCGTTTCATAGCTGTTTTGGTGGGCTGGAAGCACTGTCGTCAATTTGGTTCAATATACAACATCCCTGTTGCACTGGAATGAAATGCTGCAAGAAAAAAAATGGAACATTGAAAAATAAAAAATTGTTTTTAATGTGCAAACAAAAAATATTAAATGAACAAAAATTTCGAAGATGCTCTTGTATATTGTGACTAAAGATTTGAAATAGACCAAGAAAATGTTGCATCTAACTTTTAGAAACCTTCAAATACTTCCAGGTAAATCCAAACTCTAATTTATAAGATACTAATATCAATTTGTTCTGTAATTGACTCAACAATGGAACTGACTAACCCTTGTGCTGCTGAATTGTCTGCTTCTATTTATTATCAATTCGGAGCTGTTCAGATTACGAGAAATATTTATGAAAATATCCTCAATATTGAATTAATAGTGTAGTCATTCTGGGACTAAATTCACGGAAATCTGGACAAATTGCTAACAATGGTTTTATGATTTATTATGGTAGATATAGGTCACAGCTAGCAATCCTGAAAAGTCCCAAGTAAAATTCCTGTTCAAATTTGTTAAATTGTCGAATAGTCAGCCAGCCAGGGGTACATAATGTGATGAAAAAATGGAGTGATGGCATATCTCTCTTAAAAGCAAACTAATTTCAAAAATGTGTTTAGTAATTGTCAAAAAACGAAACCTGGGTGGCTGACATTGTTTTATATATCTCCTCTTTTGCAAAATAGCGAGATTTAAGATGGCCGCAATATGCATTAGCTATTATGCTAAAAATCACATATCTTCACCAATAACTATGCAAATTGTTAATGTAATTTTTTTCTGAAAAATCGCTAAATCAACTTTAAATCAACAATTTTTTGGATTTGATGCACCACGCGGTACCCTGGGGTACCAAATAGAAATCCGCCACGTTGTTAAATTATTTAATTTATTTTTTTTGGTACCAAAAAGTGTAAAATAGTTTTTAAAAGAGGACAAAAGTAGATCTGAAATGGTCCCATTTTGCAAAATATTCTTGTTGAGGGCATTTTCGTCACTAAGGATATGGCTATTTCAATGTCGGAACCTGTTGTAACGCAAATTGCCTCCGCATTCACCAGGTGTTGCATCATTTAAAGTCAAACTGATAGATAGGTAACAATCGATTCCTGGTGTTAAAAACATAAGTAATGATACATAACATTTCCAAAATGGAAAAAAAAAATTTGAAAAATATCAATTTTCGCAAGCGATCATGTCTTGAAAAATAATTTTAATCAATTTCTCAAATTTGAACAGGAGTTTTGCTATATCTAACAAAAAACATCATAAAAACTTTGTTAGCAATTTCTTCAGATTATTTTGCCAGAATGACTACTCTATTAACAAAACATCCACCAAAAACTATTTTATCTAATTTAGTGATATTTCTTTTGATTTAAAACCTGCTACCGGTATATAGTTTATACAGTTTCAGCAGCACAGGATTAACAGTTCTGTTTGAGAATCGATTAGTTTACTTCACCTGGTCATCTCCATCAGTGAGGCTAGTAGCAACTGGATTATTGCAGCGTTCCTTGACAAAAGGCGAGTTAACAGTTGGATTTGGGAAGAGTCTGCCAGCATAAAGGGATACCTCATCATCAAGAAGAGCATCCCAGAAGCGTTCTGCTGCCATTGACAGCACACAATTATGTAGATCCACAGGGGCCGTTGATCCAGTAGGTTTTGGACGTACAAGGTTAGATATTAGTGATAAGGATCCAACATTGTCATCAATTTTCCTCACACGAGACGAGTCAACATGGCTCATCTCACAAACAACAGATTTCTGCATTTTCTCGCATGATCCGGGTGAGTATATATCTATAGGTAATGACGACTTGATACAGTCTATATGCTGAGAGTAAGGAATTGAGGACAAACAGGACGGTGCCAGAGTTAGGGATTCAGGTGTGACATTGTTGCTACTGGTACAGCTGCTGGTGCCGCTGGAAATTGTTGATCCCGATATGTCCAAATGCGGTTGATTTTCAGACAAGTGTCTGTCTGGTGACGTCAATTTGTGATTACCGTGCAAAAGTTGAGCTGAGCCAGCAAAAAGTGGTTTTGAAGGAGAGTGGTGAAATATACCCAACATAGGTTTATGGGGGCTGTAAGGTGCAAGACCTACTAACTGACTTGCCACACGGTTTAGGGCAACCAAATCTGGCATGGCAGGACGGACAGGAGAAGGTGTGTTAGCGTCATCATAGTGTCCCATGTCATGCAGTATTCTCTCTCCCAGCTCCTCCAGAGTGGCACTCTCATCATGTGGACTTAGCAGTTCCTCGGGTAAGTAATCAGCCAGACTGTCCTTCAACATGGAAACAGACATATCCGGAGAAGTGTGAATGGCATAAATATCACAATCACAAGTTGGTGGTGTGACGGGTGTAATTAACGATTGTAGTTCTGATGGTGTCACAGGTTTAATTAAGGATTGTGGTTCTGATGGTGTGGTGGTCGTAATTAAAGATTGTGTTTCTGAAACATTAAATAAACTCGAAGATTCCTTCATCAAATCATGTTTGCATTCTGTCGATGTAATTACCGGTAGCAGTGGCATAACACCAATTTGTTTCTCAATGAAACATACCTTTGCAACTTCTTTTATAATTATTTCAGTCCCCACATTATTTTCTGCTTGCTTTTCGTTGTTGTCAGTTTTCTTTTCCTCTGGCTTTTTTATATCACATGTATCATTATTTTTTTGCACCACATCATGCTTTGCTTTTTTTGCAGTTTCTTCCTCGTCAACTACATTTAGCTCTTGTTTTGCAAGTTGCTGTTGTAGCTTATGTTGTAGTCTCATTAACTTCTGCTGCTTCTGCTGAACTAGCTCTAATTGACGTAAAATGTCCCCACCATTGGTCTCTTTTTTCTTTCTTTTAGAATTCAGCTTGTACATTTGGTTTTCAAGTGTCTCAAATTGGATAATAGATTCAGAAAGTGTTACATTTAAATCATCCAGTGTACAATTATGAATGTCCAAAGCACAAATACTGTCGTCAAGCTTTCCAATATATGGAGATTTATTTTCCTTATCACAACTAATATATGGTGACCTTTCTTTTGTATGAAGTACATCATAAATGGCATTGGCTGGCGATCTTACAATTGGAGCTGTAGCAGAGCCATACTGTTTCATGGTGGTTTCAGTCTGCTTCATGACTTGCATTGCAGGGGGACCAGCCAGTTTTAAAGGAGTGGGTAGTTTGCCCTGTACCCCAGGAGATTGAACATTTGGTGATAACACACCGAGAGGTGTCTTTTTCTGAGATGAATCTTTTAACTCTGCTTTGGGGATTTGAAACTTTTCAGAGTCTTCAAAGACAGAGAATGCTGGTGTCTTTACCGGTGTGGTGTAGCTGTTGTTTTTTGTAGGTGTCTGTACTATGGCTACATTATCCCCTGATTCCAGACTCACACGTTTCCTATTTTGATTGGAACGATCTTTTATTTCTTTAGGAGATAGAGATGAACGGCTAATCAGTAATTGATCCTTCTCTTCATTTTCAACCATGTCAAATATCTCTTTACTTAAAAGAGCTTCCTGTTCCTCTATTTCCTGAAAAGCATGAAATATTTATCTATGTTAATCAATGACAAAACATACAAGGTAGCACTTAGTGCAAAGAGAATACAGTGGGTACAAAACACTTAATTCTAAAATAACCTATATAGATTTTAGTGGGATGAGCTGTCTATTTTACCTGTTTCTAAGACGTTGTAAGCCTCAAATACAAAAGTACATCTTTAAGAGCTTTTTGGATTGAATACTGCATTTCTTTATTTAAATGAACAGCCTGAGCGTTAATAATAATCCCCTCCCCCCCCCCCCCCCTCAAAGTTACAGGGGAGGTGGACGCTTATAGGAGTAGTTTTAGGGATCAATAATTCTTGGCTATAAAATTGGTGTGTGAAATAAATGGAGCACTATAGAAGCGCAGAGGAGAGTACGATCAAGGGGCCAGGGGATCACAAACGGGGAATTTTTTAATACATGCTATTTGCTTGCATTTGATGACATTTTGAGGCCATGTATTGTTGTAATAATTGCAGACTGTAGTCCTTGAATAAACTACTGAAACCAAAAAATAATCACTAATTGGTCATGTTGCCTTCTCACTAACAAGTCAAGCGACTAGTTTTTATTCTCAATGAACAAAATATCACTCAATTACAAATCACAAACTTGACAAAGAAAATTCACTACAATCCAGCTCAGCATCATGCATATAACTTATAAGTTATAACTGATTTATGCAGTAGTCTACCAGTCAGTCAAAACTAGGCTACCAGCATTTGAACAGTGGCCAGTCAATGTCATGGACGGTTGTGCAGTGCAGTGATACTTAAACTATGTGAATGTGGACACAGAATCATTGTGGATACCAAGTTAGGGGACACAAGGCAAACCATTTGGGTCCCGTAGTAATGTCTGCAATTTAGATGACATGAATTTCAGAATATACCAGGTTAATATTGGGCGATGACGAGGGTCCAGGTATTAAAAATTGGTATTTTATTATATGCGCCAGTGAATCATCGAGTTGCTCACCGAATATTATTATTCTAACATTTCGCCTAATTGAACTAAACTTATAGTCATTATACTTGCTTCACATTTTTCTGTGTTAACTCAAAGCATATTAGGGTATTTTTTGGACGTTTAATGATTGCCTGATACATTCAGTGGGTTTGGTCATTTGTTTTTCTTTCAACCAAAGGGTAATTTATTTTATCTCTGACATCTGTTGATTGCTGCTTGGGTGGATGGATTGCGCTGTATTTCGCAAATTATTATTATTGTCAAAAGTGAATAAAAAAATCAGATCACACTGCAGCACCCAGGTGATGGATCTTCTGAGCCAAATAGACTTAGTCCTAAGGTTTGAATGGTACAGGATGTATTGGTAATATTGAGCATTCAACAAATTCAGAGTCTTTGAACAGACACTTCGATAAATTGAATTTGATTGAACTGTCTGGTTACATTGACAATGTCATTGTGTATATTGAATAGCATAGTTCAGTTGATATTGATTCAGGGGATGTACATGAATTGCTAGCTATCTCTAACTTGAGTTGCTAGTTTCATTGTATTAATCTTATGCGACATATACCGTGATTAGATTTACATTACTTGTCATTGTATTTGGCAAATCATCACTGTTTTAGGTTGACTCTTATTTTTTTCCCGATTGTCAAACTACCAGAAAAAAAGTATGGTGTATGTCAATCAAATGTTACAGGACAAGTCTTCACCAGATGATGAAGAAAAAAAATTTGATGGGGTGTGGCGGGAGCCTTGTGAAACAAGAGTCTTGTTAAACAATAAGGATGGTGCCAGCATTTTGTGTGAGGCCGTAATTCACAAGCGTGTATTTCTACATTCTCGGGTGATGGGATCAAAGAAGTCAGTGTTGAGCATTGCGCAATGCGCTTTGAGGTACGCGGTCTTGTACGAGACAAGATTTTTCCTGAACCTGTCATATTACAGACACTATGCCGTTCACTCCATTGCACCGGAGCCGATGTATTGCTGCACATCGGTGATTCGGTTAAGATTGACGATGTGATAGACAAGATGGAAAAGGTGTTCTGTAATATTTTACCCTCTGACCCCGTGGTAGAGCAATTTTATTCTACAAAACAGCTCGCGGAGTCATACAACATTCATATTATTTGTCAAATACATGTAAACATGAATTCAAAGGATTCAATCCGTGTCATTTTCTTCTTAGGATCACAATGTCACGGTTGCCTTCATCCAGAGCCTAGTATCACAGCAGCAATCCCCTAGTGGGTTATATTCAATGAATGTCCTTTTCTGTATCATTATTAAATATCAAATGGATCAAATTTAGAGAAGAATAATAGAAGTTGATTGCTATAAACAATAGTAACCTGTAGTCTCTTGATGTCACTCTCAATCTGTGTTTTTGTGCTGTGGTCATCAAACTGAATAAACTTCGCCAATGGATCCACCTAGAAATAGTAGAAAAACATGGTTAATACACTTAATAAACAATTCATAATTAGGCTCAATTGCTTCATCATAATTTTTAAAAAATACACATACAAGAAAGTACCTATCACTAATAGCCAGTGTCTGAAGTAACCGTCAACCCTTTTAACCCCATGAGCACGATGAGCGTGTAATTAGTGAGCTAATTTATTATCAACACAAGATTGTGTTGACTGATTGAATTATGACTGTAGAGTCTTGGAGGTAGGATTTATTTATTTTTGTAAATATTCTTTACACAAAAAAACAATAGACAGCAATTGAACCAGCATTGTGCCAACATTTCATGTTACCGTCTGCAGTGCCCACGATGACAGGTGGGATAAACAACACAATAGCGTGATAAACAAAGCAGACACGTGCACGTCTGGCATAATTGACAAGTCAACCTCATTCCAACATTGAGCCAGCATATGATCAACGTCTCGTGTTTGCCACGTGTGTTCACAGCTTGCCTTGGCCAGCATTGAGCCAGGACCACGGCACGTCTTGTGTTTGCCACATGTGTTCACAGCTTGCCGTGGCCAGCATTGAACCAGGACCACGGCACGTCTTGTGTCTGCCACGTGTGTTCACAGCTTGCTGTGGCCAGCATTGAACCAGGACCACGGCCCGTCTCATGTTTGCCACATGTGTTCACAGCTTGCCTTGGCCAGCATTGAACCAGGACCACGGCACGTCTTGTGTTTGCTACGTGTGCTCACAGCTTGCTGTGGCCAGCATTGAACCAGGACCACGGCACGTCTCGTGTTTGCCACATGTGTTCACAGCTTGCCGTGGCCAGCATTGAACCAGGACCACGGCACGTCTCGTGTTTGCCACATGTGTTCACAGCTTGCCGTGGCCAGCATTGAACCAGGACAACGGCACGTCTCGTGTTGCCACGTGTGTTCACAGCTTGCCGTGGCCAGCATTGAACCAGGACCACGGCACGTCTCTTGTTTGCCACGTGTGTTCACAGCTTGCCGTGGCCAGCATTGAACCAGGACCACGGCACGTCTCGTGTTGGCAACGTGTGTTCACAGCTTTCCGTGGCCAGTATAGAACCAGAACCACCACACGTCTTATGTTTGCCACGTGTGTTCACAGGTTCCCATGGCCAGCATTGAGTCAGGACCACAGCACGTCTCGTGTTTGCCACGTGTGTTCACAGCTTCCCATGGCCAACATTGAGTCAGGACCACGGCACGTCTCGTGTTTGCCACGTGTGCGCACAGCTTGCCGTGGCCAGCATTGAACCAGGACCACGGCACGTCTCGTGTTTGCCACGTGTGCGCACAGCTTGCCGTGGCCAGCATTGAACCAGGACCACGGCACGTCTCGTGTTGGCAACATGTGTTCACAGCTTGCCGTGGCCAGTATAGAACCAGAACCACCACACGTCTCGTGTTTGCCACGTGTGTTCACAGGTTCCCATGGCCAGCATTGAGTCAGGACCACAGCACGTCTCGTGTTTGCCACGTGTGGTCACAGCTTCCCATGGCCAGCATTGAGTCAGGACCACGGCACGTCTCGTGTTTGCCACGTGTGCGCACAGCTTGCCGTGGCCAGCATTGAACCAGGACCATGGCGCGTCTCGTGTTTGCCACGTCTGTTCACAGCTTGCTGTGGCCAGCATTGAACCAGGACCATGGCACATCTTGTGTTCGCTACGTGTGCGCACAGCTTGCCGTGGCCAGAATTGAGCCAGGATCACATGTTTCGCAATGACTTGTGGGAGCAAAACAAGCGCTGCTGTTCCTACGGCCCAATGTCGTGGATTTACCGCAAGTCATCATGGCCATATTATATCACTTGCAGTAAAAACTGTCGCCGTAGGACATCATGTGAGTTGTGTCAGTTGAGCCAGCCTCTCTGTTGTATATTTACCATACTGTATGTAGTGGGCGACTTGTTGAGTTGTGTCAGAATAACAGCTTAGCGTGTCAGTTATCATCAACAGGTAATCCTTACAACTAAGAATCAGAGTGACCAAGCAAACACGAGACATTAGAGAAGAGATTATTACCCATCCATAGAGTGAAGGGATTGCTTTGTCTTAGAGCGACCACAAGGGTCATTAACAGGGAGGGGTGAACTGACTCAGCCTGATGTGGTTTGCGCTTCCCTCATGGCCAGCAGCCCTGATATGACCTCGCTAACCAGGTTGCTATGGTAGCCACCCGTCATTACCCTTATGACATCGCAAGGCTCTGACACAGTGACCTCCATTTTTAAGTGTAATAGTCCTAATACAATCAATAGTTTACGCCTGCTGAAAATGACATTGTTTTCGTAGGCACTTGAAATATTCGTCTCAATTTCATGACATTCGAGTTTTTTTGTAGGCAGCGCGAGTGTCGTTTTTACACAGCTGGCTGTGGAAACAAAATGGCGGTCAGTGTGACTGGGCCTCGCGCAGTAAATGAGTTAGGCGGCCCAGTCATACCGGGTAACCCGTCATGTGATTGGATGTTTTCTGGGTGTAGGAGACAGGTAGTGCTTCGATGAGGATTAACGACATCAACAAAGGTTGTCATCTTTGTCAGTTTTTAAATGGTGAAAATCCGACAATTTATGACAATTCTACAAAGAAAGTATCATTAATGCAACATAAGTTTATGTTTAAATGATCTACACTTTTTTGCGAGAAAAGTGAGAATTCCAAATTTAACACTGTATTAAAAATATAGAGAAAAAAGAGTGATATCTCCTGGTGACTATGCAGAACACGTGGTGTGTGTCAAGAGTTGCTGCTTTTGGTACAGAGCATGTTAAATAGCACCACCCTAGTGTACCAACCACTTCCTGTCGTTCACGTATAATACCTTATTTATCGCCCATATTTCATTTTCACGTTGGAATATTTTAAATGAAATTGAGGATCATGTCCTGCTGGCAATCAGTGAGAGAAATTAGATTAATTATAAATAATTTAATACTATGGTCTCTTGTATTTGATAATATTATGTTATTCGGCTATGGATAATTGTACAACTGTAGGCCTGTATCTATAGTGTAGTATAGTGTAGTATATTGGCATTATGCCCAAACTGCCATCATATTATCTTATTTTCAAAATGACCCGTATGTCCACTAATCTACTACGGTAAATCACATATATATCCCTACACCTAGATTACATCGAAATTTATGTAAAATAACAAAAAAGTTATATACATGTATTACAATAGTTGTCAATTGTAAGCGTACTTTGAGTACACTGCTTACTTTTATAAGTACTTATAAGTGTTTGTGAATGAGCATTGCTCAACTAGCAGCCCTCAGAAAATAATGTATTATGATCATTATCAGGATTATTCAATTACTTTTAAAAAACGGAACACGAAACCAAACCTAAGATGCCAATCATCCCGATGTGTGCCAAATATAAATAGGTTTGTGGATGCAGAAATTACAGGGATTTCTCTGTTCTCTGGCTGATGGTATCTTGAGAGTGTGACGAAATGGAGAGGTGTAAACCGATGCAAAAACCAGTTCAGACCAGGGGAGGGGCTCAAGCTGTCTATCCTTGGGTTCTAGTATCCTTGGTACTCAATAAGTTTAAGACCCGTTGTGTTTGATAATGTTTCTATATCTTTAGTATTCTGAACATAAACCCACCGAACACGATACATTAACTCAATAATTATTAACCACAGTCTTCAACACTGGGCCAACATTTGAGCAACATTAGGTCACTGTCTGGGTCAATACATATTTGCAGAAGTACATGATGTATATAACGTATTTACACAAAGAGGAAGGGATCAATATCTTTGAAGACTGTGAAAGGGAGTTTAGTGTCGTCTGTGAAGAGATACTTGATAATAATGGTCCCATTAATTTATATTTTCGCCATGGATTCAACATGTACTAACCCGAAATTAGCCCATAGTCCCATTGATCAGTAATTTTTTTACCAGTATTTTAATAAAGCAATAGTATAAACAATTAATTATTATAACTGTAATGCATGTTATAAACATGCAAATATGGCCACTGATCATCTTTCATCGTTATATGATCGATTCTGTCCTATAGCACAATTCAGTTATAGCCCGATTTTATTTATTGGATCCTACCGATCGTGGTATAACGATGTTCATCTGTAATTGGTAACACTGTAATATTGACCCATGCCCCCGTTTCGCCTGATCAGATACACAACAAATCTGTCAGAATCCCCGTCACTGCCTATCCTGGACCAATGTGGCAAGGCACTTCACGACGTCATCACGGCAATTCCCTGGTATATATCTATTCATCACAGGGATTTTCCTTTTCTCCTTGATAAGCGTAGCATGTTGATGGTTGAACCAATCTGTGCGCGACATGCAAGGACAAAGTTATGGGGATTTGAAATTTTGTTGTATTTATTCTTTTAATTATTTCCAATGTAAGTCTCCAAATTATTTAACTTATGCCCAATAGCGCTCTTAGTTACTTTTATCAGGCAAAGTGTGAAATTATATAAATAATTTTGTTTTCAGTGATGTTTAGCTAGTCTTACTATTTTTCCAAGTTTTTGGTGCAACCCTGGGTTGGAAGAGTTACAAATTTGTATTGGAATGCTTATCACAACAAGTTGACACACGGACAACGTTGACGTCCCCTGTTGATTAGTGGTGTAATGCACCTTGTAAAGTCAAGGGTGCATTAGATGTTAACTGCACCGCATTTAAATAAATATATTCAGCAGAATCAATAATACAGCGGTATAATAAGATCGTCATATACCCTACCGCGGCATAACAAGCCCATCATATATCGCGGTATAACAAAATCATCATGTGGCCTATACCGCGGATCGCTACTTTCTATTTCATTTTGAACAGTAGCAGTCAAAAGGTTAATCTAAATTGTCGTCAGTAGTCGCGCCCGTCGACAGTGTGGCCGCGTATACGGAAGGGGCAAGTGCAATGATCACAGCATGCATGGATGACTGGTCAGCACACGTGAACGTGTACCGGCGCTGTAACGCAGACAGGCGTGATCAACTAAAAAATATAGGCACTTTTATTTGTTATTAGGACAAATTTAACCTGGGAAAAACGGGATTCATGCGCGGAGCGCGTTATAACCGATATCGCGGTGTAACGATTCGCATTATAAAGGGATTCTACTATATTGTGGTGTAGAATTTTGAATTGTATGGAATTATGAAATTTTATTTATATTTTAAATACATATTTGTGAATAAGAGTTTCTAATGCAGACATCACTGCTTTGCAATGAATTTTCATGAGCAGTTTTATTTAAATAAATTGTCATCTGTGTATTTAAATAATGCAATTCGTTATCACTGGTGTGAACCATAACTCTATGTGTATAAAAGTTAAGTGACTAAAATAGCAAACAGACATGGTTGCTGCCTTCTCGCTGTGAGCTTTCGTGGGGATGAGATAAAAACAGTGCAGACCATTGATGAATGATGTACAGATGATGACGTGAAGGCGGTTTTTTTTTTCTTTTGTAAATATCATTTAAAGACATATTATTAATAATAATAACAAATACAATATTACAACATGAAAAAAAAATACAGAGAAACTACATGAATGTGATGTGTATTAAGTAAGAATAAGTTAATTAAAGATACAATGATAAGAAAAAATTTGAAACTATGATAATTTAGGTGGAAAGCGGTTTGAGCTACACGCTTGTAAAAGAGAAAATATGTTAAAATTTGTATCTTCAGGAATATTATCTGAGCCGTATAATCAAATATTCAACAATGACTGTTTATTCTACATTACAGGTGTAAGTATTGCAGTCTATCAGTGTATGTTTTTGGGCGAAAAATGCTGGGCAGAAAAAAATAGTGTTTTACATCTTCCTTATCATTGTTACAAGAGGTTGGGGTGATAGGGCATGGTGGGTTTTTGAGAGTGTTTCCTTCACTCCCCCAGTAAGGTGTTCTGGGCATGCCTAGCAGATTCACCCCCCAGGGATGCCACACGTCCAGGCATTCAATGTTAACTAGCTAGGGTACACGACTGGCAATCCGCCCAAAGATTATGGCCAGACACGTTAAGGCTGCAGCTTCCCTTGAATTATTGCTATAGACTAGTGGCTCTGTACAATGCATTACACATTTACAGCATGCAACAGACGGGACAGATTCCAGTGACCCTCCCTGGATAGGGGAAAAAAGTACTACTACTAGAAATCATCCCAGTACCTCTTGAGCGGGGTATAAAATTTTGAATAAAAAAGCTGTATCTTGAAACAGCTGCCAGACGTGAGGTCGTTGGCTGGTGCCATAATATGAAGGTTGCATGTAGCATGAGAGGGAGAAATCGTATCTGAGGGGAGTCGTATGTAGGGGGACTATTGACCATATATATTTTAATCAAATAGGTTTTGGGTAGCACCCACAACAGATGATGCCAAACACTATAGCTTCCTGATAATATCAGGGATGCTTATAAATGTATCATATATAATATTGCAGATGAATTTTCAAACAAAATTTCGCTAGATTTACCTTTGTCGATAAATAAATGCTGCTTGCATTGCGGCGAGATACTGCAGCTTGTCTCGGAAATGTCATGGGTACACGCCTTGCCTGGATCATAAAACAAATGCACCCTTTCAAAGCTAAATCTGACTAAAGTTAACGATACATTTCAGAGTTTAAAAAATCCTTGAGTCAATAAAGTGAAAGTTGCAATTTGAAAAATTAAAATGCACTTGTAAAAGTGATATTTCGGAAAATTTCATAATAAGAAAACCATTGAACATCTGCAAATTAATATTTTCTCAGAGGAAACTTGATTTTCTTACTGAAACACATGCCATATCCTTTCCACTGCCATAGCGTATTAAACCGGATCGTTTTTGCGGCCCTCTCAGAAACAGTACCATACAGTGTAGGCATGCCACAGCGTGCTGGATCGTAGCGAAAAAACGGCCTTCTCACAAACACCATCGTATGTCGCAGACCTGTCAGTAGTTTTCATCCTCATTCCATTTTATTCATTATTAAAACTATTTTTGCTAAGGTGGTAAATAACTCACACTTGTAAGCTTTGATATACAGAGAGTATTTCCCCATTTCTTCCAAGTAAACTTGTCGGCATGCTTCTAACCTATCATGATGTTTACTAATTAGCAATTATAAATGGATAGTTATAAGATTATGTGAAATAAGCTATTTCGTCACTTTTACATGCTTTAAATGTTATGACATAGATATTAAATATACCCGATTCTACACCTGCAACCTTTAGTTTTATGTCTTGTGAAGACATTTTGGTTTTCATAACATTTATTTTTTAATTAATTCCACACACATTATCTTGATAATGAACAGGGGGGTCAATAACAGAACATTACACTATGGCTGTTCCACGGCATTTCGTCTGGTTACGATTTAATACGTTGTAGCGTAGCTATGCCCCAGCCGCCCCGTAGCACTTAATGTGTATCCATCACCACGGCACAATACGTTACAGCGTTGATACATGCCAGCCACTCACAGGACACACGATACATTGTCACAATGTTGGTTTAATGCTGGGTCAGCGTCGTTGATACTGGACCAGTATTAATCTAGCATTGAGCCTAGTATCGTGTGTGCTGGGTGCTGTCATCTCCGTGTGTATCTACGCGGCCGTGACATGTTGACCTTTCTGTTATTCTAGTACATTCCAACAAGAGTAAATTACGGCATATCATAAGACATGTTAGTATTTTTGTCTTTATGCCGTTGTCTTCATTAGAAGAACTACATTTCCCAATGTGGTAGGCCTAAGCAACTCACACTTGTAAAATTTCAACCATTTCGTTCTGGTAAGTTTGTCGGCATTGTTGTCAACTGTAACCTATATTATGATGCTCTTTAAACTTGAACATTGGATAGATGACGATAATATTGTGCAGTGATATATTTTCCCAGGCGGACAAACAAACTAATAAACAAAGAAACGCAACCAAAAACATAGAACTCTAGAAAATGAGTCATATTTGCGATACCTTGATCCAACCACGCTGGGTTTAATTTTAAACTTAAGTGACTTAACAATTTTAGACCTACACACCTTAAATATTGTGATATATGTTTAACATACCCGGCTATGTAAATTCAACCTTTATAGTTGGATGTCTCATCAGCAAATATTAGGTTTATGATATTGATACTCCCTGCTAATTATATTAATCATAGTCATGTGGATTCATGACAAAAGACTACACTGGGTGCCATACACCATTCTACTTTCCCTTCAAATGCAAACAGTTGCGCCAATGCCTTTTCAATGGTGGGCCAGCATCACAGGCGGTCCAGATGCATTATGTAGAGTAACCATGAACGCTGTGTAGACGGGAACCTATAACGTAACAAATCGTTATATCTCACCTCGCATGTCTGCCGTAGCGTAAAAATACGTAATAGCGGTAGCTGCTCTATACATGAATGAGAGAGATTTTGAGATAAATTACGGATTTTTACGCTATGCGTGAGAGAAGGCCACTTTTTGGATACGGACTACAACGCTCTGGTATGAGTGCGGTATATCATAGTGTTTGTGAGAGGGTCGATTTTTCCATCCGTTTTGATACGCTGTGGCATAGCTGTGGTATATCTACCCGGCAGTGGAAAGGATATAGAAATCAAAAGGTAAAGCAAAGGTGTACACATTTGTTACTTTATATCTTTACCTTGTTAGCTGTGTACGTATGATAATTTGTGTTTACCTTATGTTACTTTGCATATTCACCTTGTGTTAGCTGGTAAGTTAGTATGACTGTTCACCTTGTGTTAGCTGGGTCTGTTAATTTGTGTGGATCTGTTAATTCGTGTGTTTACATTGTGTTAGCTAGACCTGTTAATTTGTGTGTTTACATGATGTTTGCTGGGCCTGTTATTTTGTGTGTTTACCTTGTGTTAGTTGGGTCTGTTATTTCGTGTGTTTACATTGTGTTAGCTAGACCTGTTAATTTGTGTGTTTACATGATGTTAGCTGGGCCTGTTATTTTGTGTCTTTACATTGTGTTAGTTGGGTCTGTTAATTTGTCTGTTTACATGATGTTTGCTGGCCCTGTTATTTTGTGTGTTTACATAGTGTTAGCTGAGCCTGTTATTTTGTGTGTTTACATGATGTTAGCTGGGCCTGTTATTTTGTGTGTTTACATAGTGTTAGCTGAGCCTGTTATTTTGTGTGTTTACATTGTGTTAGCTGGGCCTGTTATTTTGTGTGTTTACATAGTGTTAGCTGGGTCAGTTAATTTGTGTGTTTACATGATGTTAGCTGGGCCTGTTATCTTGAGTGTTTACATTGTGTTAGCTGGGTCTGTTAATTCGTATGGTAACATTGTGTTAGCTCGGTCAGTTAATTTGTGTGTTTACATGACGTTAGCTAGGCCTCTTAATTTGTGGGTTTACATTGTGTTAGCTGGGCCTGTTAATTTGTGTGTTTACCTTGTGTTAACTGGGTCTGTTAATTTTTTTGCTTACATTGTGTAAACTGGGTCTGTTAATTTGTTTGTTTACATTGTGTAAACTGAGCCTGTTAATATGTTTGTTTACATTGTAAACTGGGTCTGTTAATTTGTTTGTTTACATTATGTTACCTAGGCCTGTTAATTTGTTTGTTTACATTGTGTAAACTGGGTCTGTTAATTTGTTTGTTTACATTGTGTAAACTGGGCCTGTTAATATGTTTGTTTACATTGTGTAAACTGGGTCTGTTAATTTGTTTGTTTACATTGTGTAAACTGGGCCTGTTAATATGTTTGTTTACATTGTGTAAACTGGGTCTGTTAATATGTTTGTTTACATTGTGTAAACTGGGTCTGGTAATATGTTTGTTTACATTGTGTAAACTGGGTCTGTTAATATGTTTGTTTACATTGTGTAAACTGGGTCTGTTAATTTGTGTGTTTACCTTGTGTTAGCTGGGTCTGTTAATTTGTTTGTTTACAATGTGTAAACTGGGCCTGTTAATATGTTTGTTTACATTGTGTAAACTGGGCCTGTTAATATGTTTGTTTACATTGTGTAAACTGGGTCTGTTAATATGTTTGTTTACATTGTGTAAACTGGGTCTGTTAATATGTTTGTTTACATTGTGTAAACTGGGCCTGTTAATATGTTTGTTTACATTGTGTAAACTGGGTCTGTTAATTTGTTTGTTTACATTGTGTAAACTGGGTCTGTTAATATGTTTGTTTACATTGTGTAAACTGGGTCTGTTAATTTGTTTGTTTACATTGTGTAAACTGGGTCTGTTAATATGTTTGTTTACATTGTGTAAGCTGGGCCTGTTAATATGTTTGTTTACATTGTGTAAACTGGGTCTGTTAATTTGTTTGTTTACATTGTGTAAACTGGGCCTGTTAATATGTTTGTTTACATTGTGTAAACTGGGTCTGTTAATTTGTTTGTTTACATTGTGTAAACTGGGTCTGTTAATATGTTTGTTTACATTGTGTAAGCTGGGCCTGTTAATATGTTTGTTTACATTGTGTAAACTGGGTCTGTTAATTTGTTTGTTTACATTGTGTAAACTGGGTCTGTTAATATGTTTGTTTACATTGTGTAAACTGGGTCTGTTAATTTGTTTGTTTACATTGTGTAAACTGGGTCTGTTAATATGTTTGTTTACATTGTGTAAGCTGGGCCTGTTAATATGTTTGTTTACATTGTGTAAACTGGGCCTGTTAATATGTTTGTTTACATTGTGTAAACTGGGTCTGTTAATATGTTTGTTTACATTGTGTAAGCTGGGCCTGTTAATATGTTTGTTTACATTGTAAACTGGGTCTGTTAATTTGTTTGTTTACAATGTGTAAACTGAGCCTGTTAATATGTTTGTTTACATTGTGTAAACTGGGTCTGTTAATATGTTTGTTTACATTGTGTAAACTGGGTCTGTTAATATGTTTGTTTACATTGTGTAAGCTGGGCCTGTTAATATGTTTGTTTACATTGTGTAAACTGGGTCTGTTAATTTGTTTGTTTACATTGTGTAAACTGGGTCTGTTAATATGTTTGTTTACATTGTGTAAACTGGGTCTGTTAATATGTTTGTTTACATTGTGTAAACTGGGCCTGTTGATTTGTGTGTTTACCTTGTGTTAGCTGGGTCTGTTAATATGTTTGTTTACATTGTGTAAGCTGGGCCTGTTAATATGTTTGTTTACATTGTGTAAACTGGGTCTGTTAATTTGTTTGTTTACATTGTGTAAACTGGGTCTGTTAATATGTTTGTTTACATTGTGTAAACTGGGTCTGTTAATATGTTTGTTTACATTGTGTAAACTGGGCCTGTTGATTTGTTTGTTTACATTGTGTAAACTGGGCCTGTTAATATGTTTGTTTACATTGTGTAAACTGGGTCTGTTAATATGTTTGTTTACATTGTGTTACCTAGGCCTGTAATTTATGTGTTTACAATGTGTTAGTTGGGTCTGTTAATTTGTGTGTTTACAATTTGTTAGCTAGACCTATTAATGTGTGTGTTTACCTTTTGTAAGCTGGGCCTGTTATCAATAGTGACATCAACATCCGACACCTTAGGAACTCTTCTTGCCTAAAATGAACACAGAAGCAACTCTTCTGTAGAACTGGTAACATTAGCAAAGTTTTGATTTTCTCAAATTTTGTGAGGGGGGAGGGGAGGGGGAATTAGCAAATTTAAAAAAAATACTAAATTATTATTATAATAGCGCTACCTACATATCATTGAAATTGATAATTCGCTAACTACAGTATTATGAACATACAGTACAACTAAGCTGATTATCTCGCATCTTGCTTTCTAATAAGGGCATTATTTTTAAAGAAAAGATAGAATGTCTGATGCAAACTATTCCTTGTGTTATGCTTTCTGACCTAAGTTATTGGTGACATAATAATTTATTATTATTTTACTTACTTGTGTGGCATTTGGAGTTGTCTGTGGTTGATTTTTGTTTGCAGCCATCGATAAAATTTCGGACACAGGCAAATAATGTCGATTGAGTGGTCGTTTATCAAATACCTCTATTTTACCCATAACTAGTGGAGAGGATACTGAAAAAGTTTAAAAATGCAAAGTTTTATATATTGAAGTGAACGATATTTTTTAGAAATTTTAGTTTGGCTTCAAATAATTATCTATTGCGATTAGCTGCCAAAACTATGCAAGATATTATTTTCCTGATAAATAAAGAGAATAACAACAGCCAACAAGTTAAAAATAATCACGAAGAAAGCAAAACATTGTGATACATGATACATGAAAAACTTGTCAAGATATCGTGCCCATAACTGAATGTTATTGGCAATGACGACCCCAAGTCAATGGCAATAGCCCACCTTTTAAATTAAAAATTAAAAGCCGGGCTAAAATAATTAAGAAATAATTTTAGCTCATAGATAGCAGAAAAATAAATTTTGCATTAATTTAAAGCTGATTCAATAATATCAGTTGAGCTATGTATGGGCCAATCAGCCCAGATGATTTGGAAAAAAGTCATAGGAAACCGTGCAGAGCAAATGTCTAAAAAGAAAATCCAAGATGGCCAACATCACAATTATGAAATAATTTCATCATGCCGATTCCAAATCTGATGAGTGCCAGATGTGATAATTTTTGTAGAATGGACACCAAATTTAACACCCACTTGCAAATATTTTTTTACTTTCTAACAAAATGACATCAATTTGAATTATCGATCTTAATTATAAGCTTTTTTATATGTGACCTGCCACATTATAAGGGCATTAAGGTCAACATATTTTAATTTTTTGTAATTTGTATTTTTGATAGTAATGTCTTCCTGTTTCCTAAACTGAATTTTTTTTAGAAAAATCTTTCTAACTTTTGATGTTATGAGATTTTTAAATTTTACTTATGTAATTATTAAAATTTAAATGAGATCATAAATAATTGTAGCAATTCTGACTGGATGTACCTTTTTGCATGGCTACATAATTTAAAAAAGAGCAAAAGTAGGTAAACTAACATAAAACTAGAGGGGTATTGTGACTTTTCAAGTAACAATAATGTTTGGACCACGTTTTGTGCGTTTTTTGGAGACCATTTTAAACATCGATGGGTTATTTATGAGAGATTGATTGAAATTTTAGATTTTATTCTGGATTCTGACTTATTGTTGGTTTAATGCTGTATCACTATGTGTGACGCTGGCAAAACATTAAAAGCACATTGTTTTGACATTTCGTGTTTGGAGCAATTATAACTGCTAGTTTAATGTTAAAATGCAGAATTTGAAAGGTTCTACTGTTCATATCAAGCACCCAATGTTGGTTCAATGCTGAGCAGCTCTCTGCGACGCTGGCCCCACATTGAAACATTATAGTAGAGAGTGTTCAAAGGGTGGGTCGTGATGCCTTTGACAAAGGGCCCTATTTAATAATCAATATTCATTCATGGGCTTCTCCCGACATGTAAATCATCAGACCGACGTCAATCCACATAGTGATCCAGAAAATCCTTAAGAAATCCCGAAGATCATGATGTATGACTTAGAAAAGTCATAGCACACCTCCCCAAAACTTAAGGATCATTGTGCCAAGGTTTGAAGTCGATTGGATAAAAACTCAGGGAGAAATAGGCCTGGACATAGAATAATAAAAGTGTCGAGATCCATACAAAACTGAATATATTTGGACCAAAAGGTCCAAACATAATTATTTACTATAATGGCTGTGTGAATGAATAAAGCGCCACACCTCACACATCAAATACTGCGTTGTGGCTTTATTTCTATCTTATAAATTTGACAACTTTGCCGTTATTATAATTTGATTCGCGTTACACCAACAAGGTACTCTTTAACACTGGCATCCTAACTTCAACATTAATAACTATATTAACAAACATATCAATTCCATATCAAATAGGGAAATTTTATCATTCAGTTTCTATAATGACATATTATCGCTCATAGTACATGTGGTTCCAGTTAGGCCTACAAGTTCAACTTGTAAACCTAACAAGCAATATTTTCTAGTGATGCTGCAACTACTAAATATCGCATAGCCTATTAGGACTAGTTTAAAATAAGTCACTATGACTAGTATAGGCCCAAGTCTAAGACTCAGTGATTAACTTGAAATTTTCATTTCGGTGGTCTACCAATACCAGGCCCCAGGGGCAGGGGGAGTTGTTTGTAGGCTTACTGGTATTTTTTTAATTTGATTATTTTCAATCCATTATATTTTGTGCGAAAACTCCAAAAAATTGAGGTGGGGGTCATAGTTTTTTCATGTCCCAGAGAGGGGGGGGGGGGGGGGGGTCATGCTTTTTGGGCTGCATCAAGGGAGGGGGGTGGGTAGGCCTACATGTATTTACACAGTGAATACCGGTCTCTCAAGTCTTTCTGAGAATAAATCAGAATTAAGTTATAATGGTTTATTAATTAAACCCTTTTGTGACGGGGCTATCTCCGCGATTTAGGAAAACCATTCAGATACGAGCCCTGAAGATCTCTGGATCTGATTGCATGAGATAACTATGACATAATCTAATGTCGTTTCAGAAACAGCGCAGTGTCAAAATAATTATGTGTTCGTTTAATAGTCGGGCGTCATGATTAATACTACCAATTCTGTCACAGACGAGCCTGTTTAAAATTATTTGGGGGGCTTTTAAAAAAATCTAAGCGAAATAAATTGAAAATCTAATAGTCTGTCAAAAAAATCTGGTTTCTGTAAAAAAATGCAGAGATTTGATGGTGAAATTCTTTGTGAGGCGCTTCCAAAAATTTTTCAACGGCAAATTCCTTCAGTGGCGGATCTGCACCCTCTATTTTTAGCCAATTTAAAAAAAAGTCCCTCCTAAATTGGTCTACTCATGTGAAAAAACATCTGGCTTCCTCTTTTCTATAAATCCTGGATATGCATCCACATAATCGTTTAAGAGAAATTGTGTAATAGTCGTTTTATATAACTAAGCTGTAAGGGACTCTTTGTAAATATCATTGACAGTTATATTTATCACATTGTCTAATAATTGCTATTGCATGATGCGATTATTTTGTATTTGGATGACCATATATGAATGTGAATTTCCAAAAATCAACTGCTTCAAAAAATTATCCTCTTTAATTAAAATTATTGTATTTAAATCTTGTGTGTACAGAAATGGACCCTAGACCCACTAGAATGCAAAATGCCTCGATTAATCAGACTCAAACTAATTGGCAAAATTAATCTATTTTAATAAATAAATGTTTTAAATATAAATTTATTTATTTGTTTTTTTTTGCTCCGAACAAGCTCATACTACAATTTATTTGGTGTTGGCAAAATGTTGGGAGAATGTTGGCGTTATATTGGCTCTTCGTTGGCATTGCGTTGGTACTACGATTGACCTCTATGTTGGCACAACGTTGGCACAACGTCATTTTGAACGTTGTGCCAACGACAGATGTCTACGTTGTGCCAATGTAGTTGTGCTACCTGGGTATAGTCGTGTGTACAACGCCTATGTGGTCAGCGCTAGCTGTAAGTAGACTATACTAAGTCTGAGTTTATACTGCAGACATTTTTTTACAAATGTCAAACTATATACAACAAGAGTGCTGACGCTAACGATATCCCCCGCCATTAATGTCAATAAATAATGGCCTCAAAGTCAAAGGGTAAAAATTAGATCAAAGCCCACCAAAAAGTACATCTATACCCCCTGAGGGTGTAGAAGTACTGTGTGTGCAATATGAAAACAATTCAGCAAACTCTTTCCGAGATATCATCTGCCATCAATTAAAGTCAATAATCGTCTGAGAATCAAATGTCAAAAATTAGGTCAAAGGTCACAACCCCTAAAAAGCCCATCTACACCCCCTGAGAGATGTGTGTATGCAATATTAAAACAATCCAGCAAACACTTTCCGAGATATCGTCAGGAAATTTAAAAGTGGAATTGAAAAAATAGATTACCTACCAACCCTATTTTGGAGGGTCATATAACCAGAATCCCCCCGGAAAATTACTTACCTACCTCGTTTGGGAAGGCAGTGTAATTGGAAACAGTTCCAAGCCATTTTAAAGTAATTGTTCATCAGTGAAAGCCGAAACAGAAATAAAACGGAATTCCGTGTTCGCCGAAACAGGAAAGAGTCTTTTTCGAAACAGAAAATCACTGGCTCTATTACAATTAATTAGCTGACAATTTATATATGGCTACAGCATTGCAAATTGAAATAAAAGTAAGCAAAAGATATGATATACATGTTGATACATATGATCAGCCTTACCTCCTCCTCCATCCACTGTGAGCCGGCTTATGGCTTGTCTTTTCTGTTCACTGTAGACGCTTGTACGACTCACACCATCAGCAAGGCCATTGTAATAGATAGAACGACGTGCAGACTAAAACCAAAATGCATTGCTATAGACATGGTAATCATAGAGGAATGTTTAACCCCTAATAAAGCGCTGAAATATTTTTGTACAAACCATGGGAACCAAAGGGTTTTCTCAATTTTAATTCATCATCAATGTCTTAAGTCAGCTCTTTCCGCTTCATTTGAATATCTATGTTATGGGTCTACAGCCATTAGAAATATTTTTACTCTTACAGTGTGGGTATCAATTTTAGACGTCACAATCTGACGTCTCACTAAAGTTGACTAAAATCACCGCGCTGTAAGGGTTAACAGCATGTGCAAATAGAAGTTCGGGGTTTAGACGGTTACAAGAAGTGACATTTCATTTAGAGACTAAATTTATCCTTCAACTGCCCAAGTGAGTGAAAATGATTCAGATTTGTCAAAACCAAAAATACATGCTGCACCTTCACAGCTTCCAATAACCCTTTGCCCGTCAATTTATCTTATTCAAATTTTCACCCACATGAGGTTGTGTAACAAAGGCGCTGACGATATCAATATACCCCGCCATTGATTGAAGAAAAAAATGGCTTCAAAAGTAAAAAAATAGGTCAAAGGGCATAACCCCCAAACAGGCACATCTACACCCCTAACCTTTTCATCACCATTGCCCTGATGAAATAGGCTGTTTTTCACCATCCTCCTGATCACACTAGTGACTGTACACCAGAGCCTGAGGTGGCCATGGTGGCTCAAAACCTCTGCGATCTACAAAGGGCAGTGGTGGTGAAGCATACCAGCCCTCTACAGAGGGCAGTGGTGATGAAGCAGACCAGCCTTCTACAGAGGGCAGTGGTGATGAAGCAGACCAGCCCTCTACAGAGGGCAGTGGTGATGAAGCAGACCAGCCCTCTACAGAGGGCAGTGGTGGTGAAGCATACCAGCCCTCTACAGAAGGCAGTGGTGGTGAAGCATACCAGCCCTCTACAGAGGGCAGTGGTGGTGAAGCATACCAGCCCTCTACAGAAGGCAGTGGTGGTGAAGCAGACCAGCCCTCTACAGAGGGCAGTGGTGGTGAAGAATACCAGCCCTCTACAGAGGGCAGTGGTGGTGAAGAATACCAGCCCTCTACAGAGGGCAGTGGTGATGAAGCAGACCAGCCCTCTACAGAAGGCAGTGGTGGTGAAGCAGACCAGCCCTCTACAGAGGGCAGTGGTGGTGAAGCAGACTAGCCCTCTACAGAGGGCAGTGGTGGTGAAGCAGACTAGCCCTCTACAGAGGGCAGTGGTGGTGAAGCAGACCAGCCCTCTACAGAGGGCAGTGGTGGTGAAGCAGACTAGCCCTCTACAGAGGGCAGTGGTGATGAAGCAGACCAGCCCTCTACAGAAGGCAGTGGTGATGAAGCAGACCAGCCCTCTACAGAGGGCAGTGGTGATGAAGCAGACCAGCCCTCTACAGAGGGCAGTGGTGGTGAAGCAGACCAGCCCTCTACAGAGGGCAGTGGTGATGAAGCAGGCCAGCCCTCTACAGAGGGCAGTGGTGATGAAGCAGACCAGCCCTCTACAGAGGGCAGTGGTGGTGAAGCAGACCAGCCCTCTACAGAGGGCAGTGGTGGTGAAGCATACCAGCCCTCTACAGAAGGCAGTGGTGGTGAAGCAGACTAGCCCTCTACAGAGGGCAGTGGTGATGAAGAATACCAGCCCGCTACAGAGGGCAGTGGTGATGAAGCAGACCAGCCCTCTACAGAAGGCAGTGGTGGTGAAGAATACCAGCCCTCTACAGAGGGCAGTGGTGGTGAAGCATACCAGCCCTCTACAGAGGGCAGTGGTGGTGAAGCATACCAGCCCTCTACAGAGAGCAGTGGTGATGAAGAATACCAGCCCTCTACAGAGGGCAGTGGTGGTGAAGCATACCAGCCCTCTACAGAGGGCAGTGGTGGTGAAGCAGACCAGCCCTCTACAGAAGGCAGTGGTGGTGAAGCAGACCAGCCCTCTACAGAAGGCAGTGGTGGTGAAGCAGACCAGCCCTCTACAGAGGGCAGTGGTGGTGAAGCAGACCAGCCCTCTACAGAGGGCAGTGGTGGTGAAGCATACCAGCCCTCTACAGAGGGCAGTGGTGATGAAGAATACCAGCCCGCTACAGAGGGCAGTGGTGATGAAGCATACCAGCCCTCTACAGAGGGCAGTGGTGGTGAAGCATACCAGCCCTCTACAGAGGGCAGTGGTGATGAAGAATACCAGCCCTCTACAGAGGGCAGTGGTGGTGAAGCATACCAGCCCTCTACAGAGGGCAGTGGTGGTGAAGCAGACCAGCCCTCTACAGAAGGCAGTGGTGGTGAAGCAGACCAGCCCTCTACAGAGGGCAGTGGTGGTGAAGCAGACCAGCCCTCTACAGAGGGCAGTGGTGGTGAAGCAGACCAGCCCTCTACAGAGGGCAGTGGTGGTGAAGCAGACCAGCCCTCTACAGAGGGCAGTGGTGGTGAAGCAGACCAGCCCTCTACAGAGGGCAGTGGTGGTGAAGCAGACCAGCCCTCTACAGAGGGCAGTGGTGATGAAGAATACCAGCCCGCTACAGAGGGCAGTGGTGATGAAGCAGACCAGCCCTCTACAGAAGGCAGTGGTGGTGAAGCAGACCAGCCCTCTACAGAGGGCAGTGGTGGTGAAGCATACCAGCCCTCTACAGAGGGCAGTGGTGATGAAGAATACCAGCCCGCTACAGAGGGCAGTGGTGATGAAGCAGACCAGCCCTCTACAGAAGGCAGTGGTGGTGAAGCATACCAGCCCTCTACAGAGGGCAGTGGTGATGAAGAATACCAGCCCTCTACAGAGGGCAGTGGTGATGAAGAATACCAGCCCTCTACAGAGGGCAGTGGTGATGAAGAATACCAGCCCTCTACAGAGGGCAGTGGTGGTGAAGCAGACCAGCCCTCTACAGAGGGCAGTGGTGATGAAGAATACCAGCCCTCTACAGAGGGCAGTGGTGATGAAGAATACCAGCCCTCTACAGAGGGCAGTGGTGGTGAAGCAGACCAGCCCTCTACAGAGGGCAGTGGTGATGAAGCATACCAGCCCTCTACAGAGGGAAGTGGTGGTGAAGCATACCAGCCCTCTACAGAGGGCAGTGGTGATGAAGAATACCAGCCCTCTACAGAGGGCAGTGGTGGTGAAGCAGACCAGCCCTCTACAGAGGGCAGTGGTGGTGAAGCATACCAGCCCTCTACAGAGGGCAGTGGTGGTGAAGCATACCAGCCCTCTACAGAGGGCAGTGGTGGTGAAGCAGACCAGCCCTCTACAGAGGGCAGTGGTGGTGAAGCATACCAGCCCTCTACAAAGGGCAGTGGTGGTGAAGCAGACCAGCCCTCTACAGAGGGCAGTGGTGGTGAAGCATACCAGCCCTCTACAGAGGGCAGTGGTGGTGAAGCAGACCAGCCCTCTACAGAGGGCAGTGGTGGTAAAGCATACCAGCCCTCTACAGAGGGCAGTGGTGGTGAAGCAGACCAGCCCTCTACAGAAGGCAGTGGTGATGAAGCAGACCAGCCCTCTACAGAGGGCAGTGGTGGTGAAGCAGATAAGCCCTCTACAGAGGGCAGTGGTGGTGAAGCATACCAGCCCTCTACAAAGGGCAGTGGTGGTGAAGCAGACCAGCCTTCTACAGAGGGCAGTGGTGGTGAAGCAGACCAGCCCTCTACAGAGGGCAGTGGTGGTGAAGCATACCAGCCCTCTACAGAGGGCAGTGGTGATGAAGCAGATAAGCCCTCTACAGAGGGCAGTGGTGGTGAAGCTGGCCGGCCCTCTACAGAGGGCAGTGGTGATGAAGCATACCAACCCTCTACAGAGGGCAGTGGTGATGAAGCAGATGAGCCCTCTACAGAGGGCAGTGGTGGTGAAGCTGGCCGGCCCTCTACAAAGGTTGACTGACAAACCGTGCCAGATAGCTAAATCATTACTATAAAACAAAATGTTCGGTTTCATAAATTAACAAAAACATTTTTAAATTATCAACATGGAAACTGATTTTCAATGTTACAATCATGCAGGTAGAAATATATACTGTATATGTCATATTGAGGTCCCTGTGGGACTGAGATGGTCTGGTTGACAAGTTAATTAGAGCATCGAAAAAAACAAAAGCCAGTATTACACAACAGTTGGTGACATCATTACTGGTGCGCTGGGCCTGTGCGTTGTCACTCACCTCTCGCGAGTGCAAGCTGATATCACATCTCAGCAAACAGCATACATTCTGCAATACGCAGTTAGACGAGAATTCTTTGAATAATTGGTTCTCAAGACTGCCGAGTCACAATAATGACAAATGAATTTAAAAAAAATGAAAATCTTGTCTTTTTTAAATTTTATTATACCGCCGACCCGCTATTTATCGATATAAATTAAAATAATAATGTAAATTATGCATTTATTTAGATAAAATAAGTAAAAACTAAAAAAAAGTTTTGTGTAAAGTTTATAATTACAAAATTAAATAAAAAAGCTTTTATTTTCAATCTCTTTCCGACCTTCCGCTCTGAATCTTGAATAAAAATTCTTGAGAACCAATTAATAAAAAAACTGTGGTCTTACTGCTGTTTTCCTTTGCACAGCAGTGTCTTTGTGCAGCTGCACCTGACTGATCAGCCAGGCTTTGTACTTTCCACATGGGTTCAGCACTGATTAAATGCCGGTATAATGTGGCAGATTTTATCAAGTACAGGAAATAACATTGATTCAATACAATGAATTATTAGTAATAGTACGATAATTTCATCAGAATAATATAGTGATAATTACATGACAGTGAACACATTGTCCATTCCCATACTATAATCACCTAACATCGCAATCACGCGTATTAAACAAACAGAGGGAGGGAGGGAGGGACTGACAACCCTCTTGTAAGCGACTTTTTGTCACTAGCGACTTTTTTCACCTGGCAACAAGAAGATCACTGGTGACAGGCTTCACAGGGGCCTGATTATAAGTTAACAATGTCTTGTACCAACGCCATACCTGGGCAAGTCCATCAAAATGCGACATTTGGGGAAAAAAAAAATAAAAGGTCTAACTTGAGCTGTTTTTAGTTCAAAGTGGTAGTAAACATTAGTAAAAAAAATTATTTGCTATTTTCTTAAGGTTCTAGGGCGCACTAGGTTCCTGCCCCTGCCATCTGGTGAGAGAAAATGTACTAAAATTGTGTAAACAATCAGTATGTTTTTATTTAGTTATTTATTATAGCTAATGATGAGCTATTTCAATGTGATTTAGAATATGATTAGACTTAAATATGAATTTAGGATGAAAAGTGTGAAATAAATTATTTGATGCGTACTTAATCTGTGATCGAGCTTCAAAGCCGGCGTTACAGACGTAATGTTACGTCCTTAACAAAAAAGACATATTTATATTATGAAAAATAGCATTATATATAAGTTTAAGCAAACTACCTGAAGGTGAGAAACTTGTGAAGGGCTATAATGTTAAATTTAGTTTTAGTAACTGCATCAATTCGGGCCATGGAAAAAAACCTTTAATTGATCAGCGTTACGGACGTAACATCATGTTATATAGCAAATATTACCAAGTACCAAGTTTGTAGTTTCTTGAACCATAAAAAATATCTACACATTTTATTAAAAATTGATTACTTTTTTTTTCTTTAATAAGGTGACAATATGCAGATTTGCAGATACAGAGAGACCTCGATGTTCTGTCATCATCTGTTCCCAAGAAATATGACGGAATTTCGAATATGGCACAGTTTCGAAGCAGCTCCCCCATCCCCCTCCAAGCTGTGTTGGAACCGAGGATATATATATCTAATTCATACTGTTATGTTATTATGTTAGTACATGTATTGGTTGTGCGAACAAAATAGCAATATAACTATGTAGCACGTAGCTTTAGGATGAGCGTCTTTGTAAACGCAAATTTCTCGTTTTTTTATCTCCATTGGGTTCAGTGCGTCGTCGTTTGCATGGATTCAAAGCCATGGTGAAACTAAATGACTACCATAAGCCTATTGTGTCTTTCATGCACCTAATCTGTTTATCACAGTAAAAGAACAAAGGACTATTAATTGCTTCAATCTGTTTCAATTGTTAATTTAACCAAATAATAATGTTTTCATTTGGTAGTCGAAATGACTCCCAGCAATATCACTCAACTCAGGTGTGATCAAATCTAACACATTTCACTGTGTATAGCACCGAGCATGTCATTACTCGGGTGGGTGGCTTATTGCTCCTACTTTTATGTTGCTGGACGTGCGACTATTGTCTTCCTGTTATTGTAGGGCTTTACATACTGTTCTTTTTATCATGGTAAACCATTCAACGCTCAAATAGGTGTTGACACTTCCTGCTAACCGAAACACAAGGTATTCACGGCTTAGAGTATAATCTTTGAAAATCATGCCCTCAACGTAGATGGCGGCATGAATAATTACGATCGATCTCTTCACATAAATTGTTAGATACCTATAGATTTAGTCTACAAAATCAAACATTTCGGTACTGATATCTACACCAGACATATTGAAGGTCAAATTAATTTAATCTTTATCAATTTAACTAGCGGCTATACACGAAATTAAATATTGTGCCAAGTATGACTGAACATTGTTTCAGTGTGCGAGACGTTGGCTTTGACCCAGGAAACACTCACCCAATGTTGGTACAATGTGAACCAATCGTCTCAGACAATGGCCCAACATTGTTCCAACATTGGGTGAACCTCTCGTGTTTGCTGGGCTGTATCATATTACTGCCGTCGAGTAGTGTTGTGTAGAACGAGTAGTTCCTCCTTTGTTGGGGGTACGGTATCAAAGGTAGTGGCCCAGCATTAAACCAATGTTCACATCGTGAACATGTGTTTGCCGGGTTCTATTTGCTTTTTAGCCCCCCACTAATCCCTTACACGTTAAGTGCATTAAGTCAGAGTTGGGGAAATGTTTTGAAAAGCACAAACAATGCCACAATCACTATACAAACAAGTGGCGTTCACACAATTAGCGTGACTGACAGTCATCTGGTGACAGAACAATGAGACGCTTAAGTCAAGCTTGATTTGACCCTTTCGTCACAAGATTTGATGACAGAGGTAGACAAGGTGACAGAAACACAGGACACTTATTCATTGATTTAACCCTTTCGTCCCCAAAATTTGATGACGGAGACAGACATTGGAATGACGGAACACAGAAGCAAAAATACATTGGGCAGATCCGTTCCTGTCAAAACTATGACGGATGTAGAAGATGACGGAACATCGGAGGACGGATCTCCAAGGCCTGGCTGTATCAGGCATATTAAAGCTAATTATGGCCGATAGTTGGCCATTTTGAATTTGATAAGAGTTGAAAACTTTCCAGGCCATAAGATATCTTTCCCCGAAACAGCACATTCTGTTCTATAGTAATGGTCTGGACATCTATCTGGCATTGTTTACCAGATATCAGGCATATTAATGTTAACTATGTCAGATAGTCTGCAGGATTTCTGCCATTTTTCAGGCCATATCCCTCCCTGAAATGGGCCATTTTGTTAATAGAAATGGTCTAGCTATCTGGCATGATTTGCCAGATATCAGGTATATTAAAGTTAATTTTCATGATTATGGCTAATGGTCGCTCATTTTGTATTTGATCGAGTTGAAATTCTTCCAGGGCATATCCCTACCTGAAAGCTCACATTTTGTTAAAACCATAGTAATAAATAATCTAACTATCTGGCACGGTTTGCCAGATATATATCAGGCATATTAAAGATAGTCATTTTGAGTTGCAATTTAATTTCTCAAGTCATATCCCTCCCTGAAACCGCACATTTTCTTAGACTATAGTGATGGGCCAGCTATCTGGCATGGTTTTACTTTAAATGCCAGATATCAAGCATATTAAAGTTAATTATGGCCAATGACCAGCTATTTTGAATATAATCGAGTTGAAATTTTTACATATTGGTATAGCATTCTGGCAAGGTTTGCCAGATATCAGGCATATTAAAGTTAATTTAAGCTGAAAGTAAGAAAATTGTGAAGGGCTACATGTTAAATTTAGTTTTAGTATCTGCATCAATTTGGGCCATGCAAAAAAAAATTGATCAGCATTACGGACCTTATGTAACATCATGTTATTATATAGCAAATATTATCAAGTAACAAATTTGTAGTTTCTTGAACCATAAAAAATATATACAAATTCATTGTATTTTTTTATAACAAGGTGACAATGATGTGCTTCATTCCCTATTATTTTAGCTATCTGGCACGATTTTCCAGGTCACAGAAATATTGTCAATTAAATAATCTTAATTATTGCAGATAGTCAGCCATTTTGAATTTGATTGAGTTGCAAAATTTTCAGGCCACATCCGTCCCTGAAACCCCACATTTTGTTATAAAGTTCAAAATGTACCGGTGATGGCCTAGCTTTCTGGCATGGCAAAAAAATATCAAGCATATCAAAGTTAATTATGGCTGATGGTCGGCCATTTTTAATTTGATAGATTTGAATTTTTTTCAGGGCATATCCCTACCCGAAACCGCACATTATCTAGTATAGTATTGGCCTAGCTATCTGATATCAGGCATATTAAAGTTAATTATGTCCGATAGTCAGACATTTAAGTATTTAAGTTCATTAACCCCAAAAGGCTCATCTACACCCTGTAAGGGATGTGTGTACGCAATGTGAGAGAAATCTGGTTCGGAAACGAAACACTGACAAATATCAGGCATATTATAGTTGATTGTGGCTGATGTTGGTCGGTCATTTAACCCTTACAGCGCGGGGATAGATTTAAATCGTCAGAATTCTGACAACTAAAGTCTATCCCCGCACTGTAAGAGTACAAATATTTCTAAGGCCGTAGACCCATAACATAGGCATTCAAATGAATCAGAAAGATCTAACTAAGCCATTTATGATTACTTCAAACTGAAAAAAAACTTTGTTGGCCTCCATGATTTTCATAAAACAATTCAGCGCTTTAAGGGTTAAGCACACGGTACGTCAAAGTTCATAAACCCCCAAAAGGCACATCTACACCCCTTAAGGGATGTCATGTGGAAGTGCAATATGGAAGAAATCCCCCCATGGGTTTCCCAGCTCTGCTCCGGAAACGAAATGCGGACTGATGACCAGACGGACATACAAGGTGACGCCAATTTCTAGGACGCTGCTTAGAAATTAATACATCTGAGAAAAGTGGTGTTCTTCCAAGTTTTTGCATCAAACAACCCAGGAAGTTAATCAATTTGAACAAGCTACAGAAGTTGACAAGGTACCACTTGAAAACGTTTTTTTACCACTTAGAAGAAATCCCAGAGCCTAGGTCCACCTCCCGTACAGTATTAACTTTCTTAAAAATCAGTGACCAAGAGTTTCATTATATTGCTGACTTTTTCAATGCACAATATGGCGAATGATGCATCATCTTACATATTTACTGTTACTAGTGCAGTGTTGACAATTTGTTCAAATACATGGCTTTAATTTTTGACACTCTTATAGTGCAATTTTTATTTTTAGTGTGTAGGCTGTTGAGTATTAATCAAAACTATAGTTTGATAGTCCTTAATATTAAGGAATACTTACCAACGATAAATTAATATAGATTTTGATTCGGCTGCTCAAATATTACTTTTTGCTTTTGAGACTATGTTACGTCCGTAACAAATTTTGTCACATCCGTAACAACACAATTTTCCCGATAATTTTTTTTTACAATTTTTAACCTTAAATAGATTCTACATTTTAGATCACCTACTGGTTGTCCAATTATATCAATTTAGTAATTTATTGCATTGTTCTAAATATACCAGAAAAAAATAAATAATAATATAATAATAGTAAAATGTTGTGTCGCACAGCATGTTACGTCCGTAACGCACAATTGAGAGATTGCACCTCTTTTCTGAGATGGCAGAAACTAAATGTAACGTCCGTAAGGATGGACTTGAATTTAATTTATTATTATTAATGATGTTAACCATCTGCATTTCGATAAATATCATAGAGATGATTGAATTTACATGTATTATAAAGATGTAACAATCTTTCTAATGTAACCAAACATACATTTTACCGTATATTGCCGGTTAGTAACCGCATCCTGGTTAGAAGCCACACCCCAAACTGTCAAAATTTACCTAGCATTTATTTTGATGGTTTTGATTACAACGGGCGTATAACAGGCAGCAGTAATTCCTCCCGCAGTTAGCCAGACTCGTGGTATTGTACTGTAGCGGTATTTCGTCATTATCGCAGTCAACTCCATGCAGTGTTAATTCCCTCATATTACATGTTAACAGTTGGCGTGTTTTTCATGGGAGACTCAATATATTCTGAGACAACGTTGTGTAGATATGCCTTTCAAGGATTATGACCTTTGATATAATCTTTGACCTACGATTTTGAGGCCATTATTGACTTTAATTGACTTTGACTTTGGTGGATGATAAGTTCAGTTTCTGTACGATATCTCGGGTTTGTTGGGATTGTTTTCATAATTTACACACACATCCCTTAAATTATGGACGATAGTCGGCAATTTGGAATTATATCAAGTTGAAATTTTTTGAGAGTCTATCCCTACCTGAAACAGCACATTTTCTTTTATAGTAATGGTCTAGCTATCTCTAACTGTTTGTCAGATATCAAACATATAAACGTTAATTATGGCCGATAGTCAGCCATTCTGAATTTGCTCCAGTTGAAATATTTTTAGGTCATATCAATCCAGAAAACAGCACTTTTTGTTTTATCAGGCATGTTATCATTGATATCAGGCATGTCCTTAATAAAACATGGACAGATGGACGGACATCCTAGGCGACGCCAATACCCCCCCCCCCCCCCCCGAGGATAAAAAGTGTTGGGCTATACATGTAAAAATACAATATATTTGCATTTTGTGATTTGGAACAAAATTGTTGAAATATCTCCTACATGATTTGGGTTAATTATACATACCATAGATAAACCATTTCTAGGTCTTTGAAGAGTTGAGTTTTTTGGTGTTTTGGTGTTATCATGATTGCTAGCCACAGCTGATATTGGTGTAAAATTACACGTATTACGGAAAGCAGCTCTTGTGCTAGTTTTCTTGTTTACCGCTCCTATATGATTGATTCCTTGGTTGTTCAGGATGCTGTTCAGAGCTTCAACATCTGCTTCAAAGTTCAGATCTGCGAGGAATATATTAATATGCTAGGAAACAGTACTGTGCAATTAAAACTTGTAGGGAGGGGTGGAAGGGGAAATGAAACGAAAGGAAATGCAAATTTGCGTTTCCTGGCAAATTCCCTTTCACTTTTTTCTGCTGGAGTTTCCACTAGTTTTGGCAGTAGCCACTGCAGAAATCAGGAGAATTAGATTTCCCAAATAGTCCAGGATCCACATATCCTAAAGCTCAATAAAAACACGGCTTTCTAAATTTTTAATGCTATTTTTTTGTTAGCTTGGACCCTACTAAGTAAGAAATAAGTTTGACTTGTCTGCTTTGCAAAATTACCCGCAAAAAAAATTATTAAATACTTTTGCATGTGAGCCGCACAAGTTTTATCAGAAAAATCGATTTTCCCATTTTCCTCATAAAAATAATGTTTGGAAAATATCTATATCAAGGGATTTTTTGCAAACCTACATAACATATGCAAATACATACTCAAAACCATAAATTCACAAACTTACATGGGATTAATAAAAAAAATTCTTCATTTTCAAGCAGTATTGGATGGGTTTTTTAATGTGTTTTTTTTTCAAAATGTAAAATAATTCAAGTTTTTCAATGGAAAAAATGAAATTACTTCACATTTAATCACATAGCCATCTTCCGGGTTTAGAGTAGTTGGGATTAAGTGAAAGAAATGTGATTTTGTCATAAATTAAAAAAAAATTATTGCCTGTTTTCATCTATGAGCCTTTCTAGTAGGAAAATTCAGCACACGGATAGAAAAATATATTACACCATGTTTGGGACACTACTGCTTACAAAGTAATACCAGATATGCATGAAACATCTACCAAGAGGCCTGTCACACGTCAAGGAACAGTTCATTGAATTGTGTGGATGATACGGATTACAATCAGGATTCAGGATACGGATTACAATCAGGATTCAGGATACGGATTACTATCCGGATCACTCTGAGCTGCAGGTTTGCATTTTGTAGTCTTTTTAGGTGTAATTGTTGGAGTTTAATAACAGGTGGAATTTAGTATTTTATCATAAATATTCATTGTTTTATCGCCTAACCCATAACGAGCGGATAGATAACATTAGTTCATATACCATATTTGAGACATTACTACCTTTAAAGTAATGACTGGATTTGCATAAAACCTTTACTAGAGGGGTTTTTCAGGTCAGGGGACAGGTCATTGCATTTTGAGGGTGATCAGTATTGCAGTCCTAATTCAGGATCCGAATCCCTCGGCTGAGGTTGCGTTTTTGTGAAGTATTCACTCAGCTGTTCACTCTCTACGGTATGTATACATAACGTCTATCTTATATAAGGCAGTGATTATCATCAACAAATTTTCCCCTGATAAAGTTTAAATAAACGAAACCGGTCGGCACCATCTACATCAGCCTTTTTGTTATGATATTATGCCGTGAACATCGTTCAAGAGTTCCTTGGGCCTCTTCTTTTTCATTGTCTAACTGCAGGGCAACGCTATGTCCATCCGCGCAGCCCAGTATTGCACCAGTGATCCTCCTGCAGTGTCTGTGTTCCATCTGGTCATTCTTTATACATACATTTTGAAGTGTTTACAAAACATTACAGTGGCCAACACAGGACCTCTGCAGAGCAATCCGAAAAGTAATTTGGATCCTGAATCCCCAGGCTTATCGTAATCAGGATCATCCACAACATTGAATGGCCTGTACCTGCGCCAAAGACACAACTCTGCAAAAACTGTCATGCAAATTTGTTAATTACTTTGTTATAAGTAGTAGTGTCCCAAATATGTGACCCGATCTGGCAAAATGAGACGGAAGTCGCGTTTAGACTATTGAGCCAGGGCCTCCAAAAGGAAAAATAGTCATAATCAGACCAATTTCAGATTTTGAGATAAAGTATAAGATTAAAATGTTAACTTTCGGCTCCTGAAATTGTAAGGTATAAAAATAAATATGAATTATATAAAATTGACAAATTTACAGACAATAAAAATTCTGACGCCAGCACTAGCGTCATGAGCCTGTTAAATAGGCCCCTGTATAGTGTATGTCTACATGTACCCCATTTGCTAGCTGTTGGTGTATAAATTGAATTTATTGTTGATTAAGTATCTTGAGGGTGCTAAAAATAAAAATGAAAGTGAGTTTGATTTTTTCCGGGTCATTCAGATAATTTTCTGACCCCCTGAAACACCCCCCCCCCCCCCTATATGATTGTTTCAACTTAATCAAATAGCGGCGTGCAGCAGCTCATTAGGTATTGATGAGTAGAACAAACCTCATCTAAAAAAATATAGGCTAAAATTTATATTTATCCCTCCAGTGGGGGGAATAAGGGGTAAAAAGGGGTAAAATCACGAAAAATAGGGTATATTTTCAAATTATTGGAATAGAGTCGGGCAGAAACTCATTTTGAAAGTATTAATGAGAATAAAATACTTCACCAAAGAACAAATAGCTAAAATCCATATTTACCCATCCAGCGGGGGAGGGGGAGGTAAAAAGGAGTAAAATCACGAAAAATAGGGTATATTACTCCTGTAACGTCTTGAAATGTGTATGGTGTACATCCGTGTTCGGGCCTAAGTGGGTTTCAACCATCATAGACATCTCAAATAAGAAGAATTAGAGCAAAAACAACAAAAACTAACTATTTTCACCCTCTTTGGCTGATTTGACCTTGCTGTGACCTTGTGATGCCCTTTACATGACCTTGGGGTAACACTCATATGAAGCCCTACACCAGCCCATGTCACCATGTGTACTTGGGTTGTGCTTCATCACATTACAGAAGCGCTAGTTATTGGTCCAAACATGACAATATGTGTTATCTGATCTATTCCTGTGATATCAGTTGGGGGTGATATAAGGGTCATTTTGGAGGGTATCACCCTCTCACTCCTATATTACCCCTGTAACCCCTCCAGCCTGATACTCCACATAGGAGGTGCTGCTGAAGTATAATTTCAAAGATAATTCCAAAGATAAAAATGTGTTTGGTGTACCTCAGTGTTCGGACCTAAGTGGGTTTCAACCATCATAGACATCTCAAATAAACAGAATTAGAGCAAAAACAACAAAAACTAACTATTTTCAGTTTTTTTGACTGATTTGACCTCGCTGTGACCTTTAGATGACCTTGACATGACCTTGGGGTAATAGCGATATAAAACCCTTCCCTAAGGCGTGACGCAGTGTGTACTGTATATCCCTGCTTATAGTGCGACTTCATGTATAATAAGAGTTAAGATTTGAGGCCTCCGATGACCTGAAAAATGCCTGCCCCTCTGTATAATACGACCTTAAATTTTGGATGTCGGCAGCGTCCCCGGCCATCTAAATGTGAGGTCAGATAATATCTTGTTCTACTAATCAGCTAATATTTAGCGCCGCTACACAGGACAGACACCGTATACACGATGCTCCATGACAGGAACAGCGGCAACATTACAGCTCTGCAAAACCAAAGGACAGTATCTGCTTACTTGTTAAGTAAGCAGATACTGTATTTTCATTTTCCACGGCACAGTGGATGTCTTCGAGACTCTCTCGTCTGGGGCAGACATTCTGAGGCCTGCATAGGCTACATATACACTGTATGAAATTGCCACTGGAAATTTAATCATTCAGATTTTAAAATAATAATATTTCGCCGACAAATTTATATTATTTTAATTTATCTATTACAAAGACCATGTTTTAATATCGACGTGCTCAAATAGGAACATTCCAAGATGAAATGTGAAAGTAAAACATTTGCAGACTAGCCGCATTGTCTAGACACAAGAGGTGCGTGGCTGTATAAGGTGTCTAGGTGTAACAATGCACCTGTTACAGAGCCGCGCTCCGTGAACTAGGCCTACAGCTAACAGATACCACCATGTGCTCAATATCGTATCATCAGCGGCAACAGCGGTAGGCGTTAATGTTATCCCAGCAATATGGACATTTTAAGGCCTACACGTATAGAATTTGCCATAGGAAATATAATCAGTGATATCTTGTTATATTTCGTCTCATTCCAAAATATCATGTTCAGATAGGCCTACCGTCGTACACAATAGAACACTCCCATATGAAAGGCTATCTTAGATTAAATCAATATTAATATAAATGAACAACTCAGCAGTGTTAATTGGTTGCAGACTAACACTGACTAACAGCGTTATTTATCTGCCCGCAGTTGTCAAAGGTGCCACGCGCGTCAGCGGGAGAAACGTCGACAACGTGAGACAGGGCCTCACAACAAACACGACTCAATGTCCAATGCTGCTTTCTAATTGTTGGGCCAGTGTCGACGACACTGTCCTAACTTTGACCCAGCATTGCGTTAGTGTATTGTGCTCAATGGGTGCATTATCCAAGCATCGCAAGGCCGCTAATATTACATCGCCCGTGAAATACAGTAAATGACATTCTACTAGTTGGAAAAGATAGTCTAACTGTTGTTCTTGCTGTATAGGCCTGCTTACCAAACACGCTGACTGGACTACGTTTACAGATACATTTTACCGCTAGAGAACTTACCGCTGAACATGCCGCTAGAGAGCTAAAATTTTTTATTAAATTTTACATCTATGTATAATACGAGGTGCCTTTTTGCGACATGAATAGCTAAGAAAAAACATCGCATTATACACGGGGATATACGGTACTTGGGATTACATCCATCCGCTAATTGAACATGTTTAATAGAAGTACCGGCCATTTGTCCAAATATGTCGATTATCCCAGTGAAATTCCCATACCAGAAAGTGAATAAGGGTGGAGAAAAAATACAGCAAAAACTTTCTCTATCTTTGAACTCCGTTTTCTCAAGATAAAACAATTTTTAAATTGCTATTTTTTTATTTCGCCCAAGTTACATTTTTGGAGCTATTCAACATACTTGCTTGTGTGACACCTCATTTTAAAGGTAATTTTGTGGAGATTCAGGATTTGATAATAACTCCAATACCCCAAAATGCCAGATCGGGTCACATATGGTGTATGAACATTTTCTTCCAGTGCGCTAAATTTCCCCACTCAGGGGGGTTATGGGTAAAAACTGTAAATAAAACATATATTATTTATGCCAAAATCACATTTCTTTCACTAGATCCAAACTAATATAACCACAGGAGATGGCTACAGTGTATTCCTAAATGTCAAAATGAACAACTTGAACTATTATACATATTGCAAAAAAACCGTAAAAGAATCCACCCAAAATGACTCAAAATATTTTTTTATTAATCCAGTGTAATTTTGTGGATTTACGGTTTTCAAGTATGTATATACTTATGTTATGTAGGTCTGCTATAAATCCCTTGATGTAGACATTTTCCTAACATTATTTGACCGAACAAAATGGGAAAATTGATTTTTCAGACTAAATTAGTACAGTTCGCGTAAAAAAGCTTTAATAATTTTTTTTCACAGGGAATTTTGCAGAGCAGAAAATCAAACTTACATACCAAGGGTTCAAGCTAATAGAAAAATAGTATTAAAAATGTATAGGAAACCATGTCCACCCCTCCAAAATGTAATTATCTCCGTATTTTGGGCTGTAGCATTCTATATTATATAAAAATATATTAATATAAAATACAACGGCTAAAAATACAAAGATAATTAAATCAGCTCATTGGAGCTATCACTTACAATATTGCCATTCAGCTCTATATTGACGAATACAAAGTTAAGTCCATAGTACCCAAACATATTTGTATTTAAAAAATTTTAGGGACATCATATTTGTAATTGACCCTGTGTACTTGACCTCATCCCTGAGGGTAACAGCTTAAATTTATGACAAAAAAATTGGCTATTTATCTAATAAAAAAGCATCTTATCTGACATCAAACATTACCATTTTGATTTTTAACTAGAGTCGAGAAGCTCTCTCTGTTAGGGTCAACAACTCTATCTTCTGGGTCCTCATTTTCCTTGTCACTGTCAATACCATTAAAGTCACACAGCTGGGTTTCAGACAAAGGGTCTGGAAAAAGATTCCGCTTACTTTTTGAATTTCTCTGGGAAGGTCTGCAAAATAAATAAAAAACAGGAATAAAGAATATTGTGTAAATATTGTTATTTTACCAATAAAGAACAATATTTGTATAGAATTCATTGAGGCATTATTATGAGGTGTTAAATATAGGTGTCATCTACATGTACGTGCCCTCATCATACATGGCTGATATTTCTTCATCTCCCCTTTTAACATCTACTAAACTATTGCATTTTTCTAAAGAAAATTAAAAAGGGCTTAAAATTGGACTCCTTCGCAAAATATCACTCCTTCCTAATATGGTAGAATCTTGTTATAACGCGAATCGTTACACCGTAATATCGGTTATATTGCAGTCCGCGAATGGACTCCGTCTTTTTCCAGGTTAAATTTGAAATAATAACTGAAGGTGCCTGTATTTTTAAATCTTGATCACGCTAGTCTGCGTTAACACAGTGCCCGTACACGTTCCCGTGTGCTGACCAGTCATTCATCCATGATGTGATCATTACACCCCTCCCGTATTCGCCGCCACACTCTTAGACAGATTTAACTACTGACGAAGAGTGGGATAAACCTTTTGACTGCTACTGTTCAAAATGAAATAAAAAGTAAAGATCCGCCAGATAGGCCCTATGATGATTCTATAATACCACTTTATACATGACGATCTTGTTATACCATGGTAAGTCTATACTATGATCTTGTTATACTACGGTGTATGACGATCTTGTCATACCGCGGTAATAATGATTTAGCTATACCAAATGATTATAAATGTTATACCGCGGGGTGGGGTGTTAATTATAGCTGTTTTTAGATTGGCATATTCAATATCGATATACCCACAGTGCATATCCCTGACAGGACGATGGCCTACAATGTTCTACACACATATCATGACATACACGATTCGAAAGTAAACATTAGTATGTGCGCATCCAGGTGCGTGCGCATCTAAAATGTGCGTCATTTCTGGGAAATTATCCTGAAAATCGTCCCAGTAAAATTTCAGCGCCATTCACTACTATGTACGCTAGATAGGCCAACATCATTAAACCATGACATAATAAGACAGTAGGGTTGGATCAACCTGATTGAACAAATTCGGTAATGGCATTTGGCTGAACTGAAATTGTGACCAGTTAGTGACCTGGCAGTTGGGGGGGGGGATGGGCGAGTATTTTTTGATCGCTGATTTTAGTTTCAAATCAGGGGGTGGGCGTTTATCAGAATATGCTACATTTATGTGCAATATGTTTGTGAATTTACACAGTAGTTTTGCGATATATAATTTGAAAATGCATGTGTAAATATGTTTAGCTATATCTCTGAGGTGCTGTGTGACAAAATTGAAAATCAATGAACATCAAAATTTAAAGATTTAGATGGACTTGGGCCAAAAGACCAACATCATTCAGTCATTTCTTGCAAATTCAATACATAAAAGAATATTTTGACCAGTCCAACAATGTCATGGAAAGGAAACACACAGCACATATTTTCACACCATGTTTCTTTCTATTTGCCTATAGTCCAAGTTTTTTAAATGATGGGTCTCTCTTTACTGGTGACAGCTGGAGCTAAAAGTATGATGCTGCCACATCATGTTTTCTTGACATATAAGATGCTGTAATACAATGCCATGTAGCACACTGTCATGAGCTCACCTATGTGTGAAGTCATTTTCAGTGCTGAAGTTTGACAGTTTGCCAGCGCTGGCAGCAGTTGACTGGACAACCTTCTCTGATACCTTGGTAAACTTAGTTTCAGATCTCGTCAAATCAAATTCATGTACCTGAAAAATATAAATTTATAAACCTTAGGGACATCAAAAATGTATAAACCGTACTTGTCTTATCCTAATAAACGCCCATATTCCAATAAACCCCCACCCCCCTGATTGGAAAACTAGAGCCTGACGGCACTGAAGTAGAGCTTGCGTCGACCCTCAGGGTCAGTGTTCTAGGGAAAGCTAAAATGCAGCTGTCTCACAATAATTAATAAAGCTGCTTAACTGTTTTGCTTATTTTAATCAAGAGATCAAGTCATAGAAAATGTCGTCTTAATTTATTATTTAACTATACAAAGTATTAAAACCAAGTGGGAGTTTCTAAACTCGAACTTTAAATCTGAAGTTTGAAGTTCAAAGTCTGAATTCTTTAAGTCCAAAGAAATCTGAAGTATATTGTCCAAAGTCTGAAATCCAAAGACCGAAGTTCGAAATCCGAAGAACGAGGTCTGTCCGAAGTAGACTATAGCCAAAGTCTAAAATCCGAACTCAAGTCTAAAGTTTAAAGTTTAAGATTGAATTCTGATGTCTGAAATTCAAAGTCTGTCCAAAGTCCTAAATCTGAAGTTGAAATTCAAAGTCAGAAGTCCAAAATCCAAGGTCCAATGTTCCAAGTTTGGCCAAGGTCCAAAATCTGAAGTACGCATCTGACGTCTGTCCGGAATTTGTCTTAAGTCTGTCCGAAGTCTGGAAACTGTCTGAAGTCTGTCTGAAGTGGTCTGCATGATAGCCATCACCATTGATCTGAATGCAGGTCTCCTGATCCTCATAACATATATTATAATGTATTTCTTTCGCTTATATGGTTACATATGTATGTTTGTTTTTGTTGTGTGAGTCTTTGAGTCTGAAGTTTGACGTCTGTACGAAGTCTGACAATGAAGGCTAAAATCTGACGTCTGAAGTATGTCCGAAGTCCAGAATGTGAAGTCTGAAAACTGATGTCTGACGTCCACAATCCGAAGTCTGATGTACGAAGTCTGACTAAATCTGAAGTTTGATGTCCAACGTCTGTCCGAAGTCTGAAAACTGTCCGAATTATGTCCAAAGTAGGCTACTACATATGTCTGTTCAAAACCTGGGGTCCAAAAACTAAAGTCTGAAGTCCAAAGTGTGTCCGAAGTCCAAAATCCGTGTCTTAAAATCAAAGTCTGAAGTCTGTCAGTTGTCTAAAGTCTGAAACAGAAGTCCAGAGTCTAACGGCCAAAATTCGAAGTCTGCCATTAAAAGTATGAAATCTTAAGTCGAAAGTATAGTCCATTCAAAGTCTGTCCAAAGTCTAAATTCTGAAATCTGCTGATGTCCGAAGTATTATGTCCAAAGTCTGTCCGAAGTCTGACTTCTGAAGTCTAAAATTGCCACCAAAATTCAAAATGGCTGAAAAAAAGCATAAGCAAAAAAATCAATCAATCTGTCATAATAAAAAAAACCAACACAATTGGCTAGTACAATTTATTAAGATTTTCTTCATTTGCTATAATCCTAATTCAATTATTTAAATAATTGTGCAAATTATCCAAAGTTGACCTGGCCAATTAGCGACCATTTATTAATGTGAAAAAAATCGCTCCCGCACATGATGCACATGATATATGTAGTCGGTCGCTTATTGATCAGACTAGGCCTAACTGTTATCCTAGCAAACACAAAAAATGTATATAATGTTGGACCAATGTCAAAGAAATTGGGCCGACATTGTATAAATGTTATACAAATATTTTGTGTTTGCTGGGATGTCTCACTTCTTACAATAAATGTGCAGAATATCCAAAATTGACCTGCCAATCAGCGACCATCAACAAACAAGAACCCTGCGGTTTTGAACATTATTGAGAGTTATTTTTTTGCATCGGACTGAAGTTGATATTTAAACAATGGGCCATGTAAAATTAAAATTAAAACAAATATATATTTTCCGCCAATAATTATTTTTGATTTAAAAAAAACTTTCTAAAAAAAATTATAAGCACAAGTGCGATGTGTGCTTGTCTATATCCCGTAAAATATTACTGTCAGCATGAGGCCATATGAGACCAATGAGATGGTTGAGAGATGTTGACCAATCAGAGTTTAAGCACGCCTGTCAATCAGCCCTGTCGTTGAACTATCCATATGACAATGATTTGTGTCAGCAATACAAATATGATTCGTGTAATAAATATTATGATATTATATTATCCATAGGATAAAGTTCCACCAAGCCTGTATGTAATGGACATCAAAATAAGCTGAATAATACAAAAAAGTCTTCTGTAAAAAGCTAAGCTCGTAAACTCTGGTCCATCAATCTGATCCACTGTCATGGCCATATATGTCTTCACTGTTTATCGCGGATCGCAGCACAAAAATTAAAAAAACTTTTGCAGTTCGTCTATGGACATGTGTACATCATTATGGTCATAATAAGAAGCAAAAATAAAATCATCTATTTTTTAAGATTTTAGCCTGATTGAGTCCCTTTAAGTTTCACAGACCACTTTGTTGTATATGTTGTTTTAACACTAAGACAACGTCGTAGAGGTAGACAAGCATGAAAACAGCATTAAATAACACATGTGTTTGTTGCATAAATATTCAACTCTACAGACCCGTCTGCCGTGAAAACATTCCTCAGTTCCCAAACTGGTACAACATTGAGCCAGCATTGGATCATCACCATCACTCAGAATAAGCAATAACATAATTACAATATAATATAACATTCAGTGATTGATTTGTGCTTGCTGGGAAATAAATTGTCATTTGCTCAATTTTCTAGCTAGATGATTATAATGTATCAATCTGGGCTAGTTTTAGCTGAAAAGAACAAATCTGTCATTTTTAATCCTTAGATATTTAGAAATAAAAAGATTTAATCCAGTCAGTAGCTTAGTCATGTCACAGTGTATAGCCTATTACATAATCGCAGGTGGGTACGCCAAAAGGAGATGCGGCTCTGTGCTGTGACAGGAGGCATGACAGTGTGTAAAGGATGATAGGCCTACCGAAGGTTCACTATCCCAACGTTATCTCCTCTGCAAAGGCAGTATTTACTTACTTGTAAAGTGAACAGATACTGCATTTTGTTCCACACGGCATTTCATTATCACGTGGTTGCCAGCAGTGGACCCTATCAGATATAGGACACTTCCGCGACGTTGGCCCAGCATTGAAACACTACTGGACCCAGATAACGTGTGCTTGATTGGTCAAGGAAGGCTATCTCGTCCAATGGTTTGCCGAAGATGCAGGTCAGCCTCATTAAGAATTTTTTCACCATGCTTGTGGCTGTGGTGTCAGATGCTATTGAGACCCATGGTTAGATTTTAAAAGGCAATATAAATCATTGCAAAATATTGTATCGATATCATTATAATATATTTGCTTTGGAAAGTAGAACATCTGCTAGCTTTCCCTAGTTTTAAACTCTCATTGTGGTGGTTTCTTAAGATTATATTGGCCTAGTTTCATCCTAAGGTAGGCATTGTTCTCAGTAAAATCTACTGGCTATCTACAGTGTATAAATCAATAGCCCAACACACAGCTCAAAATTTCGAGACCCGTAACTATGCGGTTTGCTGTATTTGAGAAGATGTGAGTGATAGTCATTTGGGACACACATTATATGGACACAAAAAAACAGTGCCCAGAATCCGTTTTGTGAACCATTTAAAACATTATTGGAATGAGTTCCAATAATGTAAAAATCGTTCCCACATATACAACACGGACATCAACAAAATTAATTTCGGTGATCAAATGAAATGATAACTAGAAAATCATATTCTGGGTAAATACTTATAATTTCTACGCAGCGTGGTACCAGCCTGTAACTAATTTTACCTCATAATAGTTATATATTTAGCATGTACAGTAGAACTTGCTATGAGCAGCCACCCTTGCCACACCAGAAAAGTGGCCCTTCAAGATAGGTGGCTGCTCATAGGAGGTTCATTTGTATACAAAATGTCATTTTGGGGGATGACCAATTTGCCTCATATAGGAGGTTGGCTGCTCATAAGAGTGACTGCTCATAGCAGGTTCTACTCAGGGTTTCTCCTAAAGTATCAAAGCATCATGGTACCATGATGCTTTACCCTGACGCTTCAGTAATTCCCAAATGCCATGATGCTTCAGTAAAATCATTAAATGCTCTCCCCAAACTGCCATATTAATAAATGCCTAGTTTTTATTTTTCAGTCTACACATGGCTGCAACAATGGGCATTCTAAAATCAGTATATAGTCAATATAAAGCTTAATAAACAAATGGTTTAACTTAGGAATTTTTACTTTAATATTTTACAATTTCATAAAAAATAACATGTATCAGTGCAAGCAATGGATACAAAATTAGTTCTATAAGTTACTAGAAGGTATATATAAAGTTTTCATATACAAATTTGAGGGTATGCCTCCGAACCCCAGACTACGCGCGCCGCGTTGAACCCAAACCGCCAGTTAACATGATGCTTTCTCAATTTTCTGGAGAAAACCCTGCTACTGTATTTAGCATTGAAACAACATTTATTCAATTTTAGCCCACAGTCTGGAATGCTGACCAAACATTGTATCAACCCTGGTTGAACAGCGGTGTTTGCTGGCAATACCGCCCCGCGGCCGCAATAGGTATGTTAAAACACCTGCAACGGACACCTTTCACAGTGACAGCCAAGGGCTACTGCAGAGCACGGGAGGAGTCTGTACATTTATTTTTATTTATCACATTTCAAATGGAAGCGATCATTCCTATTGAGCGTGTATTTACTTTTAAGTGCAGAATAATCATACCTACCGGAATAAAAAAACCTATCAGAAAGATCTTCCAAATTCAATAAAAGTACCTACAGGATAACTGTAAAATTAGCAGTATAAATTGTACGACAAAAGAACGCATATTTTCTCAAAATTGTGACAATTATTTGGTGTTATTACTTTAACAGGTATTACAAGGAAAATTCAATAGTTTGATGTAGAAAACAGCTAGCCCACTGTTCAATACAGAATGAAAAATGAAGGAGCCATGTTGCCCATACCATGTCGAAAAAAGGGGTCAACATATAAAATAATGGGCCAATACTAAAATACTCCCTCTCCCCCCCCCCCCCCCCCCAGGGTTCATCAAATGATTGAAATAAATAGTAGCCCACCTAGCTACCAGTATTGAAATTGTAGTAGCCACCATTTGAACCACTCAACCCAAGTATGCACTTGGGCGCTAGACACACACTAGGCCTACTGGGAAAGCCGGTTGAGGGTGAAAGTACCCCTTTTTTGTGAAATTCCAAAGCTGTGCGAGTTTTTTTGTTGCAGAAGAGGAATATCAGTTATTATAAAGAGTTGGGATGTGTCAAGAAGAATTACTAAGCGGTAAATCTAGGCCTATAGCACACATTTAAATATCAACAATTTTTAATACTGGACATTTTTAATGTTGACCAGTAAATAGATCTACCCCCTGCTACATTTGCCATTAAATCAAAATAGAAGAACAGTCCACTGAAAACGAATGGCATGGCCAAGAATGGATAGCAGATCTGCTAATTTATAGGCCTACTGTAGATCAGTACAGGTCTGCTATAAACTGTAGGTCTATCAGCTCAGTAGACCTGGCCTGCCTTCAAAACACACAGGTCTGCCTGCCTTTCAAGCAGCAACACGCCTTCAGCCTGATACTCCAGACTTCTGACTATTATAACAGAGCAAAACATGGTCCATACGAACAGAAACCAGGCAGCAGATTTCTGCAATTGAGTGATCATTCACATACACTTAATAGTAATACACTGATTGGCTTCCAGAATCATCCAGAAGCAAGCTGGTTCCTGATTGGTCCGCTTCAGTCACAAAAGACCAAACCCTGGAGTAATCATATGTCTGACCCTGAGCTATCGATGATCGAAAGGCTCAGGTGCCTGCTTCCAGGGATGGCTATCACAAACAAACAAAATCCAACTAGCATCTAACACAGTTCGCTAAATATTGGGCATGTGAAAGTAAATAATGGCCGATGGGGGGGGGGGCTATTTTAAACTTGATAATCTAAATTTTTCAAGATGCATCCTCTCTTGAAATGTCATATTTGTTTTATAGTAGTGGTCTAGCTATCCAGCACGGTTTTCCTGATATCAGGTCTATCGAGGTAAATAATGCCTATTGTTGGCCATTTTGAATTTGATAAGAGTTAAAAATTTCCAGGGTGCATCCTCCCCCCAAAAATCCCATTTTGTTTTATAGTAATGGTCTAGCCATCTAGCACGTTTTACCAAATATCGGCTATGTGAAAGTGAATAATGCCCGATAGACGGCCATTTTGATTTTGATAAAAGTCGAAATATTTCATAATGCATCCTCTCCTGAAATCTCACATTTTGTTTTATAGTAATGGTCTAGCCATCTAGCACGGTTTACCTGATATCAGGCCTATAGAGGTAAATAATGTTGATTGTCGGCCATTTCAATTTCGATAAGAGTTAAAAATTCCCAGGGTGCATCTTCCCCGAAAACTCGATTTTTGTTTTATAGTAATGGTCTTGCCATCCAGCACGGTTTATTAAATATCTGCCATGTGAAAATGAATAATGGCGGATAGGCGGCCATTTCGAATTTGATTGAGTCTAAATTTTTCAAGATGCATCCTCTCTTGAAATCTCACATTTTGTTTTATAGTAATGGTCTAGCCATCTAGCACGGTTTAACCAATATCTGGCTTGTCAAGGTGAATAATGGCTGATAGGCGGCCATTTTGAATTTGATCGAGTTGAATTTTTTCAAAATGCATACTCTCCTGAAACCTTACAATTGGTTTTATAGTAATGGTGTAGCTATCTTGAGCGGTTTTTATGATATTCCGCAAAATATTTCAGTCGGATTTACCGATGTTAAAAATTGTGTCAAAGTGCTGGGTCAACTTCAAGGTCAAGGTCCAAAAATCTGAAAAGGCACAATAAGGGACCTTAGAGAACATGTATGTGCAATATGACTGTAATCGGCCCAGTACTTTTCGAGATCTGCTTCGGAAACGAAGTTCATATACCCTAAAAGGCACAACTAGACCCCTGAGAGGTGTTGTGTGTAAAATTATCTAAGACAATCGGACAAGTACAGTAGAATCCCGTTATAACGCGGTAGTTGGGGTCCAAGAAACGGGACCGCGTTATAAGCGGATCGCGCTATAGCGGAACGGACAACCGTTCTACCGCTGATGGTCAATACATTGGGTCTATATATGGACATGCAAAACCAGGCGGTGATACCAGGCGGTGATAGTCGTCGCTATGCTAGTATGTACTATATATTACAATGTTTATACCATACATATAACTTTGGTCAATAAAACGATCTATATATCTATAGATATAACAATGTATTAACACTCGTGAGATATGATGACATCTTGTGCCCCGTGAAATCACTCCATGTGTAGTTAACAGATTGAAGTGCGACATTAAGCCGGAATGGAAGGTGTAAATGATATACACAGACCCAGTGCACACTATGTGATCACACAAGGCGTGATTAGAGTATACGTTTTATAACAAATACGCTGCCCTATTTCGTGCCAAAAATTAGGTGTATTCTTAGAACTGATTGAAAGGTATAATGAGAGGGTGGGCTTTGAAAACAAGGCGTTGAGAATCGACAAGATTTGCTAGAATTATATGGCTACTCTATGATTCACTATCGGCTTAAGGCTGGTACAGTGTCGTATGAAGTGGGCTAGCATTGATACAACATTGATCAATACACTGTGCAGATGTGTACTGGTAGCTTCAAATCACCGTACCAGATAGCTATATCCTTCTGTAGATACAAAGATATTTTTGAAATTAACTGTTCACAGACTGTGTCACGTCTGCAGATGTCTGCCGGCCCTGCATTGACAAGATACGATTTTTTCATGTTTCCAGCCGACTAAATGTATAACTCAGATTATAGTGGCTGAAAATGTTTTCTGGTGATACATGTATAACTATTTTTACTGTATCTTAAATACTTTTTAGCTTGTCTGTTATTAATTTAAAACCATGCTTAAATGGGGTTTTCAATGAATATATTTTTTTAAATACGGTGCATTAACATCTAGTGCGCCCTTGGCTTTACAAGGTGCTTCACACCACTAATTGGCAGGGGACATCAGCGGTGTCAGGGTGTAAGATAGTTGTGATAATCATTGCACTACAAATTCCTACTTTTTCAATTATGATCGTACGGACATGTACTAAATATCACCAGAAAGCTTATTCAACGCTGAAAATAATGATATAAATTAGATAATAATAGCTACTAAACTCTCAAAGTTATGGATTTGGAAAATGAGGCAGGGTATAGCATCACGGGGGATAAACGTGAACAGGGCACACGCCGCCACGAGACGCCAAGCCGATGCCTCCAATGACGCGGGGGCCCAGCATTAGAACAACACTGCACCGATGTTTCGCGCCGACCATATTCACAAGCACGTGCATTAAAGTGCCTCAGAATGTATGCACTTGAAGATAATGTCTGTGTGTGTGCGTGCGCTGTGTTGTCTGCCACGGCAGTGCAATATGATCGTCATATATAGCGCTGTATCAATAATAATATCAATAATACCGCGGTATACCAATATCATCAAATAGCCTACCGCTGTATAACAAGGTCGTCATATAGCATGGTATAACAAAAATCATCATAGGACCTATACCGCAGATCACTACTTTTTATTTCATTTTGAATAGTAGCAGTCAAAAGGTCAATCCGAGGTGTCGTTAGTAGTGGCGCCTGTCTACAGTATGGCCGCGAATACTGTGGTGTGCAATGATCACTGCATGCATGGATGACTGGTTAGCACATGTGAACGTGCACGAGCGCTTTAACACAGACGCGCGCGTGATCAAGACTAAAAAATACAGGCACTTTTAGTTATTAGGTCAAATTTAACCTGAAAAAAATGGGATCTATGCGCGGACCGCGTTATAACAGATATCGCGGTGTAAAGATTCGCATTATAACGGGATTCTACTGTACTTTCAGAGTATGCTTCGGAAAGCCATAACATCATCATTTTCTCCTCTGCGACCTTGCGTATTGAATTCAGATTAAAAATATTTTAACCAGCGTTCGAAATAAGGCCCTTCCAGTTGTCCGAGACAACCAAAATTTGTGGCGGACAATCAATAGTTACCATGAGATTGTCCGCTCAGACAACCAACTTTTGTGAAGGATATTTTCACATTACATTATTATTTAAAGGCATTTATAAGTCAAGTGACTGTCAGGGTTGAAAATTTTGATTACAGTGGTGAGCTTCCACTTGTTGGTTAACTAATGTTTTCAGAAAGTTGTGGCAACAGGCTGGGTCGTAGCTATATATTACTTGCGGACAATCTGAAATTTCAGCGGACATTTTGAAAATATGACCTGATTGTCCGACGGACAACCTCATTTTTAACCCTTATTTCGAACGCTGTTTAACCTGTCCATTATCCACCTGGGAGTAACCCACATACCAAAAATTGTTATCTTAGCTTATTTTCTTACGTTATGGGAAGAGGTAAAAACCAGGACGGAGGCGGAATCCATAGCTCCCTCTGTCTCACCTACACCTAAAAAGCTAAAAAGACTATGTTTACAGATACGCGCAGCCGTGGCCCACCAGGATTTATCAAAGTGCAGCAATTGTGCGCTAATTGCGCAATTCCGCAGCTTGCATACATACCTGTAGTAACAATAGCATTTGTGTATCGTATTTTTTGGTGTATAACCCGCTACTTTTTACTCCTTGGAAGGCCTGGTGCGGGCTATATAACGAATGCCGGCTATACATTGTTGAAGTCCGAAATTGCAAAAGGATATTTTTTTTTTAATTATGGTAAAATTTCTTCTACAATATATCGCGTCTAAAAGCATTGTTTTTCTGTACCTAACGGACAGGAGCCGTCACTCAGCCAAGTGGAGATAGCGGCTACTGGCGGTGCATGACAACCACACTCAACTCACCCCACTCGCAGTTAGCCGCCACTCCGTAATCAGAGCATTGCATTATTGAAGGTGTGACATTTCACTTCCAGGGGCCGCGATTAACAGGCCACTACACACAGTCATACCCCTGCACTCTCACAGTTATAGCCGCCACTCGGTAGTCAGAGCATTGCATAAATGAAGGTCTGACATTTTACTCCCACGGGCCGCGGTTAACAGGCCACTACACACAGTCATATCTCTGCACTCTCAGTTATAGGCACCATTCGGTAATCAGAGCATAGAATTAATGAAGGTGTGACATTTTACTCCTACGGGCCGCGGTTAACAGGCCACTAGACACAGTCATACCCCTGCACTCTCACAGTTATAGCCGCCACTCGGTAGTCAGAGCATTGCATTTATGAAGGTCTGACATTTTACTCCCATGGGCCGCGGTTAACAGGCCACTACATACAGTCATACCCCTGCACTCTCAGTTATAGCCACCACTCGGTAATCAGAGCATTGCATTAATAAAGGTGTGACATTTTACTCCTACGGGCCGCGGTTAACAGGCCACTACACACAGTCATTCCCCTGCACTCTCAGTTATAGCCGCCACTTGGTAATAAGAGCATTGCATTGATGGAGGTCTGACATTTTACTCCCACGGGCCTCAGTTAACAGGCCACCATATACACACAGGCCACTCCACATGCACAGTGAGCGGACACTCGGTAATCAGAGCATTGCATCAATGAACGTCTGACATTTTACTGCCAACAGCCGCGATTAACCCGCAAATAATTTACCCTCGTCTTAGACTGTTCTTATGTCCTGCATTGAAATGACAGAAACGCGTCGCCAAATTATGAATATTCTCATATTAAAAATATCAAACAATTACATTTCCCATGATAGACTGAATTTCAAACGTTCAGGGGCTCGTTTCAACATCATTCTCACTCAGATATAGGAGTGCTCGTGTCCTCCCTATACATGTTAAAGAGGGAATCAAATGAGGGAAGTCGATGAGTTTTTTGCATTTTCGTAAGCGGCAGGAATTAGGTCACGAGAAATCCGGAAAATAATGTACCAAAAACGCCCCCCAGGCCCCAGAATCTCTTCAGACAGACGAGAGGAGACCGTTGTCTACGCGGCTGGTGTCTACGCGCCATTTAGCGATGGTGTTATATAGTCTAGTGTGGTTATGTGTATATGCGACATAGCAAACACGAGATGTTGATCTAATGTTGTGTTGATGCTGGGCCAACGTCGAAGACGGTGGGCGGTTTAACGTCTCGTGTTCACCTTAGAAGGAATTGTATACAACGGCGGGACGACTCCTACAATGCACACTCACAGTGTGACACAGAGAGGCCGTGCACATACATTAATTTTTTCTTAGACAAAGTAAGTCATGCACAACAATTATTTTTCACATAATTATATTTTTTTAAGTTACAGCTTTAACACGTGAACATTACAACCCTACAATGTATGTAAACAATATACCACTTTTTCAAGCTTAGAATCTTTGGTTACCAGGGGAGTCTTGATAAATACATTATACTAAAATAATACCAACCACAGTGCACGGTTTCTTCTGCATTGCTTTTCCCTGCTGAAGTTTGCTTGACCATTTTTGATGTAATCGATTGAAATTTGGAGCAGGTCTCACTTTTGATGAAGCTGGTTTAGAATCTTGGGGTTTAGGGATTCGACTGGAATATATAAAATCATCTGAATAAACCACTTTCGTTTTAGATTAAATAACAGTATTTAATATTAAAATTTAAAAGAGTCGAGCAATCAAAATATTATTTACAGTATAAGTAAACAAGAAGACACTCGACAATATCCTGTTAATAATAATGGCTGAAAAAAGGCTGATTTATCACATTTTATGTTCACATAAAATGTGATAAATCAGCCTTTTTTCAGCCATTATTATTCACATTCCAGGGCTTCACAAACGAGGGAAAATTTTGTTCGTAAATTATTCACTGGTGATTTTCTTTTTCTATGTCTGACTCCCACTTTATCCTTACCATTCATCATCAAATATTTTGCTGATCAATTTCAAATTTGATTAGTAAATGGCAAAACTTTTTATGCTATGCGATTCTGAACAAAATATTCCCTACAAACCCTATCATACAATGCCTGTGGCTCTGTGACAAAGAGACAGCAGTCATGATGTCTCTGGCGTCTTCTGGCATGGCCGCGATACACAGCTCTACAGTCTACATACTGCATGCACACACTGTGCAGTTGACAGCATCCAGACAACATGGACTAGCATTCAGAAAACTCTGGACAGAAACCTGTGGCAGCTGGGTAAACTTGCTACCCCTATTCCTGGCTTTTTACCTGTACCAGTACCGCCGTAAGCGTTAGCAACATCTTATCTATCACAAGTTATTTTTATAGCTCAGCTTCCTGTTGACGAACCTGCTATGACCTCAATTATGATACATGATGGCGCTAATCATGGTGAGCTCAGTATGCTGAGGATTATGATATAGGCACTATAGAAGTTTTATTGATTGATTGCTGACATACCAGCGACATTTTATCATTGCAACGTACTAATTAATGCACATGTATAGCACAGAAAACTGACCCAATGCTTTCTTAATCTGGCCACAAGATTGATATAACTATATCAGGGGTCGAAACTAACTTTTAAGGGGACTGGTCCACAGGACCACTACTTCACAGATTTTTATGGTCCTGCCAGTTTTTGGTGGTCCTGATTGACCATAACAAAATAAACGTTAAACAATCTTTAATTTTATCAATTTTAAAAATATTATCTTCGGGCGGATTGCCAGTGGCTTACCCTGGTTCCTCCGCTCAACAGCGGAGCCAATGCAGCACCCGCATCAGTGCTATCGCTGATGTAGGCTGTGGTAGCCTAAAATAACCGGCAATAGCGTGTTTGACATTAGGTCTCTCACGTGGGATGAATGGAGTTACCCAGAAGGAATTATCCTTCCTATTGTTACTCTAAGGACTATCCGACCCGACGATAGCGGAGCGCGCAAAATGCCACAGAGTTTCAGCATTAAATTGCACAGGGAAAACTCAAGTCTCATGTCTGGGGGTATATCCCCTAGACATGCCCAGAACCCCTTATCGGACGAGCGAAGGAAAACGCTTTCAATAACCCACCATGCCCTATCACCCCCACCCTCACATCATCATCTGTACATCATTCATCTCATCAATTGACTACAACGTTTTTATCGTGTTACAAAGTCACTTAAAAGACCTTTTGTGCCGAAAAGTGACGTAAAGCAAAGATTTACTACTACAACTACTTAACCTTTTCCCTACCATACATGACGGAAATTTCCGTCGTCATTCGTCAATGAACGCGTTACCATAAAATGACACAAATTTTCGTTAAATATATACTATATTTATGTATTTTTCGTCATTTGAAGCTGGAAATTGCGTTAGCAATTCCAGCTTCAAATGACGAAAAATAGAACTCCTACACCAGTATATTTGGATCCTGGCATGCACCCGGCCTGGAAGTCAAAGGGTTAAAAATCTTATCTGTTCAGTTGACTATGGCAGAGTAGTATAATTGAAACTACCTTGAGCGTTTTGTTGCGAAAATTAAACACTGCTTTCAACCATAAAAAAAATTAAATTCCAAACTTTTGATAACATGGTAATTTTTAACATAAGGTATTTTTCATTCATTTTGAGGTGTAAATTGTGTACCATGTTGAATAGATTGTAGATTACACCAGGCTAGTCTATAAAATAATGCCTTGGGTGTAGTCTATTTTGCTGTGAAAATACAACAAATGAATAAGTAGTATGGGTATCAGTACCGGATAGTAGGCCTAACCAACAAATTAAATTGAACCATCAACACATTATAAAACTGAATTTTAATGCAATAACAGAGTCACAATTACAGCTCCCCATCTGAGCAGGTGAGAGAGTTGGTCATCACTCTCCTTGGCCACTTTATCATGTTCATCCTGGTCAAAATAATACAAATGTATGTCTAACGGCGGGTACCCTTCAACATTCTCAATCTCGACCTCAGATAACTGACAGGCTGGTACAGTGTCACTCGTACTGCTGTGGGGCGAGATCGACAAGTTGTGAATGGAATAGCCTTACTCTGGTTCCCAGAGCCACACTACGCGTCGTGGCCAAGCTTCAACTAGCCTCTGGTATGCCCCAGTGGCGAATGTTTATGATTAGTTGCTATATTTAGATGAAAATAGGGTAATCCCCGAATTCAGGCATTTTTTAAAGGTCACTTCCCCGGATGAAGAGTTGTTCAAAGTATTGCATTCCCCTCTGACGCATTTCCTATGACTTGACCCAGAAAATTATTCACCGGCCTCAATAGCACTGCTGTGGGGCGAGATCGACAAGTCGTGAATGGAATAGCCTTACTCTGGTTCCCAGAGCCACACTACGCATCGTGGCCAAGCTTCATCTAGCCTCTGGTATGCCCCAGTGGCGAATGTTTGTGATTAGTTGCTATATTTAGATGAAAATAGGGTAATCCCCGAATTCAGGCATTTTTGAAAGGTCACTTCCCGGGATGAAGAGTTGTTCAAAGTATTGCATTCCCCTCTGACGCATTTCCTATGATTTGACCCAGAAAACTATTCACCGGCCTCAATAGCACAGGAATGAAAGTCACGTGACTAAAAACCTTGGCCTCGACCCGGACATAAATGAAATTGGCCGAGCTCGCCAGGCAAGGAATAGCCTAAGTATTATCTAGTTTTATTAGGGCGAGATTGACATTGTATGCTACAGTAAGCTAGCTGCATGGTAGATGCAAGCAACATCTTTTGTACGGCCCGTGCAGCCCAATTACAGGGCTAGCTAACCAAGCAAACAAACACACCTGAGCATTCAATCCTGCTGCCGATCGAAAAAGTTTGAAGGCCGGGGCAGCCTTATTCAGGGCTAGCTACCTCAAACAAACAAACAAACAAACAGGAAGCTTCCAACTGAACATACTGGAAATCCCGCCGCCGATCCGTGGCACCAGTCATGCTAGCCTTGGCACTGGGTCTCACTCTGGGCCTATGCTAAGCGTGAAAATACCACTTAATTATTTGTGGTTTAATATCAATGGTCCGCAGGACCAGTAGTTAATGGGTTTTACTGGCCCGCCAATGGTTTTACTGGTCTCGGGCCACAGGACCACTGTTAGTTTCGAACGCTGTATATGGGAACATGTGATAATGTAGCTGCTGGCATTACAGGTCATCAAGTCATCAAGGCAATTAATTTTAACTTCTTATATTGACAAATTCGCCGACTGTACTTTAACACCAGCCAAAAAAAAACCCGCAAACACCCCTTCAGCCCTTCTGGAGCCAGCCCCCCCAAAAATAATAATAAACATGTGTTTTGCCATGGATAGCTCGTGAAATGTACACTCCTTGTCGCAATCTAGACTGTGGAAGGGTTTCCTGGGGGCCCTTTTGGGGGGGGGGGGGGGGGCTCGCTCAGCTGGCACAGCAGCTCTTTGCCCCTCCCCCCTCCGATCACTCTCAATTCCCCCCGAAAACACAAAACCCTGCAGGAAACCCTGGGTGGATCGAATATAGTGCTCCAGCCATAGCGGCTGACAGCCCAAGTTACAAGCTCAATCAATAAATCAAAAAATGTCTATAGCGCCTATATCCTCAGTGCACCGAGCTCAAAGGCACACAAAACTCTCAGCATGATCATGTGTCATAATCGAGGCAGAAGCAGGTTCATCAACAGGAAGCCGGCTGCTAAGGAGCTAGGGTGGGAAAGCTAGATCGAATAGGTGAGATTTAGGTAATTTCCAAAATGTTAAATTGTTTCTGCATGACGTATTGGCACAGGCCTGGCAGGGCATTCCATGAGGCTGGGCACGATGTAGACTGGGTGAGCCACATCGCCAAAAGCTAAAAGATTTCCCTTGTGGCGAATAATTTATTTGCACATCTTTCGCCACCACTAATTGGAAAACAGAGATCAGAGACGTGAAATTATGTCCTATTAGCCAAAGCCAGAGATTGTGGCTAATTTCATTTCCACTATAAAGCCAGACCAGATAGAGAAAGCTCTTGACCCACTGGGCAGTCTTAGTTTATATACGAGGAACAACAAATCTATTTGAATTTGTGGAGTGTAGATATTTTCGGACGAACAAGTAAGTCAGTCAGATATGCAGTAAACGGTGATGGCACACGGTTGAGACAATGACTCACTTTGCTTCTCCTGTGCACCTTTTAAAACTTTAATATCAATAAGCCCATTTTGTTTATTGTTTGCCATTTTAAATTTATGCAAATTTAGACCAAATGCCCGGTACTCAAAAAAGTTGAAATCATATTATTTTTTGGATCAAAAAAGTTAATAGTGTACAAATTAAAGAAGTGTACAAATAATTTTTATGATCATGATTTTTTCCAATTATGCCAATTTTGAAGGTTGGAGCATCAATCTATCTGGCACGGTTTGTCCGGTATCAGGCATATCAAAGATGGCTGATGTCAAGCCATTTTATTTTTAATAGACTAGCTTTGACCCGTGATCCGCACGGGCAAAGCTATCAAGTAGGCCTCACTGTTGAATTGAAACACTGTAGCCTATACAAAAATACCATGAATATAAAAAACATAGAATTAAAAAAACGTTGATTAGGGGCCTACTCTATAAGTAGGCCTATAATTTAACACTCTAATTAGCATGATTCGAGCCTGATAATGATGGGTTTATGAACATAATAGAGCCTACTAGTTAACCATCCTGACACTTTTTGTTGCTGTAGACAAAACACATGTAATAGTGACGTACATGAGAAAGTTTTGGGTAGTAAAAAAATGTTCAGGTATCTCTGCAGAATGGGTGGGGTGTTATTGCAGTTAGAATTAAGCCACAGGTTGACACAATGCTAGTTTAATGTTGGGCCACTGTTTACGCCGCTCCTTCAACATCAAACCCAACATTGGGATTGAATGGGATTTTGTGCCGAAGGTACAGCGCCGTCACCTGCCGTCGGCCAACATTGAGCCGACATTGGGTCGATGTATCGTGCATACACTGAGCATTGTAGTCACAAGCGCACTGCCAGTAGGATGTACTGCCCAGTGTTGAAAGAATGCTGGCCAGCGCCGGCGTACGCTGGCACATTTAAACGTCGGTGGCAGCGTGTACTCTGCGGACACATTGACATTGACACCAGCATGAAGCACTGCCTAGTTCTGATGGGTGATGGCCGGCACTGGCGATGGTGGACCAGCATTAAAATGGCATTGGGTTAGTGTCATGCTGAATTGTAGTGGACAGACATCAAATAGAAATTGTGATGAACATTGATTAAAACATATCCTAAGAGATTTTTATTATTATTACAACCATCCCTGAATGTCAAAGCTTCGTGTGAGGTATAAAGTGGGTGGCGAGAAATAGCGAAATGGTCAGGGGGTTTATTCAACGACCGACGAAGCCTGAAAACCCTTACTCTATTATAATATAGATTCATACCCAAAAGGTGATCGGATCATCAGAAATACATGGAGAACCACCCTATCAAATGTGAATGTAATCCAAACAAAGTTATTGTGCCCACAAGCTTTTTGAGTGGCCATCTTGCAAAATAATCGTTTATGGCTTCCAGGCCCAAAAAAAATATATATATATGGGAAGCAATCAAGTGAAAAATTAACAAAACACATCAGTTAACTTTTTAGTGGGAGGTAAATTGAGGATACACCTGCGGCGGTGGAGACGGAGAAATGCTAAACACTGTAAGGATGCCGATGTTATCGGGGATGCTTAATAATTCCACTCACCTCTTTTTAGGCAGCTTATTCAAGATATTGTTATTCATTTCCTTGGTAGCCATTTTTCTTCTTCACAACTTTTCCTAATCTGAGATTAAGAACATAACAATTCAATATACTATTTTAATACTATTTCTCGAAATCAGGCAGGGTTCGTAATATTAGTGGTTGTCCGCAATGATTTAGCCAGATCGAGACCCGTCCAGCCATCTTTAGGACAACCTATTTTTAGCTCCCGCCGTCACCGTAGGTGAGACGGAGGGAGCTATGGATTCTACCTCCGTTTTTTTTTTGCCTCTCCTTTTGCCTATAACTTTGTAAGAAAATAAGCTAGGATAACAATTTTTGGTATGTGGGTTACTTCCAGGTGGATAATGGACAGGTTAAAATATTTTTAATCTGAATTCAATACGCAAGGTCGCAGAGGGGAAAAATGATGATGTTACGGCGTTGGGCCGTCCGTAAACAATTTGTTTCCGGAGCTTATCTCTGAAAGTACTTGTCCGATTGTCTTCAAATTTTACACACAACACCCCTAGGGGGTCTAGTTGTGCCTTTTGGTGTATTTGAACTTTGACCTACTTCTAGTTCAGAACTATGACCTATTTAGACGTTATGACGCGCACTTCGTTTCCGGAGCAGATCTCGAAAAGTACTGGGCCGATGACAGTCATATTGCACATACATGTTCTCTAAGGTCCCTAGTTGTGCCTTTTCAGGTTTTTGGACCTTGACCTTGAAGTTGACCCAGCACTTTGACCTAATTTATAACATCGGTAAATCCGACTGAAAGATTTTGCTGATATCATGAAAACCGCTAAAGATAGCTACACCATTAATATCAAATAAATTGTAAGGTTTCAGGAGAGGATGCATCTTGAAAAATTTCAAGTTGATAAAATTAAAAATGGCCGACTATCGGCCATTATTCACCTCGACAGGCCTGATATTGTGGAATATCATGAAAACCGCTCAAGATATCTACACCATTACTATAAAACAAATTGTAAGGTTTCAGGAGAGGATGCATTTTGAAAAAATTCAACTCGTCCAAGTTTAAAATGGCAGCCAATCGGCCATTATTCACTTTCACATGGCCGTTATTTGGTAAACCGTGCTAGATGGCTAGACCATTACTATAAAACAAAATGTGTGATTTTAGGAGAGGATGCATCTTGAAAAAATTCGACTCGATAAAATTCAAAATGGCCGCTTATCGGCCATTATTCACTTTCACATGGCCGATATTTGGTCAACTGTGCTAGATGGCTAGACCATTACTATAAAACGAAATGTGAGATTTCAGATGAGGATGCATCTTGGAAAAATTTGACTTGATCAAATTTAAAATGGCCGCCTTTTCGGCCATTATTCATTTTCACACGGCTGATATTTGGTAAACCGTGCTAGATGGCTAGACCATTACCTGATTACTATAAAACAAAGGGTGAGTTTTCGGGGGAGGATGCACCCTGAAAATTTTTAACTTACGAATTCAAAATGGCCGACAATCAGCATTATTTACCTTGATAGGCCTGATATCAGGTAAACCGTGCTAGATAGCTAGACCATTACTATAAAACAAAATGTGACATTTCGAGAGAGGATGCCTTTTAAAAACTTTCGACTCAATCGAATTCAAAATGGCCGCCTATCGGCCACTATTTACTTTCACATTGCTGATACTTGGTAAACCGTGTTAGATAGCTGGACCATTACTATCAAACAAAATGTGAGATTACAAGAGAGGATGCATCTTGAAAAAAATAAACTCAATCAAAATCAAAATGGCCGCATATCAGCCATTTTTCACTTTCACATAGCCGGTTTTTGGTAACTGTACTAGATGGCTAGACCATTACTATAAAACAAAATGTGAGATTTCAGGAGAGGATGCATCTTGAAAAATTTTGACTTCCTCAAATTCAAAATGGCCTCTTATTGGCCATTATTCACTTTCACATGGGCGATATTTGGTAAACCGTGCTAGATGGCTAGACCATTACTATAGAATGAAATGTGAGATTTCAGCTGAGGATGCATCTTGAAAAATTCTGACTCGATCAAATTCATAATGGCCCCCTATCGGCCATTATTTACTTTCACATGCCCAATATTTTGCAAACTGTGTTAGATGTTAGTCCAATACTATAAAACAAAATTTGAGGTTTGGGGGGAGGATGCACCCTAAGTTTTTAAATAATTTATATCGAATTCAAAATGACCGTTAATCAGCTATTAATTACCTCGATTGGCCTGATATCGGGTAAACCGTGCCAGATAGGTAGACCATTACTGGGATACTGATTAGGATCATTAATTTCAATGGAGGTTTGCAATCTCTGACAGACTGTCTAGTTTTTATCCTACTCTTAGACTGGGCTTCTTAAGACCTAGTTGTCTTGCGTTTTGATTTTTGACCTAGCCTAGGACTACATTAATAATCCTACACAAAATTGCTTAAATCAAATTCTAATGCGGACTTATGTAGTCTTGTCATCCTGGATATAGAAATATATCGCCAGATTCCACCAAATTGCATTGTGGGAGGACCCTAGACCCTGTCCTGTCCCAACAATAAGTAAATTTGGACTTCCTTTTATCATTTCCTGATCAAGTCCTTGGTTGTCCGGTTGTCCAAGACAACCAAAAATTGTCATGGACAACCAAAAATGAATCTTTGAAATACTTTGGTTGTCCGTATGGACAACCACATTAGTTCAACCTAGTGTAATGTATTTTGTCCCTGAACCTTGTTTTTTAACATATATAATGTTTTTTGGTTGTTTTTATACAATTCGACCATGCTGATTCCAAATCCGATGAGTGCCATATTGTAACTGTTGAGAATTTTTAGTAATAGGCAGAATTCAAAATAGCCGCCATACGAAAATATTTAAAAATAAATATTCCCCCCCAAAATGGGTTTTTTCGTACTATTAGTGCTTTTAAGGAATAATACAACATTTGACTGTGACTTGAATTGATCTTTGTATGAGCCCGCAGACCCTCATTTGGAAGGAGATTTCACTTGGTCTTTATAGTTTATAGTCTTGCTCTGAAAATAATTTTATTGATGAATTTGTATATCAGGCAGTGGGACTGATCGTTCACTAGCAACTGGCAGTTTTTGATGACGTATACTTTTGTACAGCAAATATGCTTTTCTTAAATTTATGTTATAAATACCTCTAATAAATTTGAAATATTGACTAGGCCCTACGACTTCTTTCTCTGTTAGGATTAAGATAGCTAAGGTTCCTAGATATAAAAGGGCACAGACAGGAGCAGCGACTACCATATATCCCCGTGTATAATGCGATGTTTTTTCTTAGCTTTTTATGTCGCAAAAAGGCAGCTCGTATTATACATAGATGTAGAATTTAGTACATTTTTTTAGCTCTCTAGCAGTAAGTTCTGTGGTAAGTTCTCTAGCGGTAAAACGTATCTGTAAACGTAGTCCAGTCAGCGTGTTTGGTAAGCAGGCCTATACAACAAGAACAACAGTTAGACTATGCTTTTCCAACTAGTAGAATGTCATTTACTGTATTTCACGGACGACGTAATATTAGCGGCCTTGCGATGATTGTGATAATGAGCACGATACACTAACGCAATGCTGGGGCAAAGTTTGGAAAGTGTCGCCGACGCTGGCCCAATAATTATAAAGCAGCATTGGACATTGAGTCGTGTTTGTTGTGAGGCCCCCCCGTCTCACGTTGTCGGCGTTTTTCCCGCCGACGCGCGTGGCACCTTTGACAACCACGGGCAGATAAATGACGCCGTTACTAGGGGTTAATCTGCAACCAATTCAGACTCCTGACCTGTTCAATTATAATAATATTGATTTATTCTAAGATAGCCTTTCATATGGGAGTGTTCCATTTTGTAAGATCGCGGTAGGCCTATATAAACATGATATTTTGGAATGAGAGAAATGCGTTGAAGAAAGATATCACTGATTATATTTCCGATGGCAAATTCTATACATGTAGGCCTCAGAATGTCCATATTGCTGGGATAACATTAACGCCTACCGCCGTTGCCGCTGATGATACGATATCGAGCAAACGGTGGTATCTGTTAGCTGTAGTTCACGGAGCGCGGCTCTGTAGCACGTGCATTGTTACACCCAGACACCTTATACAGCTAGGCATCTCTTGTGTCTAGACAGTGCGGCTAGTCTGCAAATGTTTTACAATCACATTTCATTTTGGAATGTTCTTATTCGAGCACGACGATAATAGAATATGGTCTTTGTAAAAGATAATTAAAATAATAGAAATTTGTCGGCGAGATATAAATATCTTAAAATCTGACTGATTATATTTCCAGTGGCAATTTTCATACAGTGTAGCCTATACAGGCCTCAGAATGTCTGCCCGAGACAGTCCTGATTAGTAGAATTGTAAGATATTATCTGACCTCACACTCAGATGACCGGGGACGCTGCCTACATCCAAAATTTGAGGTCGTATTATACAGGGGGGCAGGCGTTTTTCAGGTCATCCGAGGCTTCAAATCTTTACTCGTATTATACATGGCGTCGCACTATACGCGGGGATATACGGTAATCCATTTAAAGAATATGGGATTCTGCTGTTTTTCTAACGTTTTCAAACTTCTATTAGGGTCTGAGAACAGATTAACTTGATTAGTGGAGATACCATTTTGCTATAAATTGTGCAGCAGCTCTTTAAATTTCGCATAATTTTTTATCAATGTGAATAAATAAAAAATAGGCATAATTAAACCTAAATGTTTGCTCACTCGTTTGTAATAACTATAATGCCCTCATAAAAAAACACAAGCTGAGCAAAATAGGAATGTGCAGGTTTTCGCAGATATAATTTCAGTAGTCCGGTCATGACAGAGCGGTATATACACAGATGATTATGCACATAGGACCAGGGCCGGATCTAGCTTTCCACTGACGGGGGGGTTGGGTTGGAAGGAAATGACAGAGGAACATTTCGCTGTTACCAGGTTACAGCAGGGGAGTCAGGGGGAGACATGTCCCCACGTAAATTTGTGAATTTCAAAGACTTTCTCCTGCAATCTAAGGCATATTTGTCACTCTTTAGGTCCCTTAGTGTGTCACCAGCTCATCAGAAAACCCCTAAGTACGATTATGGGGGTTTTTCAAGGAGAGGGGGGGGGAAGGGTTAAACCACCTAAACCAGGGTTTCAGATACCAAGTCACCCACTCGCCCTTGGCCCCTTGTTTTTGCTGCGGGCTAATCAAGTTGACACAAAGGTAGCCCACATTGCCAATGAATAAGAGCCTAAGCTATCCTTTAGAACTTGAACAGGGTTCCCCACAGGAAAAAAAATCATCTGCATGTTTTCTCAAAAATATTAACTTAGCGCGCGCGGCAGCTTAACCCTTACACTGCTGCATAAACTTTGTAGCATGTGTGGTTGCCCACTAAGTAATATTTCTATTTAAAAGCCAATAAATTACAAAGTCAGTCATTGTCAGTTAGCCATCTTTAAAACGCAAATGAAAGGACACCAAAAAACGAAACTGGAAAAAAAGTGCATTTCCGGCACTGTGGCGCACCCTGCTTGAATGTACAAAAACATATTTTAATATTCTTCCAAATTATTGGGATTTATATAAAATATGAGTAGAAAATGCATTGTTCACAGATAATCCACTATTAGTCCGGCAGCCAAGTCCCTTATTTTGCTCTAACCTGGACTTGGAGTATATAGTTTTTTTCTGTGCAGCATATTGTCGTCCAGACCCCCTATTTGAAAAATACAGAGGGTGTGGAGGTGTCACCCTTAGGCAATTTTAGTTATTCACGTTTTTCAAAATAGCCGCCAATAGCCACAGTGGAAATGTAACATTTTCACTTTTTGCCCTAGAAATATGTATAATACCTCTTTTCAAACTAAATTAAACACGAGAAACTCATTTCCGGCATTATTTTTTTATTCAGAAGCTTCATTCATGCATAAATCCAAGATGGCCGCCACCGCTATATTGGCAATTTATATTTTGTATCAGTTGAAGCTTTTATAGTTACAGCTACCAGGCATACGACTTTTTAAGCCTACTTACTGCCTTTACAAAGGCTATCACATTTGATGGTATGATATTAGACTCTAATCTAGAATAATCTAAGCATATAGCCTACAATAGCCCAGGGATCAACACCAACTGATCCCAAGTAGTAGCCCAAAGGGCCAGTAACTTCACATAATTACTGGCCCTTATATTAGCCTTGTCTTTCTATTCCTTAGTGACCACTGTATCAAGGGGAGTTGATTTTTTTCGTTTACCCCCAGGGCCAGTATCTCAGTTGATTTACTGGCCCTTAATGATTTTTACTGGCCTCGGACCAACGGGCCAGTGTTAGTGTCGATACAATTGTTTCTCCAAAATGTTGGTCAGACTTCATCACTTCCCAAATATTAAGACTTTGCCAAGTTTAAACTGGTTTGCATGTCTGATCTGATGCAGCTGTTGGAAGATATTGCCAACAAGAGCAGTACTTCACAGATTTGGGTAGATCTACTAATAAAACTACTTATAATCATGATGATGTATGCACGCACTGAACGGGAATCAGATTGGCCTTCACATATAGCTGCAGTTGAACAGATGTTACCATACATGCTTACATCAGGGCATCTGAACTATGCATGTTATGGTTTATATTATCTGCGAAATATACAGACTATGCCATTACTTGTAGATATCTTAACTTTAAACAGTTCATGAAAGGTGATCACACAATGCGCCATAATCCATGTTGTCTTAATCGTGTGACATGTGACATGTGCATCCAGTCAAATTATATGACTCGATGCACGGTCCTAGGCAGGGGGGAAAGAGGCTGTCAGGCTTAGTCGACCAACTGACTCTTGAACGCTGCCACAGTTTTTGATTCTATGGCAGCAGCCAGAAGAGAATTCCAATCAGGGATGGTCCGATGCCAAATTTTTTTTTTATCCCAGTGTGGTGTTAGCTCTGATATGCTCGTTAAGCCTAAATTTTTGAGCAAAAATGGAACATGGTTTGCAGAATATGGATGCATTCAGATTCAAAATAAGCATAAAGAAAGAGTTTTCATAAGGGTTTTAGCTGATTCTAAAAATCGGTTACCTTTACGAAACAAACTGCTACTATTTTTCGATCCATCACATCCAGCATCACCTGTAAATATCGTTACCTGTTATAAACTTAGACACAGCTGTAGAAATTGGCATAACATTCATGCAGACATTTGACGCTAATTGCCCTGAAGATTTTCACGATCACCAAGCAGATTGTAACATTTGCTTGAGTGAGAAAACCGTTGAAACTTGATACTGACACATGGTGTATGACCCTGAAGTAATTTATGGGCTTCATTCGAGTTCCAGAAGTATCAATATTAATCATGTATTGGTACACGAACTGGCTCCATTCGCAACTGCTATGTCAGGGATGCAAATTCACATACGCCCGGTCGCCCGTGGCGACAAGAATTATGTAAGGGCGATTGTAAATCAGCATGTCACCAGCCCTGCTGGCGACTGATTCCCTGCGCGATCCGCAGATCATGTGTGGCTATTTACGCATAACTGCAGAGCGCCGCACAGCATGTACAGGCGTCGTTGTCGTGGCGCGCTACAGAGCGTTGTTTCGGCTCACACGTGGTTGTGTGTATCAGAGACCTTTACGTTTGAGGAGCACTGAAGCGCACATAATTCAAGATTTGGTACACTAAAAAGTGAGCAACTGAATCAAGTTTGATGCTGACACACGTCAACATAAAAATCACGTTCCCCAAGTTGTCAAACAAACTACTGACCAGTAGGCCTACGGCCTGGTCAATCAGCGGTGCGTGGGCGCGTGTATTGCATATGGCCCGATCTGCGGTAGCCATGTCAGCCCACAGCGTCACTTATTGCGTCGTGGTTCCCAACATTCGTTTCACCCGATATTTCACAGTTTAAAATGGAGCTGATCAAGAAGATCATTTATCTAGTTTGCTGACATACATGTGCATGTTGACAACTTTTCATTGCCCAACGAGCTGTGGGTGAATAGATGCAGTCTTGAATTGTTGCTGATTCTAAACGACTCATGCATTATTGGCCTGATAAATCAAGCATTATTCTCACATAAAAACGTCTGCAAAAACGTCTTGCAATTTTGTGTGAATACAAGCTGTGGCTAATACTCAAGTTTCAGTCACACACATAGGGCTGCCGCTGGCGCATGTATGTCGGCGCAGAAGCGATGTGAATAACTGGACATAACCATGCTAATAGGCCAAAATTACTAAATTACACTCCCAGAAAAGGCCTATAATACACCTGAGATAACCTTTTTATCCCAGTTATTTTGTGCCTTGCTGTGTCATGAAGCCATATAGGCTAGAGTACGCTTATTTGACATCATTTTTGTGTTTAAAATGACTGACTTTATTATATTTGCAGAATGATTTACGTTTTTTTGAGATGGACCCCTTTTTTCATCGAAGTGGGCAACACAGCCCCTTCTTTCTCTAAGTTGCAATGAACACTAGTGAGCCAATGTCGGATTAAATTAATTGTCTGTACATGTAATAATTATGAATAACCAATAAATTAGGGTGGCTGGACATATTTCACCGGCCCATTTACTCTAACCTCACTAGAGCTCAAACAGCTGCAGATGTGCTAATTAAAGCTACTATGCCCACCTGCAGCAAAAATGCTCAGGCTAAGCCTACGGAAGATGGGTCAGAAGGGGGAAAAATTATTAACAAGTGATTTAGCAATATCGCACTAGTCCGGCAATTTTTTTCATAAAAAAACATTAAACTAGTAAGGGCGATTAAAAAATCATAAGGGCTAGTGGATTTTTAGTTCCACTAGCCCGACTGGCGAGTGGATAAAAATGACGATTTTTTTCCCCTGTATGTTTGACTCTCCATTTGAAACGAAGATAACTAATTCAAAGTCTAACCTTAAGAATATTCTTCGGGTAGACATATGTCATAGAATTGTGAATGCCAGTAGCTTGGTGGTTGATGGTTCAGCAGTGCTGTGGAAAACAGCTTGGCCTACTAAAGGAACTGTGAATAACTTCACAACAAATATATCTCTGCTAAGCTCATTTCCATCACTGTGTATCTGATATATGATAGATACAAATACTTCAGCTTGAAAGGAAAGGAAACGCAAGATAAGGCAAAAACTGGCTAGCAATGCACTCCTTCCTGCTCAAAATGTGATCCTCACGGTTAGTGAAGATTAAAAAATAACTAATCAGAGCCATCATCAAAGACAATAAAGAGGATAAAGTATTCCATAGCCTGCACACATCGATAAATAAAATGATGATAATGTGCCAACAGAAATTAGCTATGGTGCTATAATATTTAGACAATATATCATTTCACACGAAGAAGCAGATAGCAATATTGTTCATCAGGCACTTGCTTCTGCACCATTTTACGCAGAAGAGAAACCCCCAACTGAGATGTTCATGGAATCTCCAACTGGGGATCGCAAAATCATAGATATGAAATTTGAGAAGTACAAGCAAATCATACCTGATATATTTATAAGTCTGCATGCCATATCAGGCTGTGATACAGTTGCCTGTTGCTATGGTGTGGGAAAGGCAACTGCACTGAAGATACTTAAACATGTTAAAGCTGGTTATTTCTCTTTCTCGCATAGGTGACCAAATTCTTAAAAATTCAGACATTATTGAACAAACAACTATGGCAACTATGTTATGGTCAGCCACAAAGCTCTACCATGACTGAAGTTGGTAGAAGCAGTGGGCTGGCAAGTAAGCACCTGACCACTCCAAAACTGTGTTCATTGCCTTCAACAACGGATGCCTTCATATTACTCGTTAAAAGAGCACATCTACAGGTACAGCTTTTGAAATGTGCTCAGAAAGTCCCTCTTAATTTTGATTCTACTGACTTTGGTTGGCAAAATGCTTTTGTAAATAAGTAATTGTTGCAATGCATTGCTCTACTAAATGTAGATTTAATTCCCCTTGCATTGCAAGAGGTTATACAATGTTCATGTACCTTGCAGAAGTAAAAGATGTAGCTGCAAAATTGCTGATGATTCATGCACAATTTACCGTATCGGCATTGGCGATTGTGGAAACAACTTCACACATACATAATGCTCATGATGATGACAAGGTCAATGATAACTAAAAATATTTATTGAACAAACATATAAACACAATATCATGTTGGCATAGCTCTTACCTCATCAATACTTAATATTACATATGTTAGCATTATATTTGATCCAGTTTGGTTGTATATTGCTACAAGTTGTCATTGTTTGTGTCTCAACAGGGGTACTGGGATTATTGCTAAACTACTAGTACTTTTCGCTGCCACTAGTCACTAGGGATATGTTGCATGTTGTTCGACATGGTACGGAATCACTAATCTACAGCGATTATCCATGGGAAGCTGCAGCCTCCACGTGTCTGGCTATAATCTTCGGGCGGGATTGCCAGCGGTGTACCCTGGTTCCTCTGCTAAACAAGGGTGCCAATTCAGCTGCCGCATCAGCGCAGACACTGGTGTGGGCCGTGGTAATATTAAGGCCTTAAACTACCGACAATATAGTGTTTGACATTAGGCCTACGCCTCTCACGTGGGATGAATGGAGTGATCCTCAGCTATTGTTACTCTGGGACCAAACTGACCCAAGGAGAGCGGAGCTGTGTTTGGTATATCTAAACCCAAGTATCCGACCCTCTGGATATGTCTGGGGGTAAATCCCCTAGACATGCCCAGAACCCCTTATCTGGCGAGTGAGGGAAAAAACTCGTAATAACCCACCATGCCCTATCACCCCAACCTCACATCCTTATCTGTACATCATTCATCTCATCAATGGACTGCACTATTTCTAACGTAGGCCTATTACAATGTCACTTAAATGGAATGAACATCAGTGCCGAAACGTGACTTTGAGCATTATTCTACTACTTCTCCATCAGCCTGCGACATTGTGTATAGTCAGGTTGTCCACCAGTCCATCTGTCTGTCTGTACGGCTGTGCCCTCTTGCGCATGTCGGTTCATGCAAATTAAGCTCTGCAGCTGAGGCACAATCGTCGGCACCTTTTTAGTTTTTCAAGTAAGGTTATGATGCTTGGCGATTTTAATGTACTTATACAATTTAAGAAGTTCATGACAATTGATGTCAGAATGTATAAACCGTCATTCTAGATTAGTGGTAATTATATTTATATAGCCCTATCCATGTTGTTCATTTATATAACTAACGTAGTCTATATGGTGATTGCATGACCATTTGCATGTACGTCGTTGCTACAGCAAAATTTTTTCTCCTAATATTATTGCTGTTGTTACGTTTTTGCTTTGAGCGTGCTTTTATAATAATTCGTATTAGAAATTATCTCGCTTAATCCACGTACAAAATAAATCCACAGAGAACACTTGGCCAGCAATGTAGTTTCACACTTGTTTCTGTTCAGAAATATACTAAGTTTCAGTAGTGGATTTATCTTGGATTTATGCACGAAGGCGATTTCTAAGTACAAAAATAATGCCGGAAATGAGTTTCTCGTTGTCAATTTAGTTAGAAAAGTGGTATTACACATATTTCTAGGACAAAAAGTGAAAAAGTTACATTTCTACTGTGGCCCTTGGCGGCCATTTTGAAAAACGTGAATAACTAAAATTGCCCAAGGGTGACACCTCCACACCCTCCAGAATCTTCTAACAGGGGGTCTGGGCAGCAGTATTCTGTAAAGAAAAAAACTATATACTCCAAGTCCAGGTATACCACCATGGCTGCCGGACTATATTCAGTGTATGAAGTATTTGTCTGTGGCGCAACAATTTTAACATGTTTAATCAGTGTCATCTAAAATAAATCTTAATTTTGCTGCTTGTGAAATATCATAATGGAATAGCATATTTTGGCAACGCCACTGGCCCAGTCCCAGATCACACCACACATTAATCGAATCTCTCATCTTCCGGCATGCTTGTTCATTTATCTGAATTTTTTCCAGTCCTGAACTGTTGTCACTGTTTCAAAATACGAACACAGCTTGTATTGTGGGTGGGTTGTTAACCTAATTAAACTTTGCGATTTTTTTGAAGTGCATTAAAAAAAACGTTTTCTGTTTGCAGAATGTCGTTTCTGCGTATATTTATAAAAACATCAAGTCAGCCACTTAGACATTTGTACATGTATACAAGTTTCCAATTTTGTATTCAAAGCTAAAATGGATTTGCTATGAATTTTCTTATGCCACATCCTTTCTTATTGGGGGGATGGGTGGGTGGTCAAAACCAATACGAACTGGGACTGGAACTTTTGCATTAAACACAATAAACATTAAACAAATAGCGGGTCATAACATAGCGTTGGCAGGGTACACGCTGTAAAGCATGAATCATACTCTTCTAGCGATATGTGTGTATACAACAGTAGCTACTGCATGCAGTCAGTCCATAACACACACTCCTCGTGCTGCCAAATTTACCGCCGATTTTGACTTGCCCCGTCGAACTGGTTTTAAGTAGTCCTCACTTGCCTGGCCTTTGGAAGTTACTTGCCCCGGGCAAGCGGACAATGCTTGATGTCGAGCCCTGAGTACTTTCTGAATACATGATACATGTGTCATGAGTTATCAGGTTTTCATGGGAAGGAAAAATATACAATTAAGTCGGCTACTGGAATTTAATGTGGGCGACCAAACTAACCATCTGAAGGGGTCCACATGGCTATCAGAGTTTTTGTAGGTATCTTGCCCCCTGTAAACTCCTCCCCTTGGAACTGCCACTGACCTGTCCTAACAAATGTAAACAACCTCTATTAACGCCCTCAAAATACATTTTAATTGGGTCGACCTAACTTATTGACCTTTTATGCATCCACTCAGCTGATTCTGAAACATTTGATCAGTTATTTATCAAGTAAGAGCATTTTTAAAACACCTCCCGAAAAATATTTCGGCCATTTTAACGATTTGTGATGATGTGAGTATCTTACGTTTCAGATACATGCTGCGTTCTAACCGGGAACATAGTGGAGGGCGAGATTGTTCTAACTATGTAGGGCGGATTCTAAACGTAATTAAAAACCTCCACAGTCAGGCAAAATCATGTGTTAATGTAAATGGAAAAAACTCTGAATATTTCTCATGTAATGTTGGAGTTCGACAAGGAGAAAATTTATCTCCGTTGCTTTTTTCTCTCTACTTAGCTGATCTTAACGAATTTATATCACGATCTTGTAAAGGTCTAGAAAAAATCCAGGAGATGGACCAGCTAGTCCATGATCCAACAGAAGATCTAGTATCGTACTTAAAGTTATATATTTTGATGTACGCGGATGATACTGTATTATTGGCTGAATCCCCTGAAGACCTGCAAAAATATTTGGATACTCTAAATGAATATTGTAACAATTTTGATTTAAAAATTAACACCAGTAAAACCAAAATATTCATTTTTTCGCGAGGCAAATTAAAAAATATACCTTCGTTTAATTTTGCGTCCATGAAACTTGATGTAGTCAATGATTACAATTACCTGGGTGTCACGTTTAATTTTAATGCAAAATTAAATGTTGCAAAACAAAGTCTTTATCAAAAGGGATGTAGGGCAATGTTCGCTCTACTGAAACGGATTAAGTCTCTGTCTCTACCTCCAGATATTGCATTAAAGTTATTTGACACTCTGGTAAAACCTGTTGTATTATATGGAGCTGAAGTGTGAGGAAGTGAAAATTGCGACATTGTAAATAAAGTGAAATTAAGGTTCTGTAAATATATTTTACATGCTCATAAATCTACTTGCTCTAATATGGTTTATGGAGAGTTGGGTGAAACGCCGCTTCATATAGTTATTAAATGTAAAATGATCCTCTACTGGGCGAGACTGATTAACAGTAAAGAAAATAAACTGTCGAAATTGATTTACTCTTTAATATATAAACTTTATGAGAAGGATTTGTTTCATTCTAGTTGGATTACCTCAGTGAAAAACATACTAGATAGTGCTGGATTCTCTGGGATTTGGACGAATCAATCTTTACCTAAATCACCAGGTCATTTTAATACAATTCTCAAGTTAAGGCTGCACGACCAATTCATACAAAATTGGAATGAAGGCATAACAAAAGGTGGTAAATGTACTGTATACCGTATAATTAAAAATACTTTTGGTTTCGAGAAATATCTGACTGAACTACCTGTAAATAATAGAATTCTTATGACAAAATTTCGGTGCCCCAATCACCGTCTACCAATCGAAGCTGGTTGTCGGGCTTAAATTCAGCGCGACCTACGGTTATGCCTCCATTGCAATGACATCGGCGATGATTACCACTATCTGTTATGCTGTCCGTTATTCAGGGAAGAGCGTAAAAAATATATAAATGTCAAATTCTGGAAAAGACCTTCCACTATTCAACTGGAACAATTATTCAAACAAAACGATTATAATAATGTACTGCAGTTAAGTTTATTCGTGAAAGTGATTATCGCAAAGTTTTAAAGTGTTCTTAACAATGAATAATAACATCTAATCCACTGATTCTTGTATAAATCATTACAATTGTAAATAGAATTATAATATGCACTGTATTGTATTATATGGCGCCAGCGCTTTCCTGGCTCTTCTGTCATATGTTCCGCACACAGGAACCATCAGCAATAAATACTTGTTACTTGTTACTTGTTGTAGTGTAGGCCTAGGCCTACTGTGATAGTCTAACTCGTAACTGTTTGTTTGTCGATCGCTCTCTAGCTCCCGGCAAGGATCAATGTATCTCTTAGAACCCATCTTCTGCTTCTCCTCAGTCAGTGCACCTCCAGTCTCAACTTCGAAGAGTCTCAGATCGCTGTGGTGATGCTGATGATGCCGTGAAGCAGTGGTCTAACCCAAAGCTTGCTTGCTCCCGTTGTCGATATCATACATATAGAAAGCTCGGAATCTCACGCTCATGTCTTTTACATTGTGTACCAAACTCCCTCTACACTATGTCTATGATGATTACTGGCCGCCATGAGGGAGTTCGGTGCACATCAGTCACTGTCCAAAATGTGAGATTCCCAACTTGTATATATAATACATCTAGCAATGGAAACAGGTAACTGTGGTCTCACCAAGATAGGCACTTGTGTAAACTTGAAACTGGGTCTAAAAAAAGGAAATTTCGTTTTTTGTACATGTAGAAAAAGGGTATGAATGTTATGGTCTCTGAAGGCATAAAAATGTGTTCTATTTATTTGAATAACTATTATGATGGTTTAAACTTAGAACTAGTCTGTTTCACTAAAACCTGGGAGTAGCCTTTTTTCAATTTGCTCGATGGCTTTTAAAAAAAATATTTTTAAAAAGCGATATAGCAAATTGAAAAAAGCTACTACCAGGATCTGGTGAAACAGACTGTAGCCAGTGTAGGGTCTGGAAGAAAAATAACGGCGAAGCCTGTATTATCGCCCAATGTACAGATTTCTGCAAATTAGCTTGTACTTCTATAACTAAATATTTTGTTCTGGGACCTAGTACAATAAGATAACCTATTGGTACAGTTAAAGTAGACGCTAGACTATAGGCCTGGCCCTAGGGTCTATAGCCTATTTTTGAACATGTCTGTAAAATTTTATGAGAATCAAAGGGGTAGGCCTAGACTAACTAGACTAGCAGTAACGTTAGCAGTAGTCGGATGTCCCATCTGTGACCCATTGCATTCTGGGCAAGCCAGATCAATTTAGGGTCACATGTCCATCCATATGCAAAAGCAACATTTCACAATCTGCTTATTACGCAAAAAATACTCAAGAATTGTCAACGAAAGAAGGCATTTAACTTCTGTGCATCCAAGCAACTTATTTTTTTACTTCCATGTTTGAGTCTATGAGGGGGTCATGGAAGAAGAAAAATTCTGATGGATTCTCATCCTTATAGCCATGAAACTTCCATTTTTACCCTCGGTGCGCCCCATGAGGAAGTGCAGGGTAGGCAAACAAAACTTCACCCAGGTTTTACCATGGGCAAACTAGTGCAGCCTTCCCCAGGCATCTCAATTCTTCAAGATGCCCACATTGTTCTGTCCAACTGGTCTTAATGATGTCCTCCAGAACTTCCTCATAGGGCAGCGGACATAGTCTATTTTCATTTTGTGCATTTTTTTACAAAAATTTTAAAAAGGCATCTGCGTAAAAAAAATTATCAGAAGGGACCACAGCATGCCTGTTCCACTTACCTCTTCAAGCACTTGTTGCAACAATTAGGGAATTAAAGGCGAGAGCTGGCACTATTTTTCATAAAAAAAAAAAAAATAGTATTTTTCATAGGGCGGGGGCCCTAGGGTAGTGGTTAGCACCGCTGCCTTTCACGCCAGAGTTCGGGGTTCGGTTCCCGGTCTCGGCGGTTTGAAAGAAACAAAAATGTTTCTTCCCCATCCACGTGTGAAAGTCAGTATTGTGGGGAGCCTCCGTGGCCGAGAAGTAGCGTGCTCGGCCTCAGACCGCCAGGGCGCAAATTTCGAATCCTGTGTCTGGAGGACAGTGTCATCCCAATCATCTCACCATCCTCAGGAGGTTCTCCTGGCCCAGTTCAGCCTATATGTGCACAAAGGTGGCCTAAAGCCCGATTCATTTACTATTTTTCATAATTGCGAGAAATCTAATGATGGGAACCCTCGGAAAAGGTGATAAAAGTGTCATTCAAAGAAAATTACTATTTAATTCTACAATAATGGCTTCATTTCTACCAGTAATAGTGAGCAAGAAGAACAAACAAACAGAAAAAGATATGTCTTTTATTGCAGTGTATCACAAATTCACATAAATCCTGAAAAAAACACGAAAAACCCCATCATAATGACTGTTTCAATGTACCTATACTCGCCATCAAATTAAAAATGATCAACCAGGATCGCATGATTTTCGGCGATTTCTCCGTCAATTTTGAACAGATTTCGTTGAAATTTTGCAGAGGCCATTTTCTATTAAAATCCTAACAGGGGTAAAAATCTCGCAAAATAATATTTAATATTTAAAAGGTTAGACCATTTGCCATGTAATAAAATTCTAAAATTAGTTTAATGGGTTTATAGAGGGACGTCGTAATCTCAATTTATTACATGTCAAATGGTCTAACTTTTGAAATACGCTCTATACTCGCCATCAAATTACCCAGGATCGCATGATTTTCGGCGATTTCTCCGTCAATTCTGAACCGATTTTCTTGAAATTATGCAAAGGCCATTTTCTATTCAAATCCTAACAGCGGTAAAAATTTCGCTAAGTTATATTTAATATTACAAAAGTTAGACCATTTGACATGTAATAAAATTCTAGAATTAGTTTAATGGGTTTATAGAGGGACGTCGTAATTTCAATTTATTACATGTCAAATGGTCTAACTTTTGAAATACGATATATAATTTTACGAAATTGTCAGGGATATTAGGATTCTGCTGAAATATGATTGTTTCCAAATTTCATGAAAATCGGTTGACAATTGACCGAGCAATCGACGAAAAACATGCGATCCTGGTTGATAACTTTTAATTAGGCCAAAAAAAAAATATGTTTGTTTCCGATTTGTTGTCATTTTAACCAGTGGGTAGGTAGGGAATTTATTTTATTTTATTTTTTATTTTATTTTTTGTCACTTCAACCAATCGGTAAGTAAAAATTATTTTTTATTTTATTTGGCTCCTTATTCACTTCCATACATGTCTTATCTGTACATTACATAATGATTTTTTGTTTTTTGAACGCTTTTTGACCCCCCCTCTCTTTTTCGTAACGTTTTTTTAGTTACTTTAACTACAGCAAGTAAGTTATCCCTTAACTTAGGCCCTATGGATTTCCTAAAAAAAAAAAAAAAAATTTTTTTTTTTTTTTGGAAATCCATAAAATAAATTTGGGTCGCACATGTTTTGATAGGGTCGGTCGGAAATCGGAAACAAACAATATTTTTTTTTAGGCCTTAGCTAAAATTTCAGTCATCGGTCAACCGCTTGCCAGTACAGTCACGCTGGGGCTAACTTTTAATGTGACTTTGGGTATATAATTTTACGAATTTTTCAGGGCTGTCAGGATTTGAATAGAAAATGGCCTTTGCAAAATTTGAAGACAATCGGTTTAGAATTGACCCAGAAATCGCCGAAAATCATGCGATCCTGGTTAACTTGACGGCGAGTAGACTATATAATGCGAATCAATGTCGACTTTCGTTAGGCCTATGCCATGGATGGATTCTTCTTGCTCATTGCTATGGATGGATTCTATTTCTAGGCCCTCGGCCTCGCTCAGCGGGCCTGGAACTAGGCTACGTTAGCAGATACTTTTTTCCAGGCCACAAAAAATTGGCGTAAAGTGAAATTTAGCATTTTTTTACAAAATCACCAATTTTAATATTTGTATTTTTACTGCCAGTGATTATTTATTAGAAATTTACACCCCCACAGTCACCCATGTCAAAATAGCATGGCAAGTGGACCTACAATGTCTTGAACATCAATAATATCATTGCAGATGTGGGGATAATTTAGGTCTACTGGAGAATTATATCCTTAATGCATATCTTTAATTAATATATATTTAGCTAAACAGTTTTACAATTAGGCCTATATAAAAAATGAAGTTTTAAACTAATCTTGCAATATTTTGGTCATTTGGACATTACCGGCTTCCCGTCGGGTCTCGATGACGTCATCGCGTCATCTGCGCAGCTGTATTGGAATTGTGGGAAGGCCAATATACTGTCAATAGCAAGGCTGTCTGCTTCTGTACAAACAATCATCACTGATCATGACATAAACCGAACAAAACGCTGGGGGGTAACTACATGAGATGAACAGATGAAATCACAGCTGCCCATATTTTCGCCCACTCTCAGACTCAGTCACATGTCAATATTAGGCTGGTAAAGAGGACACTGCGGATTACTGTGAAAATACGCAATGTGAACACATTTAGCAAATAATCCAACCTAAGTCAAAATTTGACAAAGAATCCGAATATTCAAAAAAAAATACCAAATATCGAACACTAAATTACGAAAAACGCCGAAATATCGACTGTAAGGGCTAGGAGGCCTACCACTATCGCACTACACTGCTAAAAAATACATAAAAACGGACGTCAGCGACCATGTCGGCCGATAAAAAATGTGCACAATATTCTTATTCATCAAATTAAATCACCAGGATAAACAAATTGATGTTTGTATTCGCTGAATATCACAATAACAATTGTGCATTCAAATAATGCAAATGTCGCTATAGTAAAAGTCACTTTAAATCTGTCACTTTCGCGTTGCATGTTTTTCGCTCATTGCTCAAACAATTTTAATCCGATTTTCATGAAATTTGACAAATGTTAGTTTCTAGTCTTACGGCACCTGTCCTGAAAATTTCAGGAAAAAATATTATTTAGTTTAAAAGTTAGACCATTTGACATGTAGTTTTTGCGAATTATGACGCTCCTCTATAAACCCATTGCACGCTATCAGCTTCACTCACGAAATTCGACTACATGTCAAATAGTCTAACTTTTGAAATATTCATTCAAATTACACGAAATTTTCAGGGTAGGCGCCGGAATAGTTCAAAAGAGTGTTCGCAAAATTTCATGAAAATTGATTTAGAATTGACTGAGAAATCAGCGAAAAACACCCAACGCTGGTGGAAGTTGACTGCAACTATAATGTCAACAAATGCGCGCCATTTTTGTGCCAAAAAGACGATGACACGTCACTCGCTAGATGGCGTCGTTTGTGGTGGATCCTACCTAGGCTAGGGCTAGGCCTACACAAAAAAAGCCTGTTTTAAAATACATTTTTTGCCGTAACTTTTTTATTACTCATCCGATTTTAAAAATAAGGCCTTTTTAAAATCGTAAGACCCTGTACTGTAGGCTAGACTAGAATAAAATTAATCAAGCAGAGTTAATGAAAAAGTTAAATTATATTTTATTGTCAAGCATGTCAAGTGCCTACAAAAAAAAAGTCTGTTTCACCAGGACCTGGGAGTAGCCTTTTTCCAATTTGCTCGGTCACTCTTTATAATTTTTTAACAAAATTTATCTCAGATTATTTTTTCACCTTCCCCCAACATCCCTGAAAATTCGGTAGATTTTTTTTGTGTATTAGCGAAGTTAGACCATTTGGCATGTAATAATTTTTCAAAATGACAGCTCTCTTTAACACCATTGCCGTGAAACAAGAATCCTATTACATGCCAAATGGTCTAACTTCCAAAATACACAACAAAATTGCACCAAATTTTCAGGGATGTTAGGGGAACATAAAAAAATGATCCGAGAAAAATTTTGTAAACAAATTTTAAAGAACGACCGAGCAAATTAGAAAAAGGCTACTCCCAGGTTCTGGTGAAACAGACTGTCACAGTGTCAGTCCAAGACGAGTTGACCGTTGTTATCACAAATTCACATAAAAAAAACACGAAAAAAATACCAAAATGAAGTTTTCGGACGTAGCCTAGATACAGGCCTAGGCAGGCTGGGGCCTACCTACAGGCTACACTGAAAGTTTTCGCTCTGTTCAACAACAAGAAGAATAGACCTCTACTATAAATAATTGTTTCAGTCTTTGTTGAGTTTGCGATTCTAAGGCCTAACGTTAAACGTCATGGAAGTTGAACTTGATTCAAATTTCGCGTAATGTTTACACTCTGTGTAAGCTAAAACCAATCACATCCCCGTATAAGAAACCACGTGATTAGACCTTAAATTGCAAAATGGACTCTACATAATTCGTACAGTAATCTCGGATACCAGTCTTCAAGGACTTTTCATAAAAATAAAACGAAAAAACGTCATTTTTAAAGAAGATTTATCTAATATATAGCACTATTGTATAAATAGAGTTTACTCCAAATGTTACTATGCACTAGTCTATTGACATTCAAATATTGTTAAATTATCTATTAAAATTATGTTGACCCTGTTTATGAACAGTTGACTTGTAGCGTTATAACTAGAACTTGTACTGTGACGGTAATACAGTTTGGACATACTTTTTTAAACTTTTTTAATGACATTTGCAACTTATGTGACTTTTGCGACAATTGCGACATTTTGTAGCATTTGCGATAACAATGAAACTTCTACAGCTCTGGTATTCGGTCGGTCCATTCACTGCACTTGCAATTGTTGATAAAATGTTTTCACAAAAAGTTAAGTTTTAATCAATGTTTTGAAGGATAGCCTACAAGTGTCTTCGACCTACGGCTATGTTCTGGCAGGCTATTCCATAAAGTGGGTGCTACTACTGTGAAAGCACGATCTCCGTAACCTTTCAGTCTGGAATGAGGTACCACTAGCTGACAATATTCACTGGATCTAAGACTCTGTTATGGTTTGTACGGGATCAGCATGTACATCTTCTTCTTTGTGATAACAGCGATCACTCCTCAAATGGAGTATTGCACGCCGTAGTGTGTGTGCGGTGGTGCATTCAAAGATTGGTTTTGATGTGATTAAATATAACCCCTAAAAATAAAACAGGAGGTTATAATGAACAAAAAAATGGTGCAGTGAAAATAAAAGGCGAAGTTAAAAAACCTTGCAGTTTGTATGTGCGTGAGTTGTCGACGGAAGGAGTCCAGGGTAGGGGAGGAGACAACGTGAGGTGGGAGGCTGTTTCAAGAGGGGATGGTGGAGGGTAGGAATGAGAATTTGTATGGGTCATTGGACGGGCTCAGTGGAATATACCTCCACGGATGGAACCCACATGTTTGTCTGGTGGATGGCATCAGCCACCTCTGCCAGGCATCCCCCACAGACGTATGTGTAATCCTGCACATCACATTGAGTCTCATGTATTTGCGACATATAGCGAGGGACTCCCAGCCGAGGTGGCCAACCATCTCACTAACACTGCTAGTATTGTACGGCGATTGCACACATATCTTGCAGAACGTCTCTGCACCATTTCCACTTTTTTGATGTTATCGGAAGTATGCAGGCTCCAAACCGTGGTGGCATACTCCAGGTGGGGTCGGACCGATGACTGATACGCTTGTGTTTTGACAGCTTGGAAGGATAATTTTAGATTTCTGCAGATGAGTCCAAGGATGCTGTCAGCTTTCGCTGTAACATTGTTGATGTGGGTATTGAATTTAAGGTCAGAGGTTAGAGTAACGGAATCAGTACTTTGGAGAGGGTGGTCATGTGGTTTGCATGATTTATTAATTATTGTTTTGCTTCTGCCGGTGTCGTATTCTGAGGGTTCCCCCGTGCTGAGAGTTCCCCTTCCGCCCATCTGCGCATGTGCGACCATGAGCGGAACGGCTGGTATCTGTCACTCATATTCTGAGAGTTTCCCCCAGGCTCACAGTTCCCCACCTGTCATGCTTTGCTGTGCTGAGTGCTGAGTGTTCACCTCCCCCTACGCCTTCAGCTGTGCTGAGTGTTCCCCTCTGGCTAGGATATATATTCCCCCCGCCTTGGCTAGGATGTATATCCCCCTGGCTTCCATATTGACCACAATATAGAATGTATAAAATATAATACATAAAATAGTAGTTTTTACCCCTATGATGGAAACGAAATGTTTAAATGATTTTCTGCCTAATCCTATAGGACTAGTTTTAATTTTTTTTAATGCATTTTATTTCAAAATTCAAGTCATATTGAGGGGGGAACACTCAGCCCAGCTAGTATGTCATATAGATTAGCTATTTTTAAATTCATTTTATTTCAAAATTTATGTCATACCAGGAAAATTCATGTGATACCAGGGGGGAACACTCGGCCCAGCTAGTTGTTCAATTCATTATATTTCACAATGCATGCATAGGCTACTAAGGGGGAACACTCAGCCCAGCGAGTGTATGATATAGACTAGCTGTTTTTTAATTCATTTTATTTCAAAAGTCATGTCATACTAGGGGGGAACACTATTTTTTCCTACTTTATTCTATTTCAAAATTACTGTCTTACTAATGTGATATTAAGGGGGAACACTCAGCCCAGCTAGTGAATGATATAGACTAGCTAGCTTATTTTTAATTTATTTGATTTCAAAATTCATATCATATTGATGGGGAACACACAGCCCAGCATTAATGTCTGATAGAGACCTCGCTAACTGTCTGTCTCAGCCACGCTAACACTGTTATACCCCGCCTACCTTTTTAAATAAGTAACTTTGTGAGTTTTCTTGCTATCTTATTATTATTTATATAATTGTTTTCAGTATTCAATAAGCTTTCCGGAGATATTTATTACATGTTTATATCACAAAAATTGACAGTAATAATAATTCGTATTGTGCTGGTTTTTCACACTTCGCTTACCCACTGACAAAGGTTATTTAGCTTTGTAATGCACCTTGTAAAGCCAAGGGTTTGCTAGGTGTTAACTGCACCGCATATAAATAAATATTTCGCATTGAAAACCTCATGGAAACATGGTTTTAAATTAATAACAGAAAAAGTATTCAAAGTACAGTAAAAATAATTATATCACAGGAAAACATTTTCCGGCCCCTATAATCCGATATGCATCCCGACGCTGTGCCCGAAATATTGAAGTTTTTCTTCACTTAAAACACTTTTCATATGAGTTATTTTTTACTAATCACTTAATGACAATAACATCGAATACTAGATGGGTAAGCGATTCCGATGGTATATCTGGCTTGACAATATCTGGAAAATAGGCAAAGCTATAATTGTTAAAAGATTTACCAATTTTGGCAATTTATTTAAGTTTTTAAGTTTTTAAAAGTTTTAAAGTTTTCTTCAGATATCAAAATATGACAAAAATAGGCTAATACTAAGTGCCTAAGCGATTCCAATGATGTATCACACATCAAAATATCTTGAAAACTAACCAATTTATGTCATATTGAGGTGAGGGGACACTCAGCCCAGGTATGTTATAGACTGTGTTATAGGTATGTTACAGCCCAGCTAGTGTATGATATAAACTAACTAGGTTTAATATTGTAACATCAAGCTGTATGATATAGACTAGGATTAGAAATAAATAAATGACTTTTATTTTATTTCAAAATTCATGTCATATTGAGGGGGAACACTCAGCCCAGACAGTGTATAATATAGGCTAGCTAGGTTAAATTTTAAATTCATTTATTTCAAAATTCATGTCATATTGAGGGGGAACACTGAACCCAGCGAGTGTATGATATAGGTTGGGTAGGTTTAAAAAAAATGTTTGTTTTTTTAATTCATTTTATTTCAAAATTTATGTCATATTGAAGGGGGAACACTCAGCCCAGACAGTGTATGATATAGGCTAGCTAGATTTTAAAAAAATAAGGCTAAATTGTAAATTATTTTATTTTAAAATTCATGTTATATTGAAGGGGGAACACTTTCATCTTTTTTTTCATCAACTTTATGACATTTTGGGGGGGAAAACTCAGTCAAAATAGTGTAAGCCTATGTTACATAGTCTAGCTGTCAAAATAATCATGTCATAAATTTTTTCAAGTTTCATATGTCATTTTTGGGAACAGTCAAAATAGTGTATGTCTATTATGATATAGACTAGCTAGTTGAAAGATAATAATGTCATCAGTTGTTCCAAAGGCCATGTCATTCTGGAAAAATGAAGTCATCATTTTTTCAATTCATGTATTGCATATGATAGAATAGACCAGCTGGTGGAAAAATGGAAAATATACAAGTCTTTCCAAAATGCATCACCGGATGGGGGGGGGGGGGAGTCGTTGACATTCAGCTGAGAAGGGAGAATACTCTGTTCTAATTCAAAATCCATGTTGACCTTTTTTAATAAAAAAGTTTTTCAAATTCACATTTTTCAATTAATTTTTTGGGGATCGCGAAGGGGGAATATACAGCCAAGAGAGGAGGACACTCTATTCTAATTGTATTTGCAAAGCGAGTGACTAATATTGTAGCAAATAATGTGTGCCTCAAGCACCCTGCCCAGTCAAGGAGTTTGATCGAATCTCTCAGTTAGAAGGGTAGAATTAGAGACTACCATTAAACTAGTACTTGATAAAGGGTAAGGCCTAGACTAAGATTAATTGTCATTCAATTAATAAGATATAGGCCTAGTGAAACTGAAAGTCAAATAAACTTGTAGTTGTAGCGCATGTTTTCGCCGATTTCTTAGTCAATTCTCAACAGATTTTCATGAAATTTAGCGAGGACTATTGCCAGTCATCCCCCAAATACTGTGGAATTTTAGTTGAAAAATATCCAATAGTTCAAAAGTTATGGCCCAGGCCATCTGGCATGTTTCAGTAATGCAATTCAGGGCTTAAAATGGAATTTAATTTAACCAGTTTAATGAATTCTTTTAGACTATAGAGGGACGTCGTAATTAGAAAATTAATAGGTCTAGTCTACATGAGGGGAACAATCAGCCCAGTATAAGACAGGAAGTAAACATTGCCGTAACCAAGGGTGACACGCATGCGCACCGACCCCAGGGGGAAGCACTGGACGGGGGAACTGCTGGCCGGCCACACCGGCCCTCATGGTAAAACACTTGTCTGCATTGAACTGCATAAGCCAAGTCTTTTCCCAAGAGCCGACAGAATCAAAGTCAGACTGGAATAGTTTGGTGTCTCTTTTGCTTCTGATGGGGAGGTAAATAATACAGTCATCAGCAAATAAGCGGACTGTAGGCCTACTGTTTACGACCCCATCAGGGGGGTCATTGATGTAGATTGATGTAGAAAAGTGTGGGTCCCAGGACAGTCCCTTGGAGTACCCCCTACAATACCGGAGCACTGTCAGAGGTAGCACCGTCCAGGACAACCCTTTGGGATCTAGAAGAGAGAAAGCCAGTGATCCACTCAAGTGCATCCCCTCGGATGCCATACCAGTTAAGTTTGTAATTTAAACGTTTGTGCGGACCTTGTCAAAAGCTTTACTAAAATCCATTATGAGCATGTCTTTTTGGGTTGTACTACTGGCTAGGTCCTGGAAGAGAAAGAGAAGCTGCATGAATGATTTCGACGAAAACCATGCTGAAGAGGAAAGAGTATGTTTTGAATTTCAAAATGTTTCAATAAATTACTTACAATAATATGTTCCATAATTTTGGATGCTTTACATGTCAATGAGACGGGGCGATAATCAACAAGCTTGTGCTTGTCACCCTTTTTGAATATTGGAGCCACGTTAGTTTCTTTCCAGTCGTCCGGTACCTGTCCAGTTGTGAGGGAAATTTAGAAGATAATTTGTAGCATGGGAGCAATTTCGTTACTTAAATCCTTTAAGACCATCGGAGGAATTGAATCGGGGCCTGAAGCTTTGTGGGGTTTTAAATTATCTAAAAGGTTTTTAACGCCAGGAGTAGAAATATAAATTTAGGGAATGGAGGGAAAGGAGCTGGGTCCTTTGTCTGGCATGGATCCGGGGGGTTCTTGAGTGAACACAGAACTGAATTGTTTGTTCAATATTTTGGCTTTGTCTGAGGCGTCGCTGAAAGTGTCTCTCTGGCTGAGTCTTTTCGCATATTTTTAATAAAGGACCAAAATTTCTTTTGTTTAGATTTTTTTTTAGTGTTGTTTTCTTCTTCCGAATAGTCAATAATGTTTTCGATGTACTGCCAGATGCCTGCCTCATTTCTTTTTGTAAACTATGCCGAGTATTTAAAAGTTTTTTTAGAAATCTTGGCAGATAGTTTAGTTATTTTTTGGATTTTGCGTGAATTTTATTTCTTTTCCGTATCATTTTCTTAATTTTTGGCGTGACCCAGGGAAGGTGTTGCTTACCATTCAGCTTTTCCATTGGAATGTGCTCGTCCATACTTGATGTCTTGGTTGATTTAAATTTAGTCCAAAGGGCGTTTGCTGAATACCCTTGGTTGGCATTTTTAATACTAGTATAAAGGGAATTTAATGCCATCCCAGTCTGCTTTTCTATATAGAAAGATGTTACGTTTTGGTTTTGAAATACGACAAGGCTGGGTATCAATTTCTGCAAAAACAATTTTGTGATCAGATTTCCCAATACCGGGAAGAATTTCGATTTTCTGAAGGCTAGATTTGTTGTTAGTAAAAAGTAAGTCAATAATTTTGTTTTCCCTGGTTGGCTTATCGACTACCTGCTCCAAGTTGTGGTCGAGTGATACATCGATAAGTTTTTGATTTTGGGGTACATTCAATATAATGTTGTTAGTAAAAAGTAAGTCAAGAATTTTGTCTTCCCTGGTTGGCTTATCGACTACCTGCACAAAGTTGTGATCGAGTGATACATCGATAAGTTTTTGATTTTGGGGTACATTCAATATAAGTCGGCGCTATTCCATTAACGCCACGGTATGTGAGAAGCATGATTTTGAAAATAATCCTTTTCCTTACCGGAAGCCAATGGAGATGTTGAAGAATAGGAGTGATGTGGTCATACTTTTTCGTGCGAGTTAGTATTCTAGCAGCTATGTTCTGAACTCGCTGGAAGTGGTTGAGGATATTGTTGAGGATGGTAGTCCTGACAACAGTGAGTTGCTGTAGTCCAGTCTGGATGTTACAAAGGCATGTATAAGTTGTTCTGCAATTTCGTGAGAAAGTAAACAACGTATATTGGGAATGTTTCTGAGATGAAACATGCATGAACGACACAGATGAGACTTACATGTGCTTCCATATTGAGATGTTTATCAAAAATTACCCTGAGATTTTTAACAGAAGTAGGCCTACTGAATGGTATCAGATGCCCATCAATTTAGACATGAACCAGATCAGAGACCCCAGAATTAGCACATGGGGCAGTCACCAAAACAATCTGGGTTTTATCCCTATTTAACTGAAGTTTATTTGCCACCATCTACGCATTGATCTCCTTAACACATTCCTCAACCCTTTCCTACGCATCTCCCCATTTACAAGGCGTGAATGAGAGATAAAGTTGTGTGTCATCGGCATAAAGCTGGACACACAAACCATATATATTCGCAATTTTAGCGACATAGGATGAGCATAGTGACAACAGCACTGGACCTAGAACCGATCATTGTGGTACACCAAATAAAAGGTTTTGTTTTGTAGAAAACAAATCACCAATTCTGACTGTTTGTGTTCTATGAGTCAAATATTTATGTAACCATTTCAGAGCTGTGCGTTTTTATTTTATTTATTTATTTTAGCAAAATAGTACATGTAAGGATGATTATAAAACAATCAAGGCCACCATAATGGTCACTATGGATAAAAGACACTATAAAGGGTCTGGTGACTCTTATTTCCATGGTGGTCCCTAAAAAGTAGACCAGATGGCAACTGGAAAGGTTTACAAAAAAATTAATTGAAAATACTTGTAAAAAGTTTAGATAAAATAAATTCAAAATAAGAAACATTTTCCATGACCACAACATACACTTTTAGTCATAACATTGTCACAAAAATGATTAGACTACGCTTTATTATTTATATATATAATTATTGTAAAATTTAAATACAACTCAGACAAACTAGTAATATAGAAAGTCTGAGTTTTATCCGCTAACTAGTCTATCTATCAGGTAAAGTCTCACAGCTTGTTTAAAAGATGCAAATGAGTTCAGTTTCTTTATTTTCAAAGGCAGTTTATTCCATTATTTATAGCCATTTAATTTAAAAGTCTCAGATCCGTTTCTGCCAGTGGATGGCAGGGAGTCAGACAACGTTCTATGTCTTGTCTCAACATCATGCACCTGACTAACCACACCAAAACTCTCAGTAACAAAACATGGAGCTTCGCCATGGACAATCCTGTGCATAAATTTGAAATTGAATTATTCTACTCTGACATCCACTGGAAGACACTGCACCTTTAGGAAATGTGTGATGTCTAAATGTGTCCGGGGGGATAAATCAAGAGCAAACCGTATTGTTTTGTTTTGGAAAATTTGTAGTTTATGTTTCATAGTTTTCAATAGTTTTTATGTGTTTTCCTGATACTAACAGGGCAGAGTCGTCAGCATAGATTATTAGTTTGCAGGAGACAGATGCTTCCATATCATTAACGTATATTAAAAAAGAAGATGCCTCAGGATTGATCCCTGTGGTACTCCACAAGGAACAACCCTTGGGCCAGAAAAAAATCCCCTTACATCAGTAACCTGCACCCTTTTGTCAGGTATGCATCAAACAAAGCGATTGCATTTCCATCAAGGCCTATAGCTTTCAGTTTGTTTTTTAAGAATAGAATGGTCTACAGTGTCGAATGCTGTCTGCAGGTCAATCATCACCATGCCAATATAATTTCCAAAATCCATTTTTGAACGTATATAATCCATAAGAAAAGTAAGACAAGTACCAGTAGAAAAATATGGTCTAAATCCTGATTGCAATTTATTTTTTTCATAGAGTGGTACCACCCTTGCATTTTTTATGCCTTTCGGAATTTAACTAGAGTGTAAAGATAAATTTATGATATGAGACAATAGACAAGCATGCAATGACCTCTGCACCATCTTTCAAAAACCTTGCAGGTAAACTGTCCACCCCAGTGGCTTTGCTTGCTGTGAGCCCATTCAATAGATTTTCAATTTCTTCTTCGGTGACGGTAGAAAAAATAAAATAATTTTCTATAACACCCTTTTTCTGGTAATAGTCTTTTGAAAATTGTTTGGCGAAATGTATTGGTCTTTTAGGTAGTTTGTTACCCAGTTTTTCTGCCATTGAAGTAAAAAAGTTGTTAAAATATTAGAAACTTTAACATTTTTTAATACAATTTCTTCTCCTCCAGACAAATTAATTTTGGAAGAGCCAGGTGTACCCTTTGAGAGACCAATAGATTTCAAGGTTTTCCATAGCTGAGAGGATGGCCCTTTACATTCTCCAACCATGTCATTTTTAAAAGAATTTCTAGCTTTTTTGCTTTATTTTGTGTCAAATGTCTAATTTTGCAAAATTGTTCATTAGAACTTTTCTGATTTGAGCGTTTAAATTCTAAAAGAAATTTATCTCTCTCTCTTTAATCAGCTCTAAAATTGTATGTGTTATCCATGGCTCTGATTGTTGCTTTAAACAGACTTTCTTCAGTGGAGCCACCTTATCAATGACACCCGCAAAGAACCCATGGAAAGCAGACTAGGCCTTACCAATTCGTTCACAATTTAAGACTTTTGCATAATTTTTTAAAGACCGTATAGTACTTGTTTTGTGCTTTTTAAAATACTTCTGCTAACTTTACGAGTGCAGTATGTCATGAAATGGTCACTTATACCTATTGGAATTACACCAGATTGAGAAATTTTGTTTTTTATCAGAAGAAAATATCAAATGAATGCAGCGTGAACTGCTATCAATAACTCTGATGGAACAGTCAATTAGTTTGAACCAATTAAAGGTATTTAATAACTCTTTGAAAGATTTGTATAAACTAGAGTTACATTTTCCCATGAAATCACAATTAAAATCACCCATTCCACAACACAAAATTCTTCAAATATATTTCAAAATTTGTATACCTTCTCCGGTATGTAGCACATGCCAACCAATATAGGCTTTGAGTGTGGCAGATGGATTTCAACCCAAACCATTTCCAGGTTATCACGAGCTAAATCTGGTCGAACATTATTAGCCGTGTCAGATTTGACGTATACACAAACACCTCCGACATTTCTGTCTCTGTCGCGCCTTACTACACAATACCCTGGAATGAAAATTTCAGAGTCATTTACTCTATTATCTATCCAACTTTCTGTTATGCCTATTATGTTCCATGTATCATGTTCCAATACTTTTGATACAAATGGTAAATTTGAAACTGGTCTATAATTTTTCAAAACGTTTTTGTCCAGGAATGCCTTTTTCAACAATGGAGTAACATAAGCCACCTTGAATTCTTCTGGAACGTGGCCAGTTGAGAGGGAATAATTGACGATCTCAGTGATAAGTGGTAAAATACTTGACATGTTTTCTTTCAGTAGCGATCTAGGTAACATATCTAGATCACAAGACTTAGACGGCGATTGTTTGATAATCTTGTCAATTTCAACTTCAGATAAAATTGAAAATGAATCAAACGAGAAATTTGTTTTAAATTCATCAAATGTCAATGGATTTGAACTTTGTTTCTGAGAATCAAGAGATGCTCTTATTTTAGACATTTTTAGACTGAAAGTAAGTAGAGAAAATTTTAGAAAGTACCTTTTGAGATGTGTGTTTAGGTAGTGCACGCTCTGCCCTCCGATGTGATACTTTCTCAATGATGTTGAATGAAAATCTGGATTTGTTTAATTTTCGTCTATTTTGTCTTTGAAATAGGATCGGTTGGAATCAGTGATCATCCAATTGACTAAATTTCGTTGTTTAATAAATGTTTGATGGTAAACTGTCAAAACGGTGTCTATGCATTGTTTTTCACACCTCCTCCTCTCTTTCTTAGCCTGTGTGATTTCATCAGTATACCAGGGGCTATGTGGTCTTATTTGAAGCAGCCTCTTCTGAGTGATGAGAAACATAACTTAACCCGATCTTCATGCCCAGTAGTAGATCAATTATTCACTATTGTCTTTTAAAAAAACTTAATTCTTGATCTTGTTCATTTTCTGATATTTCACCTCTGACCAATGTTCCTTTGGTTTTTCAATCTTCAATTTACACAGAAAAGCGAATTGGTCAGAAACATACTCTCCCGTGACAACAGATGATGCTATTGTCAAAACCATGCATGGCCGTCATTACGTTTCAATTGTGTTTGCTGTAATCAAGACAGCGTCCGTTTGACAGCTCGGGTCATCCCGAGAAGTCAGTCGGAAAAAAGGTATATATATATATAAACGAAAGACGAGTTGTAAGCATTGACCCAGTGTTGGGCCAATGTCTTGTCCCCTATTAATACGAACTAGTAGCGTTGACCTGGCGTTGAGCCAATACCGTGTTCCTATTGCAGGACAGAGGCGCTCAGTGATTGACGTGGAGGTGGGTTAAAGTACAGGTAGCATAATAGCCGGAATAGTGTTGTCTTCCGCACAATCGTTGGTGCAATGCTGGGCCAGCATCAGGAGATGGTAGACCAGCATTGTACCAATGCGGGACACAAAAGCATTGATATGTGGGCTGTATTCAGATGGTACAATGATTGGGCCAACACTGTGTCTTGCATGTTGTAGTTGGCGCTGTGCAGGCCCAGCATCCTAAGGTGCTGCACCGGCATCGTGCCAACGCCTCGTTCAGATGGTAATGTGACATCTACTGTTGAGAGGACAAACTGTAATCAAGACAGCGTCCGTTTGACAGCTTGGGTTATTCCGAGAGGTCAGTCGGAAAAAAGTTATATATATATGGTCGATTCCCACGAAAGTGATGCATTTGGACCTTATTTTGGAAAAGTTCATTTTCTCAATATTCAAAATGAACAGCGCCTTTATATTACGCATTCTGAAGCGGCGCACATACACCTAATCAATAGCCAACACTTTTTTTGCTTTTGTAAATTTGATTTTTTTTAATTCATATTTTTTGAAAATTTAAAACTCGTGTAACCCTACGAATACAGCTTATGTTATGATATCCGAGTAAATCAATATTGCACAATATAAATTACTTACACATTATATCTATGACATGAGCTGTGCTTGCTATTTATTTGCTGAACCGATTTCATTGTGGAGCATGTCCACAAACTAATGTTGCTACTAGCAAAATAGGTGCAATAATTTAAAGTGCGTTTTTGTAACCATACGAATGCGCTTTCATGTTCTATAAAACGAATACTACTACAGATTAACACAAGTTATTTTCTCTGAATACACTTGTGATACCAATGTATAATATGGGCAAGGTAACGTATCGGAAAATTATACCATTTTTTGTATTTCTTCCATTGAACACTACGGGTGTTTTAAATATGTGTAACCCTACGAATTTTAAATAAAGAAATGGCAGCTGTGGAATTCCATGAAAGCACATGGGGTTTACAACCTTGTCTAACAGAATAATCAAGGTACAGTGTACGTGACAGTCAGATTTCAGTGGTTAACTTAGATATCTTGAAATGTTAGTAATGTTTGAATTTTTATTATATCCTACACATTATCACAGTGCCATATTTCACTGTGTAGGTGTGGAGAATACAGAGTTAATTGAATATCTATGATGCATTATCATGTCATGACATGGCAATATGTGGACGATATCGTTTAAAATATTCTTATGTGATAGAAGAGCCACCAGAGACTGATGATGTTGTCATTCGTAGGGTTACACAAATGGCAGGTATTCGTAGGGTTACTATCTACAAGAGAAAAACGTTGATTGATTAAAAAAAATATATTGTTGTCATTGCAAAACAGGCCAAGAATAAAGCTAACATCATAGCGAGCATTTATAAGGTGTAAAACTCAACAAGCTAATAAATATTTCTATCCAAAAAATAAAATACACGTTTTAAAACGTTTGAAAATTATTTTAACTCACCAATGCAAAGGCTAATTTACTGTTAATATACTTTGTTATACATCATTTTAAACATATATCTAACGTATATTCTTTTGTGTATTACAAATATTGGAAATATTAATTTAAACATATCAAGCATCTAAAAGAGTGCACCACTGTGTGCATTCGTAGGGTTACCAATTTCACAAATAGCATTTATGTTGTATAACGCAATACAAGTTTAATTGGCATTGCGAGACCTTTCTCTAAAAACACGATATTTTAAGAAAACAATATATACAAGCAAGCAAAAACAAGTGGTATTTTAATACGTGAGTGATACTATAGCGCCACAATAACTGTTTGACTTCACTAGATGGAAATACATACAATTATTAGACAAATTAGATATTTTGTTCAATGATCTATGTGAAGTTAATTATAGCGTGGTAAATCTATTGGATATTGAGCAGCATCATACGGGAGAACACACATGTGTTTAAATAATATAATGAACCGTCAATATTGCAGTACTGTGATGATTTTTCATGGGCAACCTAGATAGAGTAACCCTACAAATGACAGCGTAACCCTACAAACAAAGCTGTTATAAGCATTTTGAATCGACTTAGAGCAACCACTTTTACCCTTTTTTGTTCATTGGAGCTCTATCTGTCAAATACTTTTCACAAGTGAATGATACATGTATATGTCATGTATATTTTTTAGGTTGACCATTAATTCAGTGACAGACAATAAATAAATTATAATCGTGATCCTCGAGCACCTTGCTGCTGAAAACTCTTCTTTCCACACGTCTCTGATTGTTTATTAGTGTGGCTGTCAAAGTAATGTTAGTTATCGATACTAATCATTCATAACACAACAATTATGTTAATTATTAGCCTTATTTTTCAATAAAATACCAATTTGTAACCCTACGAATACACTTTTAAAACCTTTGAGAAAAACGTTTAGATAAACAAATGATATGAAATCATGATTTTAAACAAGATGCTACATTTACAGTATAATATTCAACTGTTTTTTTCACTCTGAGCCTTGAATTGAAAGAAATATTATGTTTGACATGTCTTTTTTTTGTATATTTTCTGAATATTGATTATTTGAGGCAGAGTAGAAGTTGGCTACACATCATTATGTGCAGTATCAAATTTTCGCAACTGTTTTTAAACTGTTCTAAACATTACCACCTAATTGTTACCTCTTGAACTGCTGTACTCTTTGCGACCAAAGTTTTAGTTACATTATGGCATTTACATATTACATAATATACATTCGTAGGGCTACTCTGGTGTTCAATAATGAGCATGAACTCCATTCATGTTGCAACTATCACATATCAAGAGCTGGCATATATTTTTTGTGAAAGCTCCATATGTCTGCGATATAAACTGAAGAATTCAGGACTGTACAACAAAGTCGTTTTTTTGCCGATATGCATCACTTTCGTGGGAATCGACCATATATATAAATGAAAGACGAGTTGAAAGCATTGACCCAGTGTTGGGCCAACGTCTTGTCCCCCAATAATACGAACTAGTAGCGTTGACCTGGCGTTGAGCCAATACCGTGTTCCTATTACAGGACAGAGGCGCTCAGTGATTGACGTGGAGGTGGGTTTAAAGTACAGGTAGCATAGCCGGAATGGTGTTGTCTTCGCACAATCGTTGGTGCAACGCTGGCCAGCATTTGGAGATGGTAGACCAGCGTTGTACGAACGCAGGACACAAAAGCATTGAGATGTGGGCTGTATTCAGATGGTACAATGATTGGGCCAACACTGTGTCTTGTTTGTTGTAGTTGGCGCTATGCCACGTGGTGGACCGGCATCGTGCTAACCCTGTTTCAGATGGTAATGTGACATCTACTGTTGAGAGGTGAAAGGGGTAGGCATTTAATGCCACTAGGTTTGGGCGAGATACTTCTCTTTCACCTCTCACCTTGCACAGTGATTATGACTTGGCTTAAGAGCGGTAACTAGTTACTGAGTCGTAGCTAGTTACCGCTTTTTGTCTGGTGATAGTGGAGACTCTGTTGGTGACCATGTGAGTGGACACAGGCCATTGATTCGCTCAGGCGAGAATCAACAAATGTATTCAGCTTATAGTGCAAGGCTGAGGGGTTTTGAGTCACTCATCAAGTCGCACCCTAGCTGAGAGGGTTGTTTTTCCTTTTGTATATAGTGTAAAGCCGCAGCTGCTTCATCTTCATCTATCCAGTTGTCTGCTGCCGGCAGACTCCTGGATATCACGTATATGTGCTATGAGTTCAGAACCCCCCTCTTCCCTGACCAACTCATGCAGGCCAGACAATCTGACCTGAGTGTGACCTCCACACCACAGTAAGTAAACCGGTGACGTCATAATGAATATTCATGTTGCTCGCACCCCCTCCTTTTCGTACAGGCTTCACACACACCTGTTGTGAAGGTCAGACTGGTAGTCTGACGGTCTGACCTGATGGGGCAGGGCACTAGGCCTTCAGTATCGCATTGGTGTGTGTACACCTGCAGTGTACATGTACACGTGTACTATCAACGGGCAGGGGCAGGGTGCAGCTGCCTGTCCCTTCTCAGTAAACTATTTGAGGTATTGAAGACGTGTTAGGGACGTTTCCTTCTAAAACGTCATGAGGACGTCTGGAAGACGCAAAAAGCGCTACATTTTTAAGACGCGTAGGACGCCCTTGTGACCTTATATCAACGTGCAGATGTCCTCAATATCACCTGATAAATACGTTAATATGAGAACGTGTGCAAAACGTAATGAGGACGTTTCCTTCGAAAACGTTGGTAAGACGGTTAGAAGGCGCAAAAAGCGTTACATTTTAAAGACGTGTAGGACGTGCTTATGATGTTATATCAACGTGCTGTTGTCCTCAATATCACCTGATAAATACGTTAATATGAGAACGTGTTCAAAACGTAATGAGGACGTTTCTTTCGAAAACGTTGCTAAGACGTTTGAAAGACGCAAAAAGCGTTACATTTTATAGACGTGTAGGACGCCCTTATGACGTTGTATCAATGTGCTGATGTCCTTAATATCACTTGATAAATACGTTAATATGATAACGTGTTCCAAACGTAATGAGGACGTTTCTTTGGAAAACGTTGCTGAGACGTTTGTGAGACGCAAAAAGCGTTACATTTTAAAGATGTGTAGGACGTCGTTATGACGCTGTATTAACGTGCCGATGTCCTCAATAGCACCTAACAAAGACGTTAACATGAGAACGTCTTGAAAACGTGATGCCGGGTACGTCTCCTTCGAAAACATTGCGAAGACGTTGGGAAGACGCAAAAAGCGTTACATTTTAAAGACGTGTAGGACGTCGTCATGACGTTATATCAACGTGCTAAGGTGCTGAATAATACCTGACAAATACTTAACATGAAAACGTGTTGAAAACAAGAGCGAGACTTTCCCTTTGAAAACGCTGCGGAGACGTCATTCAAACGAACACGTGGGCTGCACTAATTCTGGTTAATAAAACGTGCTTAAAACGTTTTAGATACGTAATCAGAATGTTTCATCGTGCCGTCACACAAAACGTGATCCAGACGTCATGTATATATATAGGCCTACTAACGTGTACTCAGAGATAAACACATGACGTCATACAAACGGTTTCTAGACATATGAAAATGTAGAAAAAAACAATACGTGTCCACTTAAAAACTTCATCTGATCACACAATTTGTTGCAGAATTGTAGATTACTTGAACTACAATAACAGCTAGCCATTGAAATGTGTTTAGAGTGTTGAGAGCTCGTCACCAGCGTGTGACATCATGTGTTTTGAACCTATTGCAAGTATATGCATGCGTCATTAACACATGTGACATAGCTTTTAAACAAATCGACAGAATGCGAGTTATCCAGGCTTGTTCGAAACATACATGCAGAGAGCTGCATGACCTATATTTAAAATCTTGCTTTCATCGACGTGATAAACTGATTGTATATGACATTACAAAAAACTATTAATTACCGGTTCAAGGACACTTTAGCCAATAAACAGAAGGCGATATTTATTAACAATATTTTAATTGATATGCACTCACACAGTTTTTTTAATAGCACACAGTTAAAGACATTTTGTATTTTGTTTGCTGTGATAATGTGTAAATTTATTTATTTGCTTGTGTATGCTATGTACCAAGAGTACGATCAATAAACTATTATTATTATTATAACAATAACCTTTATTGGAGTTGAAACATATATTGGCAATGTAACATTCATTAAAAATAACATTATACTCTTAAAATTATGTATATTTTTTTTAGGCGAGAGACACAGCTCCCAAATGATAACATTATTTTTCACAGTCAATTTTTATTTACATTATGCATGCATTGGTGTCGACAACAGTGCGATTCTATACTTCGTTAGAGTGTTACATGAGGTAACCCTTCAAACCCTCATGTTGCCTCAAAGCTATATTTTTCCATAAGTTTGTGTTTCCATCATCCACTCAAAGTCGCAGTGCGAAACAATTTGGATTTTGTAGTGGATAGCAATTGCAATGATGAAACGTTCTATACTCTGAACTGAATACATATTCCATTAAAACACAATTCGTAAAATAAATAACTTAAAAAAGGAAATCAAACAAAGTTGTATATCCAAAAATGTTATCGGGGTTCAACATATATCAGCAGTGCCAGTGGCGGATCCAGAAATGTATAGGCGGAGCAGAGGGGGGTGGAGTCCCCCCCCCCCCGAAAAAAATTGAAATTGTAGGCTCCAAATATTTCGGCACAAATATACCTTTTTTTTAGAGGGACTCGGAACAAGAGGGTACTAACTGTAACATTCCTTAACAAAGACATGATATCCTATCAAAATATATGTACTCAAAAGCGAGTGGGAAGCACAGTCCCCAAATTATAATACATTTATTAGTTTTCGAGGGGAATCTGCATTTACATTATGCATGCACATGATTGTCTCGATCAATATAGGTAGAACTCTAGATTTATTTAAAATTAAGAGTGTTACATGTGTTACCCCTTCAACACTCATGATGCCTCAAAACGTTCCTGATTATATGTGCAGAAGGGTTTTAGAACATTTTTATGACACTATTTTAACCATATAAATGTCAATTTAACTTTAACTTCAGTACAGGTCAAGAATTGCTAAACATTAAAAAAAGCATCGCCTGATATTGTTGAAACAATTTCTTTGTGTATTGAAATTCAAACGATACATTGAGGTATCATGAGGGTTTAAAGGGTTAAGCGATCACGGTACCTAAAAGCATCATTTTTAATCCTAGAAAACTGAAATAATTCTGCACATGACGATTTTAAAACAACAAATTTTATGACACCGTTTTAAGAAAATGAATGTTAATTTACTTTACTTTGAAGTCAACTTCTAGTCTTCTTCATCCACCCAAATTTGATAATCGCAATAAACAATTGGCGTATTGTAGTGAATACAAAATTTCAATACTAGTAAATGTTTTAACGGGTTCAATACCACAATATCATAGCAAAATATATTAGGAAAAACAAGTGGGCGATACAGTTCCAAATTGATATATCAGCAGTGTTCGGAAAGAATCTGCATTTACTTTTACTTTACTTTGCACAAATGTCAACAATAACAGGATTTTAGGTTTATTTATAGTGTTATATCATGTATTTGTGGTAACCCTTTAAACCATCATACCACGATGCCTGAAAACATCATTTTCCCTGACATCTGACAAACATGCATACATACATACATACATACATACATACATACATACATACATACATACATACATACATACATACATACATACATACATACATACATACATACATACATACATACATACATACATACATACATACATACATATATACATACATACATACATACATACATACATACATACATACATACATACATACATAGGCCTACTGACATACATAGATTTTAGAACGGAAATTTTCATGACTGTTTTAACTATATAAATGATAGTTTACTTTTATTTGTTGATTACTTCCAGTTTTCTTCATCCAAGTCGATAATTGCGACAGCAATTCACGGCTTGTACTGGATAAATAATTAAAATGGTAAATTCAGAACATGTGAAATCAGCTGCATAGGACAACCATTTTTTTCCAGTAGTCAGCTGTATGCTCAATGTGTATCAAGTAGAACAATTGCCCGGATTTGTTTTTGAGTATCTAATTTAAAGAACATTTTCAGCTCTGTAAGGTAATGCATCGAATGGTTAAAATACCATGATACTACCATACTAAAGTATTGAAAGTGAGCGGATACGTAGTTTGTAAAATGATATATCACCAGTATTCAGAGCCAATTTGCATTTATAATATTCATGCACAGGTGCGGTTTACCAATAGTATGATTCTAGGTTTATTTAAGAGTAATGTGTTAACCCTTTAAGATTTGTTTTCGTGGAATTCTGCCCATAAATGTTTCTCAGGGATTGGGTAAAATTCACAAGGCAATTATTTCACCTGTGAGATTTGCCATTTAGAATTACACCACATACTTGAGAGCCAGACTGTCTATCAAGTACATGTATATTATGTAATTCAAATTAAAAAAAAAATCAACTAGAAAATAGCCTTGGGAATTTTAAGGGCCGTTCAATAGGAACAGTACTATGCACTAGTGGGATATGGGTTTTAGAAAGGACATTTTTATTATGCAGTTTCAAAAGTATAAATTACAATTTCCTTTATATTTTTACCCGCTCTGCCATTTAATTTGACGTTTTACCCACTGGAAGTCCAAATGGGTGAAAATTACTCATATTAGTTTAACTTGGAACCATTTGGAACCCATTTAATTTAAAGGGTTAATTTGACAAAACAAATTATATTCATTTTTATTCGCGAGAATGGGCTGCTTTTATTTGATTAAGATTTAAATAACAAATTAGGGCCTGTAATGGATAAAAATACCACAATACCATAGCAAAGGCACAGTTGCTAAAATGATATCACAGCAGTGTTCAGGATGAATCTGCATTTCCATTGTGCATGCAAAGGTGTCAAGAAAAGTAGCCTATCATAATAACAAAACAAAATATTAACAAATATTTTGCTTTGGTATTTTATGTTTATTTAGAGTGTTACATGTGTCAACCCATTAAGCCCTCATGATGCATCAAAGCATCATTTCCCATTCCTGAAAAATGACCTGATTCTATGCGCAGAAGGGTTTTAGAACAAACATGTACATTACACTGTCCTAACAATATAATTGACAATTCTCTTTAATTTGTGATGAACTTATAATTTTCATGATCCACTCCAAGCCAAAAAGTGTGACAACAATTTGCGGCTTGTAGACCTATAGTTGATATCGATTACAATGACAATTTAATTAATGCTTGAAATGGTTGAAAATACCAGAAAACTAATCTAAAGTATTAAAAAAACAAGTGGGAGATAGTTTCCAAGTGATATATTAGCAGTGTTCAGAGTGAAAATGCATTTGCATTATGCATGCACAGGTATATCATCAATAGTAGGATACTCGATACATTTACACAGTAGGCCTAGTGATACGTACAGTGAAAATAAATAAATACATTACCAAAGTATTAATTAAAACAAGTGAGAAAACAGTTTCCAAATCATATCAACAGTGTTCGAATTGAATCTGGATTTACAATATTAATGAACAATTTTCAACACAAATAGTAAGATTTTAGGTTTACTCACAGTGCTACTTGTGGTAAAAACTAACTTGGACAGATGTCAACAATAGTAGGTTTCACAATAGTCACAATGAAAGAATGTTTGCTGATTTCTCAGTACAATTGGCTGGATTATCGCCGTACTGTGGATTGAAATTTTTTACTCAAACTTTTTATCAAAATCCATGGTTTGACCGGAAAATATATTGAAACATTTTTTCAACTTATGTCATATTTACACAATGCTCAGGACGATTCGAATTAACAGTGAAACTCTGGCTGGTTTGAGTCTGACGATGCAGGTTGGTCTGGCATTGGGGTATGCGCGCTGACAGTGGTGATGCACCTTGCGCTAATGTGGGCTGATTTTGATTGTTTTACATGGTAGACTTATATTGTCCCCCTCTGAAATCTGTGCACAGCTTTAAACACCGTTAAAACATTGCTTGCGCATGTGGAGCGGGTTCTGTTAGTGGATTCGCTTTCAACTTGACACTTCTTCCTCAATACCTTTGTAAATAACAGGCCTGGTAATTATAATGATCATATTCATAGTGAAATATTTATGTATAACAAAAGTGGTATATATAATTATAATGAATTTTATATTCTGTAAAGGGTTTATGACGTTTCTAAATAATCTAACCCTTCACTTCACTCAGTAGTACAACAAGTGCATGGATATATTATCCAAAATTAATATTACCCACAATTTGTATTTCAAAATATTTTATCACATGTAATCATATAATCCCTTCTGATTTATAGTTGATGCTAGGCCTATTAGTGTAGTGGTTAAGCTCCTATAATGTGCATTTTATGATTAAAGCATGAAACTTCTACCTTTATTAGTACATATCCTGGGGTTTATTTTAAGATATGGAGGTAAATGAAATTTGACCCCTGGTGACCTCTAGAGGTCATTCACCTCGAAAGGTCAAAATATCCAATTGCGAAGCCAAAAAGTGGTGAAAATGGTGTTATAAAATATCTATAAAATGTTTTTTGTATTCAAGAAGTGTGCCTAATACTCTAAGAGACTGATGTCAATCATAAACATAACAGCAAGGTTATGTCAAGGTTAACTCAGGGTTATTTGAAGGTCAAAATGACAACAAATAATGAAAATATCCAGTTTTAATCAATTTAAACAATACTAGTGGTGCAGTCATCTATAACAAAGGATTGATATTGACACAGTCTTGGTCAGATATCTTTTCCACGCGCACCTTAGGAGATTGAGGACAGCATCTAATTTGGGAGGGGAAATACACCCCAAGTATTCCCCTTACTACACCCCTTCGTCAATGTTTAATTGGACGAGCAAAATTACAGTGTGCAGCAGCTGTTAAACATCAGTTTGGGCTCCCATGACAAACTATTGATGCATAATTGGACTATATGAAGTCTGACATGGGTTGGGATTATGTTTTACTGTGGTACCGTCGAAAAACAACGTTAAGGTCATATCAAGGTCATTTCAAGGTCAAACTGTCAAAAATGGTAAAAAGTATACCACGATTAGTTTCTAGGCTGCATCATTTTTTCAGAAATTTCGGCAAAATACTCTGATCATAGTGTAGTGTTTAAGGTCCCATAATGAAACAATTGTGCATTTTATAATTTGGGCACGAAGCTTCTACCATTATCAGCACAAACCCTGATCTTTATTTGTGGAGGTAATCTAGATTTGACCCCTGGTGACCTCTAGGGGTCATCGACATCAAGAGGTCAAAATAATCATTCGTGAAGCCAAAAGTGGTGAAAATTGTGTATGTCTCTCCAATAATTTAGAAAGAACATGTAAACAAGATATTGGCCTATAATTTCCGGGATCATCAGTGGAACCTTTCTTGAAAAGTGGTGTAACAACTGTTATTTTCCAATCATTAGGAAATTAATTTTAGTTATGCTAAGATTGCAAATGTCAGTGATTATATTGGTGATGTAAGGAGCAGTTAACTATAACATATGTGTACTGATGCCATCTACTGCTGATTTCTTAACATCTAATGTCGACAAAAACTTGAAGACAGCCTGTTTGGTGATAAGCGGATAAGCGGTACTTTAAACATGTCATAGGGCGGAAGCTTAGTCTTAACAACATGTGTTAATGGTTGGAAATCGTGCTGGGCCGTGTCATTTTGACTTGATGGTGGAATGTATTAATCTACTATAAATGTGAAATGTAGGTTAAATGCGTTTGCAATATCCTGCTCATCTGTAAGTTTTATATTCTTTTGTTTTATGGAAGATGTCAATTTGTACATTCTGAAAGATTAGGTCTGAAATTTAATTAAATGCATAACTTTAAAATACCTTGAAGACTTTGCTTACAATAGAAGTGAAATTTTACGTTCAAGGTTCATCTAGAGGTCATCTAAAGATCAAAACACAAATCAGTGGCCATCTTGAAAAATTAACTTTTGACACAATATGCATAGAATCCAATGTAATACCTCATTTTTGCCTAATTTGGGTCGACTGATCACGTTGGAATAGCTATTTGTACGTTTTAAGGTCATCTAGAGGTGAAAAAGACAAGATGGCCGCTACTGTCCGACATGAACATTATAGCCTATCATCCATATTTAGAAGCAACTTACTATTGTCAATTTATAGGCCTATATACTAGAATATTGGTCTGGAATTTAATTTAAACCTAATTTTAAACTAATTTGAATGCACTGATTGCAATAAAAGTGTTGTTTTACGCTTTAAGTTCATCGAGAGGTCATCTAAAGACCAAGACCAAACTCAGGGGCCATCTTGAAAACTTAACTTTTGACATAATAGGCCTAGAACCCAATGTAATACCTCATTTTAAACTAATAAGGGTACACTGAATACGTTAGAATGGTTATGTTTACGTTTCAAGATAATCTAGAGGTCAAAACCAAGATGGCTGCTAATCATTTTCGAATAATATGAATAAACCAGTTACCCAGCTAACACAGAACGTTCAGATAACCTTTCCCTCAAGGTTCGTTATGGGTTTGTTAACTGGTAATCTTATGTGAACGTTCTAGGAATAATCTCAATCATCTCACCATCCTCAGGAGGTTCTCCTGGCCCAGTTTAGCCTATATGTGCACAAAGGTGGCCTAAAGCCCGATTCATTTCATTTATTTCTAGGAATATTCTCTCCTTACATAACCCTAGGCGAATGTTCGACGAACGTTTTGAGTAATCATTCCCTCAAGGTTAGTTATGGGTTTGTGAACTGGTAATCTTATGTGAACGTTCTCGGAATATTCTCTCCTCACATAACCTTAGGTGGATGTTCGACGAACGTTTCGAGGTTTTATGGTAACCGAGGTCAATTAAACCCTACGCATGCGTGGTGCCAATCAATCAACTGGTAATCTTATGTGAACGTTCTAGGAATATTCGCTCCTCACATAGGCCTAACCCTAGGCTAATGCTCGACGAAAGTTTCGAGTTTTTGAGGTAATTTATTGAGGTCAATTAAATCTTGCGCTTGCTGTTTCCATTCGTTTAGGAAGGTGAGTGTTGTGCATTTCTGCATCTGAATATTATCTCTTGTTTGTGTTGTCATCCATGTCATATCTTCTTAAAATATAAGTAGCTGAATTCTTGAAGATAGGGCTACATAGCCTATAGGTCGCCTTCCGCAGTTGCTCCTAAGATTTGTGACGTAGACTAATTAACATCCCAGAGGTACACCCTAATATTAGCCAGCTAGTCGACGATGTAGACCTACTTCAACAATAAATACCTATTATTACTGTATAACAGAGTATTATATTTAAAAGATATCTTGTCTAGAATAGCCTAAAGAGTGTGTAGAATAAAAATACAATTGATGTCAGAGAAAATTATTATTTAATTGACCTATTTTGCCATGATTTACAGTGGACCCAGACAACATCACTCCAGTGCCAGTGGTCCACCAATGGCTATGAGCGGCAAAAAAGCCACTGGTGGACCACGAGTGGCACACAGGCGGCAGTCGGAGGGTGGGATTTGCCACTCATGACCACTGATGGGCCACCGGTGGTCCACCACCTGCAAAAAATGTAGCTAGTGGGCCACCCGCTATCAGCTTGACATCCGTCTGGGGAGCTATAGGCTAAACGCTGAAGGGTCGCCAGTGGGCCACCAGATAGTTTGTCTGGTGGTCCACTATACATAGCTGCATGGTGAATCGTTGATGACCCACTGGTGGTGGCGCGGTGGCTGTAGGGCCCTATTATATGTATTAAGCTCAGGCCTAGACAGTGTGTTTTAAGTAGGCTAGCCCACGAACGGACAAACAGCCAGCAGCCTAGCTATCATGCACACATGGCAGCTAGCAGAAAACCAACGTGAAATATACATGACTATAGTACCTTCCCACAGAGTTTCGCGCAATTTTATTATCTGGAATTATTTTTAAAAATTCAATTTAAATATACGGCCATATTCTACATGACTTTCATAGCCCTAGGATTTTTTATAGGCGTCTATACAAATGTTAAAAACTTTGTCATTTCTCACGTCTTGGATCATACAGGCTGTTGTGAACCCTATTCAATTCTTAAGAGCCTCGCTTAATTTAACTATGAGACAGATTTTTAAAAATTCCAATTTAAATACGAGCAGAGTCTACATGCTCTGGACTACCACCCTACAGAGTTTCATAGACCTAGGATTTTTTATAGGCGTCTATAAAAATGTTGAAAATTTTGTCATTTCTCACGTCTTATATCATTCAGGCTGTTGTGAACCCGATTCAATTTTCAAGAGCCTCGCTCAATTTCACTATGAGGAAGATTTTTTTAAATTACAATTTTAATACGAGCAGATTCTACATGCTCTGGACTACCACCCCACAGAGTTTCATAGTCCTAGGATTTTTTATAGGCGTCTATAAAAATGTTGAAAACTTGGTCATTTCCCACGTCTTGGATCAGACGGTCAGTCCCAAACTGTTGTGAACCCGATTCAATTCTTAAGAGCCTCGCTTAATTTCACTATCAAGAATATTTTTTAAACATCCAATTTAGATACGAGAAGATCCTACATGCTCTGGACTACCACCCCACAGAGTTTCATATAGCCCTAGGATTTTTATAGGCCTCTATAAAAATGTTGAAAACTTTGTCATTCCCCACGTCTTGGATCAGACGGTCAGTCCCAGGCTATTGTGAACCCGATTCAATTCTTAAGAGCCTTGCTTAATTTCATTATCAAGAATATTTTTTTAAAATCCAATTTAAATACGAGCAGAGTCTACATGCTCTGGACTACCACCCCACAAAGTTTCATAGCCCTAAGATTTTTTATAGGCGTCGATAAAAATGTTGAAAACTTTGTCATTTCCCACGTCTTGGATCAGACGGTCAGTCCCAGACTGTTGTGAACCTGATTCAATTCTTAAGAGCCTCGCTTAATTTCACTATCAAGAATATTTTTTAAAAATCCAATTTAAATACGAGAAGATCCTACATGCTCTGGACTACCACCCCACAGAGTTTCATATAGCCCTAGGATTTTTATAGGCGTCTATAAAAATGTTGAAAACTTTGTCATTCCCCACGTCTTGGATCAGACGGTCAGTCCCAGGCTGTTGTGAACCCGATTCAATTCTTAAGAGCCTCGCTTAATTTCACTATCAAGAATATTTTTAAAAAATCCAGTTTAAATGTATACGAGAATATTCTACATGCTCTGGAATACCACCCCACATAGTTTCATAGCCCTAGGATTTTTTATAGGCGTCGATAAAAATGTTGAAAACTTCGTCATTTCTCACGTCTTATATCATACAGGCTGTCGTGAATCCGATTCAATTCTTAAGAGCCTCGCTTAATTTCACTATGAGGAAGATTTTTTTTAATTCCAATTTAAATAACAGTTACTAGCAGATTCTACATGATCTTGACTACCACCCCACAGTGTTTCATAGTGTTAGGATTTTTTATAGGCGTCTATGAAAATGTCGAAAACTTTGTCATTTCCCACGTCTTGGATCAGACGGTCAGTCCCAGGCTGTTGTGAACCCGATTCAATTCTTAAGAGCCTCGCTTAATTTCACTATCAAGAATATTTTTTAAAAATCCAGTTTAAATGTATACGAGAATATTCTACATGCTCTGGAATACCACCCCACGTAGTTTCATAGCCCTAGGATTTTTTATAGGCGTCGATAAAAATGTTGAAAACTTCGTCATTTCTCACGTCTGATATCATACAGGCTGTCGTGAATCCGATTCAATTCTTAAGAGCCTCGCTTAATTTCACTATGAGGAAGATTTTTTTAAATTCCAATTTTAATACGAGCAGATTCTACATGCTCTGGAATACCACCCCACAGAGTTTCATAGTCCTAGGATTTTTTATAGGCGTCTATAAAAATGTTGAAAACTTGCTCATTTCCCAAGTCTTGGATCATACAGTCAGTCCCAGGCTGTTGTGAACCCGATTCAATTCTTAAGAGCCTCGCTCAATTTCACTATCAAGAATATTTTTTTTAAATCCAATTTAAATACGAGAAGATTCTACATGCTCTGGACTACCACCCCACGGAGTTTCATAGCCCTAGGATTTTTTAAAAGCGTCTAAAAAAAAGTTGAAACTTGGGCCAACGTCGTAGAGGGTGGAACAACATTGGATCAACATAGGGCCAACGTATTGTGCCTGCTGGGTTGATGCGGCCCCTGCTGACACCGTTGTTGTGTTAACAATATGACGAGTCTGACCTCTGTAAATCATATCGTGGGCATGTGGAGTCTTAATACATTTCGATATTCACTAAGTTAAATTATTTTTCGGTTGCATTTTCCTAACATTTCGCAATAAGAGGGAAGCATGTGATCCCGGGGATGAAAAAATTTAACTGTCGAAAAAATCACGATTAAAGATCATTTTGCTCAGACTGGAACATCGTTGGCCCAATGTTGTGTCGCCGGCCACATAGGACAGTTAATTAGGTGTGATAATCATTGATGGGAAATCTGATACATTGTTGTGTTAACAATCCTAACCAACCTCACCTCTCTGTCTTAATACTTTTTGATATTCACTAAGTTAAATTATTTTGCGGTTGCATTTTTTAAAATTAGTAATAAGAGGGTAAAATTTGATTTTGGGGACCGAAAAGTGGTTCGTGATCAACGAATTTCGCAATAAACGACTTTGCAATAAGCAAACTTTTAATCTCATGTCGATGGTGGAAGCGCAAAACCACCTATCTAACAGATGGATGATGAAAGCGCAAAACCTCATATCTAACAGATGGATGGCGGAAGCGCAAAACTACCTATCTGCAAAATAAGCGTTTTGGGGATTTTGCATTCTAAGTGTTGCTTTGCCAATTTTGTATTATCTGTCAACTTTTCTAAGGGATACATTGATGGAAAATAGCTTTTAAGCGCATAAGTTAAAAACACCTATCTTTTCGGGTTCGAAATTTGACAGCGCAAAACCTTCTAACTGTCAAGCAAATGATGCTGAAAGTAGTGAGCCTGGGTTTATATTAAACCTTTAGCTGGGTGACGTGTGATAAAGAGCTACTGAGAGCTGGGTTTGACGGAGAGCTACTGAGGGCGAGTTGATGGAGAGCTACGTGTGTTGGAGAGCTGAGTGTGATGAAGAGCTACTGAGATCTAGGTGTGATAGAGAGCTGGGTGTGATAGAAAGCTACTGTGGGTTTAGTGTGATGGAGTTACAGAGAGCTGGGTGTGATGGGGAGCTGCTGAGAGTTGGGTGTGATGGAGAGCCACTGAGAGCTGGGTGTGATGGAGAGCTACAGAGATATGGGTTTACTGGAGAGCTACAGAGAGCTGGGTGTGATAGAGAGATACTGAGGACAGTATGTGATGAAAATCTGGGTGTGATGGAGAGCTACTGAACGCTGGTGTGATGGAGAGATACTGAGGGCCGAGTCTGATGAGAGATGATGAGCGATGGTTATGATCGAGAGCCACTTGAGGTCTGGGTGTGGTAGAGAGTTACTGAGAGCTGAGTGTGGTGGAGATATACGGAGGGCTAGGTGTGATAGAGAGCTACTGAGAGCTGGGTGTGATGGGGAGATACTGAGGGCCTGGTGTGATGGAGAGCTAGGTGCAATGGAGCGCAGGGTGTGATGGAGAATTACTGAGAGCTGGGTGTGACAGTGAGCTGGATTTGATGGTGAGCTATTGAAAGCTGGATGTGACGGAGGGCTGGGTGTGATGGCGAGATGAGTGTGATAGGGAGCTACTGAGGGCTGGGTGCGATGGAAAGCTGGGTGTGATGGAGAGCTACCGAGAGCTGGGTGTGATGGAGAGATGGGTGTGATGGAGAGCTGGGTGTGATAGGGAGCTACTGAGGGATGGGTGTCATGGAGAACTGGGTGCGATGGTAAGCTACTGAGAACTGGGTGTGATGGAGAGATGGGTGTGATGGAGAGCTGGGTATGATATGGAGCTACTGAGAGCTGGGTGTGATGGAAAGGTAGGTGTGACGGAGAGCTACTGAGAGCAGGGTGTTATAGAGAGCTCGTTGTGATGGAGAGCTACTGAGAGCTGGGTGTGATGTAGATATGGGTGTGATGGAGAGCTGGGTGTGATGGAGAGCTACTGAGAGCTGGGTGTGATGCAGGGCTACTGAGGTGTACTCCAAAATTGACTCTGGAGTTTTAATTTGTATCTCCACCCCTGTGATGCAGATTTATTATCTCAGATTTAAAGAGACACCGCTTTACCTACATACTCCTGCCAATGTGCCTATCCGTTCTACTTGTATTAGTGTCAACAGAGATTAAGGCAAGGTGTATCATTAAATATATCAATTAGCTTACAAAATGATAGTTTTATGTTGATCCGATTATTGATTGGTTTGAAAAAATTTTTTTACGTGAAATGCAAAACCTTCTAACTGTAAAATAAATTCAAAAAATTGAAAGTAAAAAACACCTATCTGACCTTATTAATGGGTCATTTATTTATTTTTGTCAATACATTTTTTTAAAAGGAGCACATAATAATTATTAATATACATAGCCATTTTGCTAAACAATCTCCATGAATAGTTAAAATTATCCAGTTATTATCGATTTACTCAAAACTTCATTTTTTCAGATAGGTGGTTTTGCGTTTTCACCATCTATCTAAACGATAGGAGGTTTTGCGTTTTCACCATCTATCTGTTAGATAGGTGGTTTTGCGCTTCCACCATCGATAAATATATATTTATGTACATAACATCAGTATCTGTACAACATTACTAAAATTAAATGATTTCTAATTAATTATAATAAATCATGTTACCACTCCCGGAATCATTTAAAATGCTACTAAACATTACGTTTTGTTATATAAAACTTTTTAAATGCTTTTATTTTATACTAATTTGTTATATAGTAATTACATAATAAGTAAGCACATAGATTAAGGTACAAGATAGAGAACAACAGGCAAAGGTCAAATATGTAATTTGTAGAACACATCTGGACAAATTAATATCAGAATATGCCGAAATTTACGACCAAAATTAAGACTGCTGTGAGAAGGCGTCTAGAGCTGTGTCAGTGCCGGTACAGCGCCAACAGCGCTGGGCCGGCATTGAGACAGCGCTGACAGCAAGTGAGAGTGATTTTGAAACAACGAGTGTTGTTGTCACTCACCAGCGTGTCACCGAGTTGGTGAGTAAGTGACACTATTTTAAAAACTATGTCACACATACAGAAAACACTTATGAACAACAGATTATATGCTGTCAGCGCTGTCTCAATGCCGGCCCAGCGCTGTTGGCGCTGTACCGGCACTGAGACAGCTCTAGACGCCTTCTCACAGCAGTCTTAATTTTGGTCGTAAGGCCATGAATGATATCATGAATGATAACAGACCTTGCTAAGTTACTCCCGTGGCGCGATAGCACAATGGTGCGTACTGCCACGTAATATACAGATACAGATTAAAAACTCACACCTACAAACAATAACGCACAAAACATCAAGAAAACATGCATGATACACTCAAATACACAACTCACAAACCATCATCGACAGGGCACATATTTTAAAAATAGTATCATTGCTAATATGTATACACCCTGTATAAATACATTTTAATAAATAAATAAATCAAAACAACAAGACAAAATAACAGACAGTATTCAAACACCACAATGAATCCTGGAAGGGTTTAAAGCCCCTGGTGGCTCTGAAAAGGGACAATTCAGAACAAACGAGCTATCTTAATTTCACAAATTAAGATGAGACGCTATAGCTTCTAGGAACTTTCCATTTTCCAAATTATCAACTTCAGACACTTTCAGACCATTCCACCCAAATTAAATCAAAATTACATAACTCTTGACGTTTTTTCTCTGGATATGCTGGAGTATGGCGACGGCATGCAGACAGTCAGGCGAACAACACGAGGTAAATAGCGAAGCATGGTATCAGGGGCGTAGCCAGGATTTGTCAGAGGGGGGCTCGAATTTGTGCTGTACCTCTCCAGCCTCGAAGTGGCGGCCATTTAGGAGGGTCTGGGGCATCCCCCCAGAAAATTTTGATATATTATGTGTCTATTGGTACATTCTGAGGTCATTTGGCACTCAATTTATTAGTTAGCTCATGTAATTTTTTTATGATTTATTTTTATTGATTGAATGGTTGTCAATTTTCGACATAAAACATGACAATTTAAAAATCTGAAAATAAAAATATAGATCAAGGCCTTCAGCTATGTTATTTTATCGCCCTCATTAATTTTTCCAACCTCATTAACTTTTCCAGGAATTAATCCAATTTGTTTTCAATTCTTTCTACTCGCCCTTCGATCCTCATTAGATTTTTTCTCATCCAAAACAATCATAGTGGTCTATGGATAATCATACACCAAATTAACAGCAATTTCCATGAATCTTGAGTGTTGCAAAATGCGGGGTAACTTCATCATCGAAGATAAACATGTTATGGTATACGTATGCATAAGAACAAGGGTGCAGAGTCTGTCTTGTGTCATGGTATGGTGCTTGGTATGGCGCATATATATATATAACAAAACTTATCATGTTGCCATTATAACTTTAGTCCATTCTAATTGCACTTTGATCTGGAGAAAATTTTACTTCCAACATAATTTACTTCGATGGGTATCGATTCTCTAGGCATACGCCTATCTATATAACATGAAAAGTCCACAAATGTGTGCGTGGGGTAACATAGGGCCTATATTAAAATAATAATAATGAAATTGCATTTTTTTCTAAATCAATAAAATGTACTAAAATATAATAAAGTGTATATTCATTATTATTATTTACTATCAACGGCAAGCAACTATTATATAAAAAAAAACAGTTTGTAGTTTACAGATCATTGATATTTCTACAGAAGTAACTAGTCCTATGTAGGAGGGTTTGTGGTGCAGCTTAAATAACTGCGGCGGTGGCGGGTTGTGTCAGATATTGTAAGCAGCCTGTCTCTGTGGGTCACTGTTAATGAGAATGAATTGAGCGTTTGAATGAATGGGTTTTCAGGCCACCTTTGTGCACATATAGGTTAAAATGGGCCATGATAATTTCCTGAGGATGGTGAGATGAATGACATGACACTGCCCTTCAGACACATGATTGGAAATTCGAGCCCTGGTTGTTTGAGGCCAAGCACGCTTCCTCTCGGCGGTCACGGAGGCTCCTCACAAAATTGAATCATCACGAGTGAGCGGGGAAGAAATATTTTGTTTCTTTTAAATTTGAAGGTCAGGGGTTCTAACCCGCGATCTCCAACTTTCCAAGCAGCTAGCTAGCTTCAACCGCTGCACCAGGGCTCCCGCCCATGCAATTAAGCGTTTGAACAGCATCAGTAGGACCAATTCTACGTGAAACAACAGCAATAGCATCGGTTATGGCACGATACAGAATTAAGACGAGGCAATGATAAGCAATATCTTGAAGGGGCTACGTCGTCACATGCTTCTGATAATAATAAGTACAGTCTAGATGTTTCTCCTTTCAGGTTGGCCTACAATTAAGCATACATGATTTTGTGAAGTTTTGGCGGCCATTTTGGATTTAAAAAAATGCCACTGTATACAATTTTACACACCCTCTAGAAAATTCTACCTCGGACCCATATGAATTGAAATGAGTCATAAAAAACTTTATACCCTCTTGAGTCTTTCCACCTTTTGTGAAAATTCCTCCTGACTAACTTCTGTTGTAGTTATATGCCCGTTAGGGCGACATTGGCGCACCGCAATATAAGTCATAGTGTCTCAAGTGTTGATTTAATTGGACCATGTGTGACAACTCAACCCAAAATATTCACATTAAAAAAATTAGCGACACAGCAAGTACTGTATTGCCCACTCTAAGCTTTCAGCACTGAGTGTAGAGTAAACAGGTCACATGTTGGACAGCGAAGCGCAATTTTAAGTATGTTAACATACTAAGGGAATTTAAATATGCACGAGGGACATAGGTTTAATAGAAGAAAAGTCTCAAATGTAAATTTAAAGGATATGCTAAATTACAACATCATCGGCCTTTTCATTCACATTAGAGAGATAAGACACAGATACAGGGTAGCTACTGGCTGATTCAACACCTCACTTAGACCATCGCCGAGGGCGCATCTAAATTAAATAAATTCTAAAATGCTTCTGTTTCCAGGTTCCTTGCCTCCCTTGCCAACCAGACATTTCCAATGAGTGTTATATATACTAATGAGCAATTTTGAAAGGCCAAACGCCGCTTTTATACAAGCTTCAATTCCTTTATCTCACTCTCAGCACCCTTCGGGTGCTAGGGTTCACTTTGCACAGGCCGGATTACACAACAGGTGATGACATCAACAGGACTGAGCGCGTCGTCACCTGGTCACTACCACTCACAAAAACGCCAGGCACTCCACAATGTATATTTAATATTGTCCTGACGTCTATTACACTGGCCCAACATTAAACCAACATTAGCTGAACGACTCCTCTTGCTGGAAAAGCAGTTCATATATGGTCTTGATCAGAGCACAAACTGCCATTACATTTCGGCAAACAGCAGTAACAGCATACTTTCGTAGTACTCAGTTACTGCTGTTTGCTTTTGCACGGCAGCGTATTGGCGGTGAGAAATATCTATGTTGTGTGAACGGGCATTGCAATAAAATACGTTATTCAGTCGTATTACACGCTAGAAATGTAAAAACTATATGAATTTGCAATGCCTTTAACTGCCAAGGCTAAAAATATACTTTTAATAATACAAAATTTTATAATTTTTGAATCTAGATATCTTAGCCAAGACCTAACTTCTATATTGCATAACACTCCTCTAGATGTCAGTTGTGGGAGAGAGGGTGGGTGGGGGCTACCCCTCCACCTCAGACTGCTGGCCACATGAATCAGCCTCTCTGGTGTCACCTGGTCAAAGCCACACAACAAACACGAGACGTTGACACAATGTTAGCCTAATGGTGGCCCACCGTTTACAACACTGGGGCAGCATTGGCCTACCAGTAGAATGGCCTTAACACGATATAGGGGCCTATGTTCACCCAATGCTAGTTTAATGCTGGCCCATCATCTACAACCCTGACTCAGCAGTAAAACAGCATTGGCTAAACGTCTTATTTTTGCCGGGAGTCACCAGCAATTTGATACACTGACACACTGTTAGTTTAATGTTGGAACAGTGTCATATATGATGGTACAACATTTAACCAACATTGGGTCAGTGCATTATGTTGGCTGCCTAGAACCAGCATAACATAGAACGCTTCTGCTCACAGCAAAACCAAGTATCTGCTTAATTCACAAGTGTGCAGATACTGTCTATTGAAAGTGCTGTTACAAATGAGAAGGAGGCAGTGACATCAGCGTAAAGGAAGTATATGGGCAAAGCCTGCCACTTCAAGACTTTTCCACTAGCTACATATCAAAAAATCGACTTCTCACTAGACCTCTTTTTGCAACTTTATTTTAAAACATAGTAATTATTTTTTCTTGTCCTAAAAAATTGAGATACCAAGTATAAAACATCTATTTTAATCATTTTTTTAAATAAACAATTAAAAACACCAAAAAACACAAACAGAATACGTTACATTTTTTTATAGTTATTTCCCAAAATATTTGATATGTATTTGACATTTTTGTGCAAATACTATACAAAATAAAAATATGCACAATTAAATATAACAATGTAATTTCAATGTTTCTAAGTGTCAATGGACTTGATACATTGCAGTATACGAGATATAAAGGTTTTTCAAAATAGTAGTGTATTTTTATTTTAGTTTTTTTCCTGATAACAACAGTAGTGTGTTCCTGTTCAATACCCATTCAATATTGTTTAAAATAAACCTAGGCAATACAATAAATTGTATGTGTCATTGTCACCAAACTTATTGTATCTACTATTTCACTATACTTCACCAGGCACAAAAGCACTATCAGAATTAAAAGTAACGTATTCTGTATTTGTGTGTATAATGGAAACTATTACACACTGCCACATTGAATAATCGAGGTGCTTTTTGTCTAAGCACATTTTTGATTATTGCTATAACGATATATAGGCCTACTGAGTTTATGTCATTTCGTGCCTGTTGATTATTATTTCCAATAAAAATGCAAAATACGTTACCAAAATACGTTACATAACTAACATAATTCATGTTATGATAAAGTAATGATACTAAATGTCACTATATCCAGTAAATAGTTGTATCATACAAAGTGTAAGTGTTTTTTACTTTTGTTACAAAACAGAACGCACTATTACAACATTGTTTAGTGAAGAGCAAAATACGTTACCAAAATACGTCTTAAGGTCCAAGTGTCTATTCAAAAGTAAAGTAGGCCTATGGTAGGCAAAAAATTGATTTCTAACATTGAAAAAAGCCAAGAACAAGTGTAAGTGTAATGCCTTTTTTTTCCCGTGATTTTGACTGTAAAACATATTTCTGATATCATTTTGGTGATTAAAAGAATAATCATAAGGCAAAAAAGGGTGATAGAAAGGCATTAAATGGCAACAAGGAAGCGCTGAAGAGCGACAAAGAAGGGTTAAATGGCGATGGGAATGCTTTAGACCGACGTTGGGTCTTTGCTAAGAACAGTAGTAACATTTTAAATGCTACAATGCTACATTTAAAAATAAAAATAACCGTTGTAATTCCATCAAACACGATCCGTCGACCCAATGTTGCTTTGAATTTGAGACAGCATCGCATACAGTGATACAGCATTAAACCAACAGGAAAGTGTCAAGTCAATGTGTTTACTGGGCCCTCTGAATGTGTTTCTATTTGTCAAACAAATATATATATATTCAAAAGTACGAAAGCTCGTTGGGGACTTTAGTGTGCAGACTTCAGAGGCAAGGTTTAAAAGTTCAGAATTCAAAGTTCTGAATTTTGAAGTCTGAATTTCGAAGTCTGAACTTAAAGTCTGAACTTTAAGGGGCCGTTCAACAACTACGTAATGCCTAGTGGGAGCGGATTCACGTGATGCATTACGGCCCGTAGGCAACACAACGTTAAACAGCGCTACGAAGGAGGGATTGGGGGGGGAAATTTCTCACAAAAAGTGTTAGGTAATTGGTAAACAGCCCCTAAAGTCTGAACTTTTGAATTCTGAACTCCGAAGTCTGAACGATGATGTTTTAATTTTCTCTATATGATGTTAATAAATGACTCTGAACCGAACTTTTGAAGTCTGAACCGAACTTTTGTACAGAAGAGAGGCATTTCATGACCTTACTAAGACGTGTGGCGCAATGTAAAATTGCCAACAGAATTCAAAGTGACAGTCAAAAATGCATAAAACAGTTTAATTTGATTTTACTGTGGCTTGAGAAGTCACATTCAAAATCTGGTTATTATTTGTACTTATTTCATCGATGACAAATATTGTACGACGACTGATTGTACTCCTTAACATGTTTTGGTCTGAGAAATAAAGTGACTTAAAATTATAAAGCACATTGTATTTAATAATAAACTCCTCTTCTTCTTCCTCCTCCCCTTCCTCCTTTTCATACATCTCTTCCTCCTACTCATTATCCTCCTCTTCCTCCTCTTATACCCCCCCCCCCCTCATTCTTCCTCTTCATCCTAATCATCCTCTTCGTCCTACTCTTCCTCCTTTTCACCCTCTTCTCGTCCTCTTCTTTTTCCTCCTCCTCTTCCTCCTTTGCATCTATCTCTTCCTCCTCCTCCTTCTCATCCTCCTCCTCCTCCATCTCTTTTTCCTCCTCGTCCCTCTTCCTCATTTTCATCGATCTCTTCCTCCTCCCCTTCGTCCTCCTCCACCTCCTCTTCCTCATCCTTTTTATCCCTCTCTTCTTTCTCCTCTTCCTCTCTCCTTCCTCCTCCTTCTACTCCTCCTCTTCCTTCTCCTTCTTCTCCTCCCCTCCTTCTCTTCTTCCTTCACGCCCCTCTTCTCCGCTTCCTCATTTTCATCGATCTCTTCCTCCTCCTCTTCGTCCTCCTCCTCCTCCATCTGTTCTTCCTCCTCGTCCCCCTTCTCCTCTTCCTCATTTTCATCGATCCCTTCATCCTCCTCTTTGTCCTCATCATCCTCCAGCTCTCCATCCTCACCATCTTCGTCCTCTTCCTCTTCGTCTCCCCCTCATCCCCTTTTTTTTTCCTTCCCCTCCTCCTTTTCGCCTTCCTCTTCTTCCTCCTCATTCAACAGCTCTTCATCCTCATCATCTTCGACCTCCTCCTCTTCGTCCCCCTCCTCCTTCTCTTCCCCCTTTTATCTCTCTCTTCCTCCCCCTCCTCCTTTCCCTCTTTTTGGTTCTCCACCTCCTCTTCCTCATCCTTTTTATCCCTCTCTTCGTCCTCCTTTTCCTCTCTTCTTCCTCCTCCTTATCCTCCAGCTCTTCATCCTCCTCCTCCCGTCTTTCTCTTGTTCATCGTTCTATTCCTCCTCCTAATCCTCTTCGTCCTCCACTTGCTCATTCTCTTCCTCCTTTTCACCCCTCTCTTACTTCTCCCCTTCCTCCTTTTCATCCATCTCTTCCTCCTACTCATTCTCCTCCTCGTTCTCCTCCTATATTTCTCCTCATTCTCACTCCTCTTCTCCTCATCTCCCTCTTCATCCTCCTCATCCTCTTCTTCCATCTATTCCTACTTTTTATCCCCTTTCCCCTCCTCTTTCTTCTCCTCCTCTTCCTCCTTTTCATCCCTCTTTTCCTTATCCTCCTCCTCTTCCAACTTTTCGTCCACCTTCTTCTCTTCCTCTTCATCCTCTTCATGTTCTTCATCATCATCCTTTTCGTCGTCCTAATATCCTCTTCTCTCTCCTTATTTCCCTCCTCCTCCACCTCCTCTTCCTCCTTTGTTTCCCTCTCTTTGTCCTCCTCTTCCTGTCCTTCCTTTTTTTCCAACTTTTCGTCCCTCTCTTCCTCCTTCTCGTCCCTCTTCTCCTCTACTCTCTCCTCTTCTCCTTCCTCATCTTCTTTTTCCTCTTTTATCATCCCTCTCTTTCTCCTCCACCTTTTATTCCTCCTCTTCTTCCTCCTTCTCGAACCTCTCCCCCATCCCCTCTTCGTCCTCCTTTTCACCCATGTCCTCCTCCTCTCTCCCACTCCTCGTCCTCCTCCTCCAGATCTTCATCCTCCTCCTCCTCCAGATCTTCATCCTCCTCCTCCTCTTCCAAACCTTCATCCTCCTCCTCTTCCTCCTCCTCATCCCCTTCTTCTTCTTTTTCATCCCTCTCTTCCTCCTACTCCTTCTATCCCTTATCCTCCTTTTCCTTCCAGTCCCTCTTCTCCACCCCTCCTCTTCCTCTTCTTTCTTTTCATCACTATTATCCTTTTCTCCCTCCTCTTCATAGTCCTCCTCTTCTTCATATTTGTCCGATTATTGCATGCATATAATTTATATGTGTTGTATTGTTCTTCGATACATCACCTAGGGCAAGAAATGCTCACAAATTATCAGGGCGCAGGCCTATTTTGCTTCAGGGGCTGTGTTCTGATCAAGAATGTCGCCCTCGTAGTTTCCACAGTAGCTCTTTATTGTCCGAAAGTGTGGTGCATACTGGCGCAAGTGACAACGACATTTGTGGAATATAAGGACGTACACCTGTATTTTTTCTTTTATGACCGTATTCCAATTTCATTATCTTTTGTTTTTTTTCTTGCCGGGTGAACATCAAGGTTACTCTGCAACAAGAAATGAAGCATTTGTAGATAATAGGTTTATATTTTATTTCTGTCACACATTAAGGTGTATCACATCAACCGAGCTACGACCATCTTATTTAATATTTATTCATTGCTGTTTTACTAGGTATATTAGGCGTGGAACAACAGTAAATAATCACATATTATTAGTGAATTTCTCATAAAAAATCACGTATCATATCATGATTTATTTATCATTAAAACCTGCGTATCAAACATATATACTTCTTATTGATAGGCAGTAGTAAACATGATAAAATATATACAGTGTTAAGTAAAGAAATTAGAATTTAGCATGTATGTACAGCTAGCAGGATTCCCTCAAAAATCTGGCAAGTGAATTCAAAGTACTTTACGAGGAGTAAATGTCTGTCAATGATGAATATGTGATCCAAGACGTGGGAAATGACTGAGTTTTTAACTTTGTTATATACGCCTATAAAAAATCCTAGGGCTATGAAACTATGTGCGGTGGTAGTCGAGATCATGTATAATCTGCTCCTATTTAAATTGGAATTTAAAAAAGTCTTCCTTGCTCATAGTGAAATTGAGCGAGGCTCTTAAGAATTTAACCGGGTTGACTACAGCCTGTATGATCCAGGACGTGGGAAATGACCAAGTTTTCACCTTTTATATAGACGACTATAAAAAATCCCAGGGCTATGAAACTTTATTGGGTGGTAGTCCAGATCACGTAGAATCTGCTCATATTTCAATTGGAATTTTAGCAAATCTTTCTGATAGTGAAATTACGCAAGGCTCTGAAGAATTTAACCCAGGGTTGGCAAAAACCCGGGTAATATTAATATTACGCGGCCCACAGGGCAATAATGGGCAATTTGGATAAATACGGGTTTTAATGGGCAATGATGGGCAATATTGGACGGCTGCCTATATTCTCCATTTCATACAATTTTTCATTCAAACCCCCTGATACCTATGTTTGCTTTATTTACAATAACAATATTAATTTAATATCAGTCACGATGTCATATTATTTTTATTATATATATATATAATTGATATTAACAACAACGTATGTTATGATTTTAAGTGAAATCTGTGTATGGGAATATAAACTTGGTTTATGGCATAAATTAACTCAACAACATTTATGTTTTACATGTGTACACACACACTGCAGCTGATGAACCCTTTGAGGCTGGTATTTTTGCTTATTATAGAAGTACATAATCTAATATAATTTCTCATATAATTTAATTTCTTATCAAATATAATTTATTATTAGATAAAGAAATAGGCCTACACTGCCACTAATAAATGATATTGTCAAATTCAATTTAGAAGAAAATCATTACTTGTTATAAACTGGGAAAGGAGGAACACAACGACATTTAAATAATATAAATACAAACCCTAGACAGCAAACGCTAATTCCCGTGTCACATGTCGCCTTCTGAGATCAAGGCTACATGGTCATCTTGGACAAAGGATGTTATTTTACCTTACAGACACGATACATTGAATCAACGTCGACTTAATGTTGTTCCACAGTCTGCGATGCTGGTGGAACAATCAAACAGCATTGGGTCAAAAGCTGGTGCACAGTGGGTATTCACCCAATGCCGGTCGAATTAGGTGTTTCTCAGGCGCGCTGCAATCACACCTCTTGTCAATAGAGTTCACCGTCTGGAGGCGTCTACACATTACGTAACCATAAGCCCAGTCATGGAGAGGACGTCTTTCTGATTGCGTAACCTATACTAGTGCAGTACATCGACTGTTTTTTCTTGTCTAAATAATATCCGTATGCGTTTTTTTAATATTGATTTGTAAGTTTCAATGAAAGGCACTGTGATTCTATACCAAATATTTAAATATAGCACTAAAACTAACGAATTTCACATTTGGTACGAGCAGTCGTGCATGGCATGCATTCAGTACCTAAGGGACTACAGTAACACAATAATTATAAATTTAATGTTAAGATTATCTATGAAAAACACATTTAGTACATTCGACCAGCCCTCCCTCCTAACAAGTGAAATAATATCCTTAATTACTTTCTTACGATTGATTTGTACATATCACTGAAAGCCACTGTAGAATCTATACCAAGTATTTAAATATAGCACTAAAACTAACGAATTTCACATTTAGAACCCAAATGGTTTCATGGTACGAGCAGTCGTGCATGGCACGCATTCGGTACCTAAGGGACTACAGTAACACAATAATTATAAATTTAATGTTAAGATTATCTATGAAAAACACACTTAGTACATTCGACCAGCCCTCCCTCATAACAAGTGAAATAATATCTTTAATTACTTTCTTACGATTGATTTGTACATATCACTGAAAGGCACTGTAGATCGATACTAATTATTTAAATTTAGCACTAAAACTAGCGAATTGCACATTTAAAGCTCAAATGGTTACATGGTATGAGCAGTCGTGCATGGCACGCATTCAGTACCTAAGGGAATGCGCAATTATAAATTTAGTGGTGATATTATCTATGAAAAATAAATATACCGTTTAATGTACCTGACCATCCCCAATTTAGAAAAAATTATCTCAATGCTTAGGCCTGGATATGAATCTTCCAATCGTAAAGAACTTGCTGGACATATAAACGTTTGCTTATAATAAAAAATATAAAATGAATGTTTTGGTTATAAATATTATTGCTCAATTCGTCTGCCACACTTCGACATTTATTTTTAGCCCGCCTTTTAATTTTAATTAAAGAAGGTGGGCTATTGCACTTGAAGTTCGGCGTCGGCGTTAACATTTACTTGTGGGCGTGATAACTTGAAAAGTTTCTCATGTATCCTCCCCAAATTTGTTATGCATGTTTCTAATGACCAGTTCTCGGACAAGTTCAATAATGGCCGCAAAAAAATTAAAAATGGCCGACTTATTGCGATTTTTCGCCTTTTACGTCAATAAGTTAACCTTGTGGGCGCGATAACTTGGAAAGTTTTTCACGTATCCTTTTCAAATTTGTTATGCATGTTACTGTAACAGTGTTGAAACTGCCCAGCTTGGGGACCGAACCACCAACCCTTACATCGTGATGCCTGAGTGCTACGCATCTAGCCAAAGAGTCGACTCTTTGGCTAGATGCGTAGCACTCAGGCATCACGATGCCAGGGTTGGTGGTTCGGTCCCCGGGCTGGGCAGTTTCAACACTGTTACATTACTAATAAGTAGTTCTTGGACAAGTTCAATAATGGCTGAAAAAAAAATTAAAATGGCCGATTTATTGCGATTTTTCGCATTTTTCTTCAATTATTTGACCTTGTGGGCGCGATAACTTGAAAAGTTTTTCAAGTATCCTCTTCAAATTTCCAATGCATATTACTCATGAGTAGTTCTTGGTCAAGTTCAATAATGGCTGAAAAAAATTCAAAATGGCAGATTTATTGAGATTTTTCGCATTTTACGTCAATAATTTGACCTTGTGGGCTCGATAACTTGAAAAGTTTTTCATGTATCATCTTCAAATCTGTTATGCATGTTACTAATAACCAGTTCTCAGACAAGTTCAATAATGGCTGGAAAAAAGTTCAAAATGGCCGATTTATTGTCATTTTTTGCATTTTACGTCAATAATTTGATCTTGTGGCGCGATAACTTGAAAAGTTTTTCATGTATCATCTTCAAATCTCTTATGCATGTTACTAATAACCAGTTCTCAGACAAGTTTAATAATGGCTGTAAAAAATTCAAAATGGCCGTTTTTTGTCATTTTTCGCATTTTACGTCAATAATTTGACCTTGTGGCCGCAATAATGACTTCAAGTTCAATAATGGCGGCGGGCTATTGTCGAGTGTTCTCTTTTTCATTTATTCCTTTTTTTAAAAAATTGGCTAATAGTATTGCCTATTGTTGTGTGCTTTGACAATATTATTTTTACATTTCACTTTGTGATATTCTAATATTTTAAATTTTAAAGTTTTTATTATTGCCCATTATTGCCCACTTTGACTAAAAAAGCATTATTGCCCAGCCCGGGTTTTCCCGGAGTGGGAAAACCCGGGTAAAATTGCCAACCCTGATTTAACCTCGTTGACAACAGCCTGTATGATCCAAGACGTGAGAAATGACCAAGTTTACCAGATTTTTATAGACGCCTATGAAAATCCTAGGGCTATGAAACTCTATGGGGTGGTAGTCCAATGCATGTAAAATCTGTTCGTATTTAAATTGTATTTTTTAAAAATATTTTTGATAGTGAAATTAAGCGAGGCTCTTAAGAATTTAACCGGGTTGACAACAGCCTGTATGATCCAAGACGTGAGAAATGACATAGTTTTCAAGATTTTTATAGACGCCTATAAAAATCGTAGGGCTATGAAACTTTGTGGGGTGGTAGTCTAGATCATGTAGAATCTGCTCGTATTTAAATTGGATTTAAAAAAAATATTTATGATAGTGAAATCGAGCGAGGCTCTTAAGAATTTAACCGGGTTGACAACAGCCTGTATGATCCAAGACGTGAGAAATGACAAAGTTTTCAAGATTTTTATAGACGCCTATAACAATCGTAGGGCTATGAAACTCTGTGGGGTGGTACTCTAGATCATGTAGAATCTGCTCGTATTTAAATTGGATTTTTAAAAAAATATTCTTGATAGTGAAATTAAGCGAGGCTCTTAAGAATTTAACCGGTTTTTTAACCGACACAATTATCTGGATCGCATGTTTTTCGTCAATTTCTCAATTCTGAACCGATTATCTTGAAATGTTGAACAGGCCATTTCCAAGTCATGTCCTAACATCGGTAAAAATTTCGTGAAGGTATATATGCAGTATTTCAAAAATTGAAAATATGTTGTCCCTCTATAAACCCACTACACAAATTCTGGAATTTTATTACGTGTACATGTCAAATGGTCTAACTTTTGAAATAATAATTTAATTTTAAATATAATTCCGCGAATTTTTTGGCGATGTTAGGACATGACCTGGAAATGACCTGTGTAAAATTTATAGGAAATCGGTGCAGAATTGACAGAGAAATCGACAAAAAACATGCGCGCCAGATAATTGTGTCTCCAGATAATTGGAGGTGAACTGAAAGGGTTACAATATAGGGCCTTCTAATCTAGGGTAGGCCTACCCAGCAAACACAAAAACATTTTAAGGATATTTAAATGTTTTGGTAATCCTTTAAAATGGGGGACACTATTTTTATGATGTTGGGACCACATATTGCTCTCTATATAGCCAGGAAAATGACGTGGTCCCACCAAAACGGGAACACAGTTATTTTTTAAATAAAATAGTTTTTTTTGTCGTTGGGACCTTAATCCCCCCGTATAGAGGCGACAATGTGGTCCCGGGAACACATTTTAAATCCGTGTTTTCGGCCATTCTCTTTCAGTGTAGAGCGCCCGTCTCGGGGGCCTTATCATCACCTGAAAAAATAGTCCCTTGCTTTTTATCCCCCACCCACAGGGGAAGGGGGATTATAGTCACGCCAGGATTCCGTCAGGCATCACGTTTTTTGTGAACTCAAAAAACTAGTGGTTACATTTGTTTGAAATTTCAACATCACATTCCTAGCCACCTTTGTGTGTGCAAGTGATTTTTAGCCCGCCTTTTAATTTTGATTAACCCTTTAACCACTGGTGTCGCATATATTTGGGTTTTAATTTTTTATTAGCACATTAATCAGCAATTTTTGAAAACAGTTGACTTCCATATTGTCAAATCCGAATAATTTTCACTCACTTGAAGTTGTGGCTCGCGTCAACGAGACACAACTTCAAGTGGGTGTAAATTCAGATTAAATAATTTGGCGGTTAAAGGGTTAAAGAAGATGGGCTATTGCAATTAAAGTTTGGCGTCGTCGGCGCTAACATTTACTTGTGGGCACGATAACTTGAAAAGTTTTTTATGTATCCTTCCCAAAATTGTTACGCATGTTGCAAATGACCAGTTCTTGGACAAGTTCAATAATAGCTGAAAAAAATCAAAATGGCCGATTGATTGAGATTTTTCGCATTTCACTTCAATAATTTGACCTTGTGGGCGCGATACCTTGAAAAGTTTTTCGTGTATCAAATTTGTTATGCTTGTTACTAATAAGCAGTTTCTCGGACAACTACAATAATGGCTGAATAAAAATGTAAAATGGCTGATTTATTGCGATTTTTAGCATTTTACATCAATAATGACCTTGAGGGCGCGATAACATGACAATTTTTTCATTTATCCTGCTCAAATTTGTTATGCATGTTACTAATAAGCGGTTTGCGGACAAGTTCGATAACGGCTGAATTTTTTTTAAATAAATATTTTTAACCCTTCTCCTGCTACACCCGTATGTACACAGGTTGAAGCTAGTTTCAAACCAAATAAAATACCCCAGAAATTGATAAAATAGTTTGTGAAAAATGCTCAGTTAATCGAATAACTCAACTCTATTTTTCATATAAAGATATATTTATTATTCATTTGAAGCCGGAAATTGCGTGAGCAGTTCCACCTTTATATTAAGGGAAAATTTTAACAAACAATTCAGCAGGACAAGGGTTAAGTTAATAACTTATTAAATTCAATAATGGCGGCGGGCTATTGTGGAGTGTGCTCTTGTTTTAAGATGCTACCAAAATTTAAAATGGCTGCCAGAGTCCAACTCAAATTTGTTGTGGGCGCAAAAACTCTAAAACTTGGTCAGAAATTATTGAAAATAGTTTCAATGGAGGTTTGCCATCTCTGACTGACTGTCCAGTTCTTATCTTGCTCTTAGACTGAGCCTCTTAGACCTAGTTGTCTTGCGTCTTGATTTTTTACCTAGCCTAGGACTACATTAATAACACTACACAAAATCGCTTCAATCAAATTCTAATTCAAAGCGGGAGCTGGACTTATATGTCTTGTTTCTTTGTAGCTGTAGATTGCAGTAATACAATTGAACAGTAGGCCCTACACACCACAGATAAAACAAACTTCATTGTGTTCTATGCTTTTGTTATCTAGAGGCATGCGAAGGTTCATATAAGGACATAAAGACAAGGGACGTGCATGAGGAGCTAATCGAAAGAAGCAGCCCACAGACCTGGGGGCTCCAAGTACAAGGTAAATTACCGCTCGTGCTCTGTGTGCACTTCTGAAAATGTATCCATGTATATGCATCAATGTTAACTAGCACTTGACAAGCTATCAAAACTATGTTACATTTTTTTGTTGATTGAAGGGCTATACATTTCTGACAAAAAATAGTACATGTTTATATACAAACATTTATATATATGTAGTTAATGGTTTAAAATTTAATACCCAATTTTATGGTATTAAATTATGTCTAATACAGTATAACCTGTTATGAGCAGCCACTCTATTAGCAGCCAACCTCCTATGGGAGGCCACCTGGCCATTCCCCAAAACAGCTACCTTGTGTTAAAACGCCACGTTGCCTGTGTCACGAGGGTGGCTGCTCATAGCGGGTTCTACTGTAGTTCGTATTTTTATATTTTTCCTGAAATTCAATATTTTATCTCAATAGTGTAGGGTAGCAAATTCGTATCTCAATTCCATTAGCCTAGAGCCAAATTCAACTATCCATTTCTCAGGAACCCCCACTACAGCCTTTAAAATATTCCACTAACTACAGGCTACAGGATTTTTTACATGAGTTTCCATGAGCCCCCCATGCATGATCTTCCTTTCAAAATAATCTGAGTAGCATTTAAACAAAATCAAATCATGTTACAATATGTTACTGCCTTTTTGCAAAACTGACTTTTGTTATTTTCATTGCAGAAAAAGAAATAAGACAATGTCACGAGAGGGAATCAGACAGAGGAATTTGTATAACATGTACAAGAAATGTTTATAAGAAAAAAATAATCATATTCACTCCTAGTTTTTTCTTTCCGAAAAAATATTTAAAAATACCTAACGGTCCCATAGCCTAACAAAAACGCTACAAGAGAACGTTCCCATAACATTCCCAAAGAACATTCATAGAACGGTACTAGGATTGTTCTCTTAATGTTCTCCTAACATTCGCAGAATGTTCAGGGAACGTTCCCTTTATGTTCCATTAAAGTTTTTTCGTAACGTTCACACCTAGCGTACTGGGAACGTTCTCCTAACGTTTGCAGAATGTTGAGAGAACGTTCCCTTTATGTTCCATTAAAGTTTTTTCCTAACTTTCACACATATTGTACTGGGAACGTTCTCCTTACGTTCGCAGAAGTTTTTGAAGTTTTTTCCTAACGTTCACATCTAACGTTCTCCTAACGTTCGCAGAATGTTGAGAGAACGTTCCCTTTATGTTCCATTTAGGTTTTTTTCTAACATTCACACCTAGTGTTCATATAACTCAACAAAAACTCCACAAGTGAACGTTCCCATAACATTCCCAGAGAACGTTCATATAACCTTGCGGGGAATGTTCTCCTAACGTTCTTAGAATGTTAAATTGTTAGCTGGGTACGTTGCAATTGTTGTACTTAACCCTTTGCCTTGCAGGCCGAAGTGCATTCCAGGATCCAGGTGTACTGGTGGAAATATAGTAAATTTGACGGAAATTTCCGTCATTTAAGGTTAGGCCTACGTACATTGACGAATGACGACGATAATTTTCGTCATGTCTGCTAGTAAAGAGGTTGAAACTTGTATATAGGCCGTTTCATATGCTTGATCAAATGGTGATCGGTAACAAAACCGGTAAATAAAATAATATATAAGTTTTTTCATATGCTTGGAAGCCAATGGCGCCCGCCAATACACCACAAAAATCAACAAAAAGCATTCAAAATACCTGCCAAATCAAAATGTACGTTCTCGAGTTCATTCAAACCAAGGACCCTGAAAATAATATCATTTAAAATTGTATATGCATCTTATATATAAAATTGGATAGTTTTCTTATTGTGTGCCAAATGGATTTACCCCCTCCCCCCAGTAATAACCAGGAAATCACTAGAAAGCATTTAAAATTGCCACAACATCCAAAATGGCCACTAAAATGTAGGTTGTCGGGTTCGTTCATTACACGAACGCTAATTATCATTCTCAGTACTTCTTTTTACAATCTGTATCCAAGTAGATAATGTTGTTTATAAGTATATCAAGAAGTAACTCAAGATGGCTTCCAGCAAGTAGAAACACTATTTTAGATAAATACCGTTTCGTTGTTCGTCTCTTCTATTATGCACAAATAATGCAGCATCAGATGCAGCATTAGATAACTACAAGCACACGATCCTCTTGACAGTTTAACAGAATGGTATTTAAAAGATCAATTCATCTCTGTATACATGTTTTTATAGCGTGTTGGAGTAACACCGGACGTTAGTTAGGCGGTGAAATGAACTATGGCATCGCCATTGTTGCTATGCAAACACATATATATAATTTATGATTGTTGTTGAGTCTTCATAGAGGCTGCAATTTAAGTTGAATGTAGTTCATAGATTATCCCCTGAATTATCGTTCTGACTACGCTTCTGAAAAAAAAGTACACGTAATATGATTTCCCTCACTAGTTTCACTGATTGATCAGCTGGACGTAGGCCTATCATACCATCTTCTTCTCGTGTTTCTGTACTCATTCTGAATGATTGGTAACTCCGTGTCTTTTACATTGAAGCATATACAGCTATGTGCACATCTGTGTGAGCGCATTTTATATGATCCGACGAATTTAACGTGCTGATGTATTTTTATTGATCCTGGCCTACTGTCAATTTCATGAATATAATAATCTTCGTCATTGACGTAAGAAAGTGTCACATTTACCTGTCTTTGAAGACTATTGAAAACTGACCGAGCATTTGATAGTTGTTTTTGTCATTTTTCTCGGTGAATCAGGGTTAGTTTTATTGATTTTTTTTGTGCAATTTGTAAATAGCTGATTCTTCCTTAGCTTTTAAAAGTTTTCTTTGACACAGTTTTCTAAATTTCTGTTTAACATTCTATTTTCGTTTTGTCCTCTTTTTGTCTCGTCCCCCCCCCCTCTAGTATCGGCATTATTCTCTTTAACTAATTCTCATATTTTTCTTCTATGTTTAATTTGGCTGTGTCTTGTTTTATTCCAGCTCTATAGTTTAGTTGCGTATTGGGCTGCAGTAAGCGCCATCTAAAATATGATGGTACAAAACATTAAAATGTATAATAAAGATCAACAATATTGCAAATAACAAGACCACTTATACCTACAGTCATCTGGTCATTAGAGTCACAATAGTGTGTCATTCGCATCATTTCCAGATATTGAACAATATGCGTAACTAATAGTTTAAATATCCCGGCTCAAACACTACATATTATATGAAATGTACTTTAGAAAAACACCCAGTGTATGGATCCAATCGTAGATGACTGAATTACAACATAAAATTAGTATATGTCATATAGCGTCACGTTCTCTAATGACGGGTGACGCTAATGAAATTATGTGTTGTTTTGACCAATCACAATTCATATTTGCCACCACGTGTCTGGATATACCCTTTTTATCGCTCATACACATACACCAAAGTATTTAAAGAGATATATGGACCAAATTTTGTAACATAGCTACATATACACACCGTTCTTTGGTGACTCGAATTTGTAGGACATGTATTGCTAATTTTTGAAAGGTGAAATAACATCATAAATTAGGGTTTAATAAATGCCTTCGATCTCATCTTTCTAGATGACAATATCTGACTCACCTTGAGCTTATGTGTCCCAACGAGATGCTGATATTGTCTTTTTAATATATCGTAGTTCACAGCGTGACGCTAATGACAAACATTAGAAGACACCCGAATGCAAATATGTTTAAATATGAAACACGCCACCAATTCTAAATATTCATATATAACAGGTAGCGTTCATTGAATAAAATGTTTGATAAAAGGCTGTAAATTTTTATTTATTTTTAAATGACATAGGCAGCCTTAAAAACGAGTTGACAAATCGTACTTTAATAACTATGCCAAAAACACACTTAGTGCTGGCGACATGGTTTTTCACAATTGTGAAATAATGACCCATATAATGGTGATCACTGAGACCACTTTTTACAACAGTACAATTCACAACTTTTAAACCATTAGAAACATAAATATGATCAATCAAATTTCCGGAGTCTTTAGTGTATATCCCAGTATATTGGGTTACATGTATTTGTAGATCAAAATTAGTTATCACATCAATCCAATCATTCCTAAACCCCTTTCCATAAGCGCGATCATTGACAAGATCAACATTGATGTCTTGTCACCCATAAAAACAATTGGTTTGTTTACAGAATAAACGGATACGAGACACTGTTCTATTACATGAATCCACTGATTAATAAATGTTGAGTTATATTTAGGTGGCCTGTACGCAAGACGTAATAATATAGGTTTACAAATTAATATTAATTCCACCCAAATAGTTTCAACTGTGGATCATAAATTGTCCTCAAATCAACCCTTCTTTTATATTCACTATTGTGATATTTATTATATTTAATAATGTTATTTGTCATAAATTGAGTATCTTTTCAAAGCAATATTGACAGGAATCAGCAGTGGTCTAAAATTTGCGACTATTTGCGATCGTTTGCAACCTTTTGCGACAATTTCCGACTATTTACAACTGTTATTTTACTTTTTAAATCTAGCATTTTAAAAGATTCTACTGTTCATATCAAACACCCAATGTTGGCTAAATGCTGGGCCACTGCTCGCGACGTTGCGCTGGCCCGTATTTTAATTATTACACCCTTGTAATCAGATGGTCAAGCCACCTGTCAAACCCAGCACAGCCCACCCTATAACGCGGCGTCCAGATAACAAAGACCTATTGTGACTGACAACTCTGCTATTCTTTCGATTGAATATGCTATTATAAACCGACATGTACATAACTGCACATACATTGGTCCACATAGTAGATTTACAAAATCCTGAATAATTCCGGATCCACTGGCAGGAACACTGAAAAAGGCTATAGCCCGGTACCTGAATACCTAAGGATCATTGTGCCAAAGCTTGACGTCGATTACTTAAATAAACTGAGTGAGAAATAACGAGACAAAAATCATGAATGGTGATCCACATGGTGGATCTATGAAATCCGGATTAGATCCAGGTCCACTGACAAGATCAATGAAAAAAGCTATAGCCTGGAACATGCATACCTAAGAATCATTGTGCGAAGGTTTGACATTGATTACTTGTAAATTGATTTTGTAATAGCAGGCGAAGAAAGATAATAATAAGAAATAAAATGTCATTCAGCGACATTAACAAGGTTGGACGACTACGTCCGGACTTAATTAGGCCTAGCCTCCCTGGCCTAGCCTAGTGTGATAAACAAAATGTAGGTCTACTGTGAAGAAGTAAGCCAATCATCCCTCTAGCTACAAAATAAATCAGATATTATGTATTAGTCTAGTTCGGTTTAATTTCAACAAATTATTCAAGTATTCAACGGTTTTTACACAATTCGGACCTGCACAATCCAGATCTGCTGTAGGTAGGTATGTAGGATCCCTGCTTCGCTTGTTTACTGTGGCAGTCGTCCCCGCTCTCCCGGACGCGGTGAGACAGGATATGACTGCCTCGTTTTGTTACTTCAGTACCGTGTGCATGGGGCCAAATCCCATGCGGTCGTAGCATTTTTCCCGCACTTATGATAGAACTCTCAGCGACTGCGGACGTGCCGCTGGTCGCCCGCTCGGAGTTTGACTAAGACTTGTCGTGCGCAGGGTTGTGCTTTGCTGTTACTCGATGTCTAGACCAATAAACATAATAATCTGAAGAGAAGTTTTGTGAGTTAATCAGAACCGTCGATCCGACGGGGGAAGATGACGTTTACGATATTTTGGTGAGTGTTAGGTGGCTTCTGCCGTTCACCCTTCGACGAGTCAACACACTACTCCCACACTGGTGACCACCTCACGCTCCCACAGGTACATCACAAAAAGTCATTTTGATGATTTTTCGTATTTTTCTCAGGATTTATGTAAATTTCCGGGACACTGCAATAGTAAAATACATATTTCTCTCTCTTTGTTTAGTCGTTCTTTTTGCTCATTATTACTGGTAGAAATGAAGCCATAATTGTAAAATTAAAAGCATTATTTCTTTGAACGGCACTTTTATCACCTTTTCTGAGGGTTCTCATCATTAGATTTCTCGCAATTATGAAAAATGGTGCCAGCTCTCATATTTAATTGCAGCAATAAATGCTTGAAGAGGTAAGTAGAACAGGCATGGGCCCTTCTGAATTTTTTTTTTTTAAACAGGTGCCATTTTTTATTTAAAAATGAAAATGAAAATAGACTATATCCACTACCCCATGAGGAAGGTCTGGAGGTCATCATTAATTAACGCCATTTGGACAGAATAATGTGGGAATCTCCAAGAATTGAGATACTGGGGGAAGGCTGCACTATAGTTTTCCCAGGATAAAGTCTGGATGAAGTTTTTGCCAGCCCTACGCTTCATCGTGGAGCGCACCGGGGTTAAAAATGGAAGTTTCTTAGCCATAAGGATGAAAATCAATCAAAATGTTTCTTCTTCCATGACCTCCTCGTGGGGTAAAAAAAAACACAAAGAGGGGCCGAAGGCTATGCCCAAATTGCTGTTTGTTATGTGCATAAGTGGAATATTTGCTACTTTACTGTATTGGCATTGCGGTGCATTCATTGGGTGCCCTTATGTATCTAAGCACTAAAACTCACAGGAAAGTTCATCTCAGTAGTTTTCTTCAGGTGCTTTAAAAAGTTCAAGTGTCTGGGTAATGTTTTGGATTCTTCATGTATCCCTTCCATAATTTGTAACATTGAGGTCACAACTTTTTGACGTTTTTATAACAGTAGGTTTATTGTGGGTTCACTATGTCCCACAGTCGCAAAATATCTCAGCGACAGATGTCAGTAAATTTACTGTATGCCTACTTTATACCATACTCATCGTCTATGAGACTATTGATTGCGTAATGAGAGTATGGCTAGCTGTACATGTTACCACTCATAATCATAATCAAATTGTTTATTTGTTATTTGTTAAGTTGTTCTAATTATAACGCTGTTCTCCCGCGGGCCGTTCTCATATTTTGTCGACTGCAGGAATGTTTAAGTGCCAAGAACGACGTTCAAACAGCTCTTCTATCTTCTTGTAATGAACGAACGTCGGTCAGAACAATGACAGTGTTCAGTTTTAGAATAAGAACGTCGTTCAGGCCGCTCGAACGATTTTGCAGTGTTCGAATGCACAGATCGTTCGAACGGCCGTTCCATTTATTTATTTTTACAGGGGTTAGCTCAGATTTTGATTTAGCACAGCATTTTTTTCCACTGTAAAAACTGCGGATTGTGATCAAATATTTCTTTTAGCATGTCGGCAATGACAAGAAAGGGTCAGCATAATTTTTTTTTCACAATTTCAAAAGTGATGTGGGCCTACCTATCCTAGAATTGGACCCGATCTGTTTCGGATGTTGATCTTCCATTGCATCTTTCTAGATCAGCAAACACAATAAAATCTTGTCAAATAATCATTTGCATATGTCTAAAATTTTGAAAGATGGGCAGCATATACGTATTAGGCCTTTAAAAAAATAGAAATCCTCATTTTTCACCATAATAGGTAGGCCTACATCACAAAAAGTCATTTTGAAGATTCTTTCATGTTTTTTCAGGATTTATGTGAATTTGTGAGACACTGCTATAAAAGACATATTTTTCTCTCTTTGTTTGTTCTTTTTGCTCACTAATGCTGAATTGAAGCCAGCATGGTAGAATTAAAAGTATTATTTGTTTTGAATGACAATTTTATCACATATAATTGTTGCAACAAATGCTTGAAGAGGTAAATGGAACAGGCATGCTGTGATATTTTTTACACAGGTGCATTTTTTTTAATTTCTGTAAAAAATACAAAAAATAATAATAGATTATGTCCACTGCCTATGAAAAAGTTCTAGAGTCTATCATTACAGGCGGCTTGGAGAGAATAATGTGGGGATCTCTAAGAATTGATCGAGATACTGTAATACACTTTATTTTCGCGGGTATAAATTTTTACACAAAACCCATTTTTGATCACTTCGCTATCTTTCAAATTCGTGCAAGAAATATTGTTGAAGGTAATTTCTTTCAGCCCGGAGACATGTAATTTTTCTTTTGCCGTAGTGATTGTCATCACGCTTCACGACTTGTAATCATATGACACATAGCGATATGGACACCAATTAATGATCGGCGATTGAGGCTAATCCCCTTGATACATGTGGCTCATTAACTCGATATACCTTTCTTTCACCTCTCACAATTTCTAGTGCCTATGACTTGGCCTATAAGAGCGATAACTAGTTACTGAGTCGTAACTAGTTACCGTTTTATGCCTGGTGATAGAGGAGATTCTGTCTGGGCATTGATGGACTTGCGTCCTGCCATGTGACTGGACGCACGCCATTGATTTGCTCAGCCACAAATCAACAAATGTACTCAGCCTATATAGTGAGGCTGAGAGTGTTTTTGTGCACTGATTGAAGTCACATCCTAACCGAGAGGGTTTTTTGCTTGTTGCATATATTGTAAAGCAGTTGCATGTACCATGAGTCCCCATGACTTTTAACAATATCCAAGATCTGTATATGTATCTGTAGTCAGCAATTGTTTCACGTGGATTAATGGTGTACCCGTTCACGTGGATATCAGATGGACATCATGTGAAGAATGCCACCCTTTTTTGTTTCACATGTTTTCCACGTGTATTTTTCACATGGATTATTGGTGTACCTATCCACGTGTATATCTGGTGAATATCAAGTGAAGTTTGAGCCTTTTTTTTTCACGTGTTATCCACGTTGCATTTCTCATGTGGATTATTGGTGTACATTTTCAGGTGTATTCCACGTGAATTGTTTCAATTACCAAATTCACGTGGATATCAGATGGATATCATGTGAAAAATGCCACCTGATTTTGTTTCACTTTTTTTTTCAAGTGTATTTTTTACATGGATTATTGGTGTACCTATCCACGTGTATATCTGGTGGATATCATGTGATGGTTGAGCCTAGATTTTCTTCTTATGTGTATTCCACGTGTGTTTTTACGTTTTTAAGATTTCTGGGAGGTCTGAGCGTATGGGTCATAATACATGTAAGTCAATGAGACGGGTATTATGTGTGGTGAGATGATAAAAAAGGGTGCACATTGGTCCTGGAAATTATGAATTGTTTCCAGTTCACTTTTTACCCATTTTTTGACCTAGCTATTCGCTTTTTATAACGGAAAAATGATCTAAGTATAGATCAATATATATACATAAAATTTAGGTGCGTTTTTTACACTTTATAAGCTGAAATCCTCTATGTTCGGCCCTAAGAACAGGCCATTCGCCGTTTGTTTGATTCGTTTTTTAGCCTATGTGCACCCCTGAAAAACGCAAATGACCCGCCGTCAGATTAACTTGTATCGCACTTTTTTCGCTGATTTCTCAGCCAATTCTCAACCGATTGTCATGAAATTTTGTAAGAACTATTTTTGCGTCACGCGGCGACTACCGTGACATTTCCATAGGAAAATATTGTATAACTAAAAACTTAGACCATTTGGCATGTAGCCTATTGCAATTCAGGGCTAAGAACAAACTTTAATTTAATCAGTTTAATGGGTTCATAGAGGGACGGCGTAATTACAAATGCGGTATGTCAAATGCGGTAGTCGCCACGTGACTCAAAAACAGTCCTTGCAAAATTTTAACAAAATCGGTTGAGAATTGACTGAGAAATCGGCGAAAAACATGCGATACAAATGAAATGAAATGAAATGAATCGGGCTTTAGGCCACCTTTGTGCACATATAGGCTAAACTGGGCCAGGAGAACCTCCTGAGGGTGGTGAGATGATTGAGATGACACTGTCCTCCAGACACAGGATTCGAAATTCGAGCCCTGGCGGTCTGAGGCCGAGCACGCTACCTCTCGGTCACGGAGGCTCCCCACAATACTAACTTTCACACGTGGATGGAGAAGAAACATTTTTGTTTCTTTCAAACCGCCGAGACCGGGAACCGAACCCCGGACTCTGGCGTGAAAGGCAGCGGTGCTAACCACTACCCTAGGGCTAGTATTTGATAATATGACCGTAGAATTTACCACCACCTCCGTGGTCGTGTGGTCTAACGCGTGAAGCCTCTAATGTGGTCGTCGATGGTTCGAGTTTCGTCGGGTCCATGATAAAATAATAATGTGTTTGATTTGTGATATTTCATGAATGTTTCAGACTTGTAAGTGTCAGAGGTGGAAGTGCAGGAATGGTGAATTAAATAAACAATAATTAAATTTAATATTTTTTTACATCAGTGTAAAACACGTGGTTTATTCACGTGTATTATAGGTGTCATTACCACTTGGAAAACACATGGTTTATTCACGTGTATTGTGGGTGCCATTAACACATTATACTGCACTGCACTGCACTGCACTGCACTGCACTGCACTGCACTGCACTGTACTGCACTGCACTGCACTGCACTGCACTGCACTGCACTGCACTGCACTCCACTCCACTCCACTCCACTCCACTCCACTCCACTCCACTCCACTGCAAACCACACCACACCACACCACACCACACCACATTACATTACATTATATTATAATTATATTCGTTACGTTACGTTACGTTACGTTACGTTACGTTACGTTACGTTACGTTACGTTACGTTACGTTACGTTACGTTACGTTACGTTACGTTTCGTTACGTTACGTTACATTACATTACTTTACATTACATAACATTATATTATATTATAATAATAATAATAATAATATAGTCTTTATTTATCGAGGGTACAGGTATATCCAAGCACAAATGTGTAAAATCAAGATTAAAAAACATATATGCACCAACCCACTGAGAATAGCTCATCTGCCGTGGGGCCCTCACAGATCATTAAATAAATAATAATAATAATAATAATAATAATAAACCATACATCGATATTTATAATATAATATATAAAACCTCAAGTTATGCAAATCTATACGTTTTACATAATTGGTAAGAAAATATTTAATAATAAAATAAAGAAAAAAATAGCTATTAGAATTATTGTTTCTAGTAATAATTAAGTTGATATTACATATGGATGAGATCTACACAATTTCCATAATTTAAGAACTTATAAATATAATATAAAAGCATTTACTAAAATTTGTTTGTATGATAAATCGGACAATCTTATTAAAACAAATTAACTAAAAATTCTACAAACATTTTGCATATATACTGCAAATACTTTTGAAGTACCGAGGTATTATAATTGATGTAGATACATATCATTAATAATAAAAAATAAAAATAAAAAATCTTATATATATGGAGAATGCATATATTTAAGTATATTTACATAACTCATATTTCTTTTTTTTATTAATAACATATAAAGATAATATGAGGTATTTACATACATACATGGTAAATATGAGAATTATGTACATGTATACATGTATACATTATTTCCATTTGTGAGTACAACTAAATACAATTGCAGACATAAAATACAAATCTGTAATAAAATCGATCTACTTTGTATTTCCATTTTTATATTCGCGCATGTATTCATTTAATGTTGTTGCTTTACGAGCTTTATCAGAAAGGGAATTCCATATTTTTGGGCCAGTTAACCTCAGGCTCTTGTGATGAGCTGCTGGTACATGTAGTTTATTACTTGTTTTTGATCTTAAGGAGTGATTTGTATATGTGCATGCTGGTTTAAATAAATTAGTTATATAAGCAGGGGTGAGGTTGTTTAAAGCTTTGAATACCATTGAGGCTTGTTTTTCTACAACAATCTTATCAAAAGTTTGCCATTGAAGCTGTTTGAACAGAGGATTAGATGGGGAATACATATCAGCATCCAGAATGAGGCGTGCGGCTTGTTTTTGTAAATTAACTATGGAATATGTGTCAGTTTTGCTACATTGTCCCCATATAGTGCAACAATATTCTAGATGTGGCTTAATATAGTAATTGTAATATAGCATTCGCGTCGTTGTGGGTAAATAACGTCTTATTTTTCTAAGTATAGACAGCTTGAAAGCAATTGTTTGTTTTACTTTTTTTATTTGATTATGCCATGTTAAATTATTATCGATAATCACGCCTAAAAGTTTTTCTTGTTTGGTGTTTTGTATTTGCGTTCCATCAAGATTTAAGTTGAGGTCTATTTCGTCTTCTGCCAAACGTAATTCTTTTGCATTTGATAAAATTAACATAGCTTTGGTTTTTTCAAAACTTAAAGCCATGCCATTTTCATAACACCATTTGTTTGTACTTATTGCTTCATTAGATAAACGTTCTTTGACGAATTTTATTTTTTTGCCGCGGACAGTAATTGTTGAATCATCTGCAAATAATGAGATTTTACCAGATGTATTTTCTAATGGAAGGTCGTTAATATAAATTAAGAAAAGTAAGGGACCCAAAATAGAACCTTGTGGAACGCCACATGTGTTGGATATTTCATTTGAATATGTGACATTAATTTTAACGGACTGTTTCCTATCAGAAAGGTAGGATTGAAACGAAAGAAGGGATTGTTCGCCAAGTTGATATAAGTTTAGTTTTTTAAGAAGAATAGTGTGATCTACTAGATCGAAAGCTTTGCATAGATCTAGAAAAGAACTCCGCAATATTCATTGTTATACATGGCGCTAAGCCAATCATCGGTCATTTCAGTGAGTGCTGTTTCACAGGAATGTTTGGTGCGAAAACCGGATTGTCTTGGGGATAAAAGATTATTCACCAGAAGAAATTCGTACACTGAATTGTACACATGTTTTTCAATGACTTTGGACAAAAGAGGCAGAATAGAAATAGGTCTGTAGTTTTCGTGATTATCGGTTGCGTTTCTCTTATGAAGTGGAGTAACTCTGGCCTTTTTCCAGATGGCCGGAAAAGAGCTGTTGCGGATGCTGTGATTACAAATATCTGTTAATTGTTTCGTTATTACTGGAGCTGATATTTTAACAATCCTTGATGATATATTATCAATTCCTGTTGCTTTATTATTATCAAGATTGGTCAAATATTTATAAACAAAATCTTGTGTTATGTATGGTATATTAAAAAAATTTCCTTTTGGTAATTTCTCTGAAATAAAATGTTCAAGTTTCTGTAAATTTGGTGATAGACTTTTTTCTTTGTTTATATATTTTTCAGCCACACTAGTAAAGTACTGGTTAAAAGTATTTGCTATATCGGCATCATCTGTAAATATCTTGTTTTTGTATGTTAAGGTTTTAATGTTAGAAAAGCTGGATTTGTTGCTAAGTTCATTAAATACTTTACACAATCTTTTCGGGTCGTTTTTGTAGAGTTTGACTGATTCTGAATAATATTTTTTCTTTGCATCTCGTATTAACTTGGTAGTTGCATTTCTCCAATATTTATAATTGTTCTCATCTTTGATTTTCTTCGCATTTTCACGCTTATTTATAGCAAGTAAGATGTTATTTGTTATCCACTCTGGTTGCTGTGGTCGTTTTATACGTTTGGTGACTAGTGGTAGATGTTTGTCTATTATTTTAGTAAAAGTAGAAATAAAACGTTGAAGATATTGATCCGTTGTGATGTTTTTAGCATACGAAGTTAACCAGGCAGTGTTTTGTAAATCCAATAGAAATGTTTCAGGATTGAAATTCTTGTACCTACGATATGTTATGGTTTTATGACGACCATCATTTTTGTTATGATCAATATTCGTCATTTTAAAAACAGCAAATACAGGGTAATGATCGCTAGTACTATACTTAATAGGAGAACTGTATAAAATAGGTAGATCATCAGAAACGTAAATGTGGTCTATAAGAGTTTCACTTGTGTTTGTCACTCTTGTGGGCTCTCTGATTATTTGGTTAAGCTGTATATTTGTTGTAAGGCTAGTCCAAGATTCTTTAAGTTTATCTATTTTATCAGACAGGATATCAATGTTGACATCACCCATTAATACTGTTGGTTTATTTTCGGAATAAATTCTATGCATAGTTTCTTCCATATTAGATAACCAATGTTGTATTGAATCACTATCATTATTTGGTGGACGATAGACTGAAGTCAGTAAAATAGATCTATTGGAATATTTTATTTCAATACATATAGTTTCAGTAAGTCCTTCGAAGTCCTCTCTTCGCTTGTATGAGATGCCTTCGCGGATATACATTAATAATCCGCCCCCTTTTTTGTTTAACCTATCTTTCCTAACAAACGTGTAGCCATCAATACTGAGATAAGAATCAATAATTGTTTCCGTTAAGAAGGTCTCTCTAAGACAATATATATCAAGTGATGGACAATCATTCACTAAAAATAAATTTAATTGATCAAGTTTATTTAATAATCTATTTATATTGTGACAAGCCACTCGTAAACCTTTATTGAAATAGGGAAAAACATGGGTTGAGGTAACTGAAATATTGGATGTTTTATCATTATTTTTCTTAGATGTTATTGAAATTGAATCGCTATTTGTTGCTCGTTGAATACTAGGTGAAGTATGATTATCAAAAGAATGATTATTGTCAATGTCTGCAATTGTACTAAAAATTGTACTCACATGTATCGGTTGTTTACATTGCCGTAAAAATCCAAGCTTTCATATTGACCACGCCTTGTAAGCTTTGCTTTACCAGAGTCAGTCAGATGGACCCCGTCGTTGCCAATGTCACTTAGGGTTAATCCGGTGTCAACATCACAAACAGTAGTCTATTGTTAATGTCACATTTGTACTGAAGCAGGGTGTTAAGCATTCTGATACGTCGTTGTCCTCTCTGATTGCGTGTTGGTGGCACGGAGCAAACAATAAGAGGTGTCTGCTCTGTGTAATCAAAAATAGAGTCCATGGCGTCGCTACAGTCGGCAAGACAGTCATTGTCCGATTTGTTGCTGAGGGCATCATTTGTACCAAGGTGTATAACATCAATGTCATTGTTTTTAATCATATGATGCACTCGTGATTTCACATCTTCCATCTTACAGCCGGCGTTAACCCACACTGCATTGTCCGTTTTGGTGTTATCCAGGTGTTTACAGAGATTCCTGGCATTTGAATCACCAACGAATGACAGCTTTGGCTTCGGAGCTATCTTGGTATGTTCTTTTGGTGGTGTGGTAGGTGGTTAAGTCGGTGTGGCTGGAATATTAGTTTTTGAACTTGCTTGTTTTGAATCAGTTGAGTTGCGCGGTGTATGTTTTTCCTTTGATACCTGGGTGACTTTATTGTTTTTGTCTTTTACAAAGTCGCGCGGTGTTTGTTTTTCCTTTGATACCTGGGTCACTTTATTGTTTTTGTCGTTCACAAGTCTTTCTTTTTTCTTCTTTGTGTCCTGGTCAGTTGCCTTGTCCTTCTTGTTTGCTTTTAGTTGGTATAATTCCTCTTGAAGAGAATTCATCGCTTTCTCACAATGGTTGATATATATATCTTGAGAATTTCACAATTGTGACAGTCTGGGTGCTCTTTAATCGATGAACTATTCGGGTCGTACTCGGGTATATCGTCATGCAAGCTGTTTTCATCACAGTTTAATAACTCCTGTATCTGTTTTTCTTCGGAGTTTGAAAGAATGTTTTCTGTTTGTTTATTGTTTATTGGTGTACTAGACACAGGTAATTTACGTCCTACAGATATGCTGATCAGATCATGTGTACAGTCGTCATCCAGACTTGATATACTTTGAGTATCTGCCATGGTGCTGCTGGGACTCGCGTCTGTAGGTTGGCTAATATCATCTGTTGATTCTTTCTTTGGTGGTGTCTTCTTGATAAAGCTGGATATTTTTAAACTGGCCGCCATAAGAAATTTTCTTGCCGAAAAACTAGATTTAGATGGAGTAGGCCTATCGATTGACACATCTGCAATAGATGACTCTATGTAAGATCGGTCTGCAGTGCAATCTTGAATATTGGTTGTGTCACTATCAGTGAGTAATGTTTTAATATGTGGCATATCCTTGTGCTCCCATTCATCACAGTCACATCCCTGGATCATCACAACACCAGTTTTATACGCAAAGATGCTTATCTGACATTCCTGCTCGTTTTCACCACAAACTCGCAACTGTTGACCGCTCCTAGTTGCCTTGATCTGAGGTTTGTGTTTAAAGGGACTGGCCCACGCTAAAATCATCAAAAAGTCGGTGATTTTATTTCGGGTTCTTAATAGGACCATATGATGTAAACATGTACATAGACTAGAACTGCAATTTTTTATAATTTTTGTGCTGCGCATTCACCAGTTAGGCTAGATATAGAGACGAAATTCCTGATTTCTAATTATTGACAACCATGTCAAAAATAGGAAATGCGGGAATTTCGTCTCTATATCTAGTCTAACTGATGAATGCGCAGCACAAAAATTATAAAAATTTGCAGTTCTAGTCTATGTACATGTTTACATCATATGGTCATATTAAGAACCCGAAATAAAATCACCGATTTTTTGATGATTTTAGCCTGGGCCAGTCCCTTTAAGTTCGCCTTTAGTGTATAATCCATTGTAGTATGAGATACAACCACGTAGCCAATCAGCAGGGCGTTCCGTGAAAAATTTTGCATTACAAGGATTTTTGTCTAGAGTGTAGGCCTACACATCCGAGTTATCAATGCAATCATATTTGTAATCATATAACACGGTTTCGGGATTATCCTTCATAAGTCGTCTTTGTTTTCTATTGTACTTTCTGCGTCCATTTTTAGATCGTATATCCTCACTGGGTGAATAGTTGAAGCGTGTTCGCTGTGAGTGTGAGCTGTTGGTGAGATCAGCCATCCTTGTTGGTGAGGTGTGAGCGCGTCTGGTCGCACCTTGGTGACGCTCAGCTGTAACAGTTGCGTCAGCACCTACGCCTAGTCCTATGCAGTGTGAAAAGGTGTGTACCTGGGACCTCAATATGGCCTTGAACTGTCTGATATCTCTTAAGTCATTCAGACAGAGTCCAAGATATCTCAGGCAAGCTACTTGGACGGTAAAACTACCAGACAGAGCCCGAGATAATGCGTGTTTTGTGACGTCATAGAAAAATGTTTAAAAAATGTTCTGTCCAAAAAACCATATAATGTCCTGAAGGTGCTGTCTTGAATAAGTTAACGATATGTAGCATTAATTTCACTCATATTGAGTATATTTATTAATTTTTAGCTTCAAAACTATTATCTCCGTATTCCACATGTATTCACGCTGTAGTCAGTATAAATTATATGACACAAATTGCTGTGTTACCGATATTAGAGGCGGTAAAACACGGAGCAAAATTAACACGTCCGTTG